>CM061914.1:92588898-93033418 GCA_031002005.1 Vandiemenella viatica
CAATTTTACATTGAGCTCGACTTCACATAGTTTTTATACCAATCAGACAGGGATGTGCTGCGCGTGACTTCACGCATTTTAGTAAAAAAACACATACGGACGGTTTTTAAAGCGGCTTCCTTCTGAATTTTGTATGTTGCAATCAGTCCCACCTGAACTTTTACGGACGGGGAGGACTGACTATCAACAATTTCGCGAAGTTTTTCAGTCAAAAGATCATGGCAAGCATCAATGTATTTAATAGGGTCAATATAATTTAATGAATTTAGAATGGTACCGGTATAAATTCTACGTTCAAAAGCACTTTCCCGGTCTTCAAGGATCAAGCGCGCTGCTGGCAACTCACCCCCTGTTGCTGCATCGTTGTGGCTGCTAGATGGTAACGAACTATCAGTAATAGCTGCTGGGTGACTGCTGCTGGATGCCGGCCGCCACGACGACGTGCTAGCTTCAGGCTGGCGTGGCGACGGAGTTGGGCGCCACGACGATGTGCCGGCGACGGGCTGGCGTGATGCCGGGGTCGGCCGCCACGATGATGTACTGGCGACTGGCTGGTGTGATGCCGGAGCGGGACGCCACGATGATGTACTGGCGACAGGCTGGCGTGATGCCGGGGTCGGACGCCACGATGATGTGCTGGCGACGGCTGGCGTGATGCCGGAGTGGGCCGCCACGATGACATGTACTGGCGACAGGCTGGCGTGATGCTGGGGTCGGCCGCCACGATGACGTGCTAGCACCGGGCTGGTGTGATGCTGGAGTCGGCTGCCACGATGACGTGCTGGCGACGGGTCGATGAGGAGCAGCGATAGGCATGCCAGGACCTGCTGCCGTGGCCGGCGTTTCCCAGGGTCGCCACAGTGGTGGTGGGGCAGGATCATTCCTGTTGACGGCGGCAGGCTCATTTGCGGCCGACCCCTGTATACCGGAACCTGAAACAGAAAAAAAGGAAAATTTTAGTAACATTGAAAAAAATAAATAAACATGTAAACAAAAAAAAAATTATTCAAAGAAGTAGTATTGACTTACCAGTAATTCCATGGTTCCGGCGTGTAGGCGAATCTCCTGCTGGTATCGGTTGGTGTGGAAACATATTGCACCAGAGACTGCGCCGGTATTATCCATCCCTGTGATGATGGTGTCGGTGGTGCACTGGATGATGGTAAGCTTTGAAATGACGGCGCATGGCCATCTAAGCTCCACTGTGATGAATCTGAAACAGAATAAAAAAAATATTTAGTAATATGAAAGAAAAACAAAATTATGTAATATGAAAAAAATATATATATTTGCACTTACCATTAGAAGTTGGTCGTTGTCGTTTGGAGTTAGACAGTAATGGAGTCCCATCGCGTTTATTACGCTGCTGACTAGAAGTCGCTTCCATATCTGAAACATAAAAAAAAACGTATATCAGTAACAAAATAAACATGGAACAACATTAAAAAACAGATAAATATACAACTTCTATGACTGACATACCTTCAAAACTGAAAATTTCGAAATCGCCACATTCTGCAGACAGAAAAAAAAAATGAAATAGAAAAAATATAACTTTATAAAAAATAATTACAAGTTAAAAATTAAAAATGCTTACCACCAATTAGTTCATTGGTTGCAATATTTAGAAGTTCATCAATTCCTGCAAAAAGAAAATAAACCAATGATATAGCGGCAAAACTAGCAACACCTAACTGTATAATGAGCAATCACTAAAAAATTCATACCATAATCATCAAGTTGGCTTAACTCTAAAAGTGCCGCCATATCTGTGAAAGAAAACATAATATATAGTATACATTTAAGATGAAAATATATTTTATGCTATTTTAGAAAATTTCACACAAGTGTGATTGAACTTACCTTCGTAGTTGAAGAGATCTTCGGACATGGTTACTGGAATTCAGAAGAGCGAGAGAGAGACAACCTTACTCGTCGAACTGCGGAGCAGAAGTGATTCTGGCATGGCTGACGCAGGCTTCTTATACATCTCGACCGGGCAGGCGTGAGCCTGTTCAGACCAGTCGTACAAGCAATGACCGTTGCGCGCTGCGCGCGGCTTCATGGGGTTGGGAGTGGTCTAACAAAAGAACAATAGAAGGGTCAGCTGCTTCGCATCTGTGTGGATGACGGTTAGTGAGATCACTTGACATTGAACAATAATGATTAAGATGTCCAGAAGTGGGTAGTTGATCTAACAATATACCATAGTTCCTCACATTACATTACTATGAATAGAAACCCCTCTCAACTCGAACTGTGTGTAGTGTTGGAGTATTAAATGTGGAATGAATAAACGCAAGGACCACATGCTTCATACATTGGGGAACTTTTTTAGAGTGGATCGTTTGACATATCAATTCAACAATACACGCAGTCACGATCGAGATGACGTCCGGAAGTGGGCTGTGAATAGAGAAGTCTCTCAACTCAAACTGCGTGTGTAGTGCGAGAGTATTAAATGTAGAATGAATAAACGCAAAGTCCGCATGCTTCATACAATAGGGTACTTTTTTTAGAGTAGATCGCATGACATATCAATTCAACAATACTTTTTATTCATGAATAGGAGGCTGTTGGAATATCAACTGAAGCTGTGACCGTTAGTGTAAAGGGTCGAGAGTATTGGTACTCGTATTTTTTTTTTTTGGACGTCACGCAGTAACGCCGCATACGCTATAGAAACCTCACCCCCCACAGCAATACAAAGCGTGGCTCAGAACCCCAAATTTAAGATCAGCTATCGGAAGTACAAGTTTTTTAAAAAATATTATAGTTTAATTGGAAAGGTTAATTTCCTAGAATTATCACGATATAAAACATTTTTTTTTCTCGCGTTATGCCAAGAGTAGAAATTAAAAGCTTAATATTACGCGAAATGAAGTTGAGTTGTAGGCTGAGCAGCTGTTGCGTTCGATGTGCGATCACAAAAGGCAGCATTGTGTTAGACTCGACCCTCCTTGGGGGCACCAACCTCGGCTCAGCGAACGAAATTTGTAATCAACTATCAGAAATAGAAGTTTTTTAAAAAGTATTTTTAGATAAATAGAAAGCTGAGTTTTTTACAATCAACGCTGTATAAATTTTATCATCGTACTTAGTGTGATTGGGGTAGAAATGACCGTGCTTAATATTACGTTAAATGAGCTTTCAGAAATGTGTTTTCGTCGTATGTTTAAAGACATTAATTCCTAACTTAAGAAAGAAACCTCATTGGTTTAAATCGCATTTATTAAGCGCTCAATATAAAGTATATTGCTTATTCCCGTCCATTGAATGCCGTCAAACAACGATCGCTGGTTCGAATCCCGTCTGAGCATCCATATTCTCGTTCGTCGTATGTTTAAAGACATTAATTCCTAACTTAAGAAAGAAACCTCATTGGTTTAAAATCGCATTTTATTAAGTGCTCAATATAAAGTATATTGCTTATTCCGTCTATTGAATGCCGTCAAACAACGTCGCTGGTTCCGAATCCCCCGTCTGAGCATCCATATTCTCGTTCATCGTATGTTTAAAGACATTAATTCCTAACTTAAGAAAGAAACCTCATTGGTTTTAAATCGCATTTATTAAGCGCTCAATATAAAGTATATTGCTTATTCCCGTCCATTGAATGCCGTCAAACAACGATCGCTGGTTCGAATCCCCGTCTGAGCATCCATATTCTCGTTTTCCTGAAATCACTCAAGGCGAATATGGGGCTGGCAAAAGAGCAATAAATGGACAGCTGGTACGGGGTGGTGAAGCTGAGGTTGGCTCTGGTTCGAATCCCCGTCTGAGCATCATATTCTCGTTGTTTCCTAAAATCACTCTAGGCGAATATGGACTGGCAAAAGAGCAATAGAATCGACAGCTGGTACTAGGGTGGTGAAGCTGGGGTTAGTGTAGGAGAGGGGGGAGGGAGGGGGAGGGGAGGAAAAGGGGGCGTGGTCAAGGACAATAGGGGTGTAACTGAGGTTAGTCAAGTGGCCCTCAAGTCAAGTGGCCCTCTAGTCAAGTGGCCCTCAAGTCAAGTGGTTAGTCAAGTGGCCCTCAAGTCAAGTGGTTAGTCAAGTGGGAGGGGGAAGAACAATAGGTGTGAAAATGATTGACAGGTGGGAGGGGGGAGAACAATAGAGGTGTGAAAATGATTGACAGGTCCATTGTGTCTGAATAGCCCCAAATTATACCTACTCAAGGAATGGGAAGGAATTCGGCCATGGCCTTTTTAAGGAAGCATCCCGGCATTTGCCTGGAGTGATTTGGGAAACCATGGAAAACCCAAATCTGGATGTCCGGACGGGGATTCGAACCGCCGTCCTCCCGAATGCGAGGCCAGAACGCTATCTGTTACACCACCACGCTCGGTAATACTTTCAAGCAACGCCAGTGGTGCAGAGATCACAAAGGCTGGTACCCACAGCAGTGGCAACAGGTAATATGGTCAGATGAATCGTCATGCACTCTTTTTCAGACGATCGGACGCGTTTATGTCTGCAGAACGGCCAGAGAAGCGTCCATCCAGCCTTTCGGAATTAGAGACCGTTCTGCAGGAGGAATGGCTTAATATACCTTTAAATATTGTCCATGACCTTTATGCATCTATCCCACGTCGTATTAAATCTGTACTTCAGTGAAAGGGTGGTCCAACCCGCTATTAATACAGACTTTCCATTATTTCACAGGTGTTCGTATTATTTTGTCCTCCCCCTGTAACTAAGTATGTGGAAATCGCAGACTGCTGGTGGGATCGATTCTGCAGCTGTGTGTATAATGATTTGGTGGCGGTGCATAATGCGTGCGGGTCGCGTGCATCCAACGCTAACGAGAGTGCGCGAGCACGCGTAGGGGCGTGATGAAGACATGAGGCGCGTGAAAGAAGCTGGGATCACTGAATAGCTGCCGGGGAGTAAATTATAAAATCCACCCCTAAATTCAGCCGCAAAACTTCCAGCTTCTCCACGTGTGAAAGGATATATATGTGAATATATATATTATGTGGCCTGATTTAAGGTTTTTTTTTTTTTTTTTTTTTTTTTTTTTTTTTTTTTTTTGACCGAGTCTTCCTACTGTGTAAGTCGGGCCTCTCCTTTAAAACCTTAAAAAGAATCATGACTCAAAAATGGCAATGGGCTGGTCATATTGCTCTCAAAAGAGATGACAGATGATGGACTACGGCAGTACTGGATTGGATACCGAGGAACCTGAAAAGAGCTAGAGGAAGACCCCCGGATCGCTAGGATAGACACATCCGTCGAGTTACAGGCGTGAACTGGAAGAGAGTTGTTCAAGGTTCCATCGGCATGGAAGGAACTACAACAAAACTATGTAGAATTAAAATATAATATATAGCTCATTGACTTAAAGAGGCTACATCCTGAAATAAGGATTGATAAAGCTGAAATAATAATAATATATTATTGATTCAAGCCACTATGGATCGCTTTCTTGATGCTCGCCTTTATTCCCAGTACCTTTAAAGCCGAGCTAATAATTTTTCCTTTCTCTCCTGTGAGATGGATTTCTAAGGTTTAGTAATTTTTGGTGGAGGAGACCAGCAGGTAGCCATATAACAAAATTTGGAGCGATTCTCAACAACATTAACGGAAATCCCAGGGTAGTCAAAATCTTTTTCTATCTCATTGAGCCACATGCTTCCTGTCTTATACCTTCTGATAAGTGAGAAGACCTTCCTGGTAAACCTGTTGCTGTCAGTTCTCAGAAGGTGCTCGTAAAACTTCAACCACCTACGTAGCATGCTGGTGTTATAGCCGTTTCCAACAGTTGGTACAATTCACAGTTCGCTTTCAGTCTGTAGCTTCCATCCGGGAGACCTCTTGGCTCATGAATCTTCCTCAGAATCTGTCTTTCATAATATATAGATATAAAAGAAATTATCGCAGAATGCAATCGGTACCAGATATGATAAAAGAGCTGGAATGGGATTTATTGCAAGACAGGAGGAGGATGAAGAGGCTCATAGGAGAGTACAAGGTGAATACTGGTAATGATGCATGGAAAGATATTAGTGTAGGTATGAAAAGTAGTGCATGGAAGGGAAAAGATGACCAGGACCACAAGTTGGCACTTGATTTCAGGACAAGGGTGTAAGAAGATTCTCTTCTTTAGGTGTCAGGGATTGGAATAAATTACCAACGGAAATGATTAATAATTTACCAAAAACGTTGAAAGAATTTAAAGTTAAAATTTGTATAGGTAAAATGTAGGTGGGTGCAGGAAAAGGGGAAGATGGGTGTTTAGGGAACACCGGAGCGTGTGCTCCATTGCAATTTAAATTAATTAAAGGTCACGTTTTGTGAGATTTAGTTCTCCGCTTTGGTAGCATCATTAATTAAGAATTTTTAGAAAATTCAACGCGTAAATGGCAAATTATGAACAATCAAGGTCACGGAAATCCGGTAGTTCAGAGTCAAGATGCTAGGCTTCGCTGTCGTCGATAATGGGTGTCCGCTAGATAGCAGCACCGCATATCACAGAGATATTGATAACACTGTGTGTGTGTGTGTGTGTCTCGTAGAATAAGGAGCTTTTCGGATATTGTTATTTATGTTATGGAAATATTTCATTATTTCCAATTGTTTTGTCGGACGTTGCAAGTGTTTTGTTACGTACCCGTTTCAGTTAACAAATAGACAATTGCTATAAATGTGAGCCGGTTCTTCCTTCATAATACTACAAACTATCAACCTCGCTGTTCACCATATATCATTCCAGCAATTTTCGCACAGGCTACCTGTTTTACAATATAGCTATTCAGCAGCTAGAATGACAGTGATTGGAGTTTATCTTGGTGATAACAGACTTAACTTTCCATATTTATCGAAAGCCACAAAAAGTTCGCGCAGCACTGGTAAATGTTTCAGAGATTACAAAAAAGTGAACGCCTTACAGTCGATGATATGCTATCTCTCTTTTCATAGGTCGGTGTATTCACCTATTCCACTTGTTCCAAAGTCAAGAAGATGCTGCTAACCTGGTGAAGTTTTGGTTTGAAAACAAATTAATTTTATTTCTTTGCCAAATGATGCCACGTAAAGTAATATCGTAGCTGACGTCTGAGTGGGGTTGCAGTACACGGCAAATTTCTTTTTGTAATCACTCTCCACACTTATTATTTGAGTTAATCTTAAATGGCTTTAAGTTTGTTCTAACAACTGACAGATCAATTTATGCTGTTTCTGCATCTTGTGAAACGTTTGTAGTGAGACGGTTTTTTATAGTGATCAGCACGGATGTAAGGCACGCGTTATGGTGGTTTTGTAGGCCGCGCAAGGCAGCCACCTCCACACCACGTTGCCTAGTGTCGTTTCAGCTACCGGGGCGTTTGATGTTTACCGACTGGGCGACTGCAGAGGCAACTCCCTTCCCACTACCCGGTGGTGATCGCTAGACCAACGCGGCCGGCAAATACACGGGCCGTGGGAAGACACCTTTATGCACTGCAGGTCAAAGGCTTAACTCTAGGAAGAACCTCTTAAAGACAGGCAGTAAAGGCAAGTTCACATATAATGAAGAGACGAAAGAACTACTGGAGAACATTAACTGGATGAGGACAAGAGGGACTCGCAATATAGCGAATCATGTGAAGCAGTGTCTCATCACCGACCCTCTTACTGACCGTGGCAAAATTCAGGACGAGCAACAGAGCAATTTAAAAATAAGATATGACGACCTTTTTGATTGAGAGGAGGAAGAAGTTTTATTGTTTGCAGATTTTTTAACACGACGAATGGGCCTGATTTTTCTGCTGCAGACTTTACGGCGAAGTTGAGGCCATTAGAGCCGGAGAAGAATGGTGTAACGATACCATCGAACTAACACAGATCGAGAGGAGTATCTGTGAGTGGGGATATCTTTGACGGAGTCTAAACAATATGGCGACAGTCGAGAGTACGCTACAATACCGTGTGGACCTAATGGCGGGAGTTGCCTACTGTTGAGGACAATACCGCGGGAACGATAATCTAAAAGTGTTTGTAACGGTGCAACTAACGTGTACTGTAATTTCAAGTATTATTCGGAGTGTTCAGTGTACGCGGACGAGGACAGTGCTCCGAACTTTCTAATTATTGTGATAGCGGCACCGCATACTATTTTCGCCTACTCGGTTCGAATCCTGCAAACTTTGGTGATAGAAGTTCGATTACACGGGTCACTGTAACTGGTGGATACTTCGGCGGTGTATTTTTCGTGTTTCTCCAGATAATAAAGTTGTGTGTTGAATGCAAACTTTTGTGATTTGTGTGGTAGTAATTCCTACTCATTTTAGTAGTATAGTTACCATCACGAGCTGCTTCAAGTGATTAGTTTTATGAATAACTTTGATTCTTAGAATTAGTTGGGGAATCCCCACTGGCGACCGGACGAAATTGAACCTGTAGTAATAGGAACATTTAATCACGAACTTAAACACGCCGCATTGAATCGTTCCACCAAGACTCAGAATTATCGCTAAGACGCGAGGTGCCTTACAATGGGAGGTGTGCGAAACATAAATGAATTCGGCAATGACCCGCCATTCGCTTAGTGTGATTTTGGGAAAACATGGAAAATCGAAATCTAGACGACCGGACGAGGATTCGAAACAACGTTCTCCGGAATGCCAGCCCCGAGCGTTACCGCACTCGCAAGAGAATTGGACTGGGACCGAGCGCGGTGGGTGAGCGGTTAACGCTCTGGCCTCGCATTCGGGAGGATGCCGGTTCGAATCCCCATGTTTTCCATGGTTTCCCCAAATGCGAATGCTGAGAAGCTTCCTTCAAAGGGACATGGCCGAATTCCTTCCCGTTCCTTGTACCCATTCCCATCCCATCTCGAAGTCGACGAGGCGTAAAGCTTGGAAAAAAAAAAAAAAAAAAAGATTGGCCTCGAGAAGAGGTACTGAGATTTGGGTGTGTTAGTATTATTATCACTACTGGTTTCACGCAGTCACAACTACAATGCAGCTCGACCCAGTATTGTTTATAGCCACCCATGGCCAAACGAGACTGAGACTCGCCTAGCGTGCAGCAAGCGACGCTAGGCCAGCATCCTAGCTCCTACTACACTTCCGGGTCAGCGCTCGACATCGTAATTGCATGTTGTCTAGAGCTCTGGACGCAGAAGACCAACAACTACTCCTCGGACAGCGCAGTTACCAACTACACAGCTGGGAGTGTCCGATCCGTCATAATGCTCAAGCTAAATGCACAGCGGCTTCGGGTAGAGATGTGAGACGGAAATTACTGGATGGGTAACGGAAAAAATGTGTTTTTTTTTTCCTGTGAGGTTGTTTGGCACGTCGAAAACTGCATCATTAAAGGAAAAACACATAATGCATGACGAGGAACCAGTAACTGAAGTAGTTATGGGTACTCTTCAAGAGAGTGCCAGCTAATTATTGGAGTGCTAACCGAATTGTGAGCTAATTAATGACCCTGGCAGAGGTAGCTGATTGCGAGCTATCCCTCTGAGTGGTTAAATAACTAGAATCGCTAATTAACATAAGAGCATACGTTAAACTGACGTGCCGTTAGAGATTTCGCCACTTGCACTGCAAAAGACATTACACAGTGTGTTGGGTACAAGGACATATTGTGTCACGCTGTCACGAAAATTTATCGCTGCATCTCGTTTTGTGAAAAAAAAAATAGTTAGTTAAGTAATAAGCGTGAATACGGTAGTTACTGCCACTACACATTTACGAAACAATACTACAATGCAATTCAATTTATTTAGGTAAGACACATTAATCAGACACTTCACAGTTCGTTAATACGAGAAAAATACACATACACACACATATATATATCATTTATTGGCCGACATTAATTGAAATACAAACAAGTCTTTGCCTGTACATAGCAATATCAACCACTGTGGCCACGTACCAGCAGTCATTTCATACACACATCGCCGTCATAATATTTAATACTTCTCTGGACAGCCAAAAGCAAAACCACCAATACTGAGAAACTAAGTGTAAGTTAACACTACCAAGCTTTACTACACCAAAAAACTACACATACTACTCTATTGAGGAATCTTTGTATCACAAAAATAAATGGTACAAGCTTTACAATAATTACTGTGTACAAATCTAGTTAAGTAAATGATTGTAGGGAGTGAGAGTGTCACAAGAGGCAATTGAGAGCTATTTACGAGAATCCATAGCTCATGCCAAATATACACATTAATATAAAAATGAATACTGACAAATCCACACCCTTCAACCAATTTCGACCAAATTTTGCAGCATTCATCATCTCAACCACGTGGGTAGTACTGTCTGCATGACAGTTTAACATAAGATTCCACTCCCACTAGTTTTTAAATATCTATAGTGCGGTCTTCCTATTGCGGAATTACTGCGTTCATCTCAAGCAAATCCATACCAGCAGCAAAACTGTATGATTCTCGAGGGGGATACCAAAAACCATGTCACAAAGCACAACGGCGAACAAGTTAGCCGAATGCAGGGGAAAAAAAAAACTGCAGCTGTTCACAGTGTTCTACCATTTTGATCTTACTACATAACTTTATGTCATCTGCAAATAACCTAACTTCTGATATCATTAACACAATCATGGACGTACACGGGTGATACGATCGTTAACTTGTAATCACCTGACAGCTGATGTTGCGTGTGTAATAAGTGCATTGCAGCAGCAGTGACAGCGGGCTCGCCCCTGCTGCTGCATGATGCATGAGGGCGCCCGCCTCGCCGAGTGGCTTCGTTACCAGCGCCAGACTGCGATCCGATCGGAGACTTAACGAGCGCGGGGCCGTCCTCACAGACAGTCGCGTGGCTTTGAAAGTCGACACGCCGCGCCGGTAGTGTCGAGTGGCTTCGACTCACACCCACACTCGCTCCAGTCATCATCACGTAATACCTGTACTCTGGCGTCGATATAACGTACTAACTCTGCTCAGCTCCGGAGTTAGCTGCATCGGATCGGGGCTGAAGAAGAAACTGTGATCATCCAATATGTACGTAGCGTCACAGGAGGGTCGGGTATGGGTAATATTGTAGCCTTCCTCCTTTTCTTGCTTCCTTTACCCACTAGAAGTAAAAATGGTCTTCACAAGGATTACTACTCGATGTCATTTGTTCAAAAAGGTGTAAGCTTATGAAATAATAATTCATACAGTCCTGTGAGAAAATTAAGTAATTGCTGGTGGATTTTTTAATTAGCCGATTAATTGATTTGAATAGTCCCATAATGCCGCGGTCGCCAGGGGTATCACCAAACTAGCTCTTCGTAGGGGTGGGAGATACATCTTTTTTTTTTTTTACTTACTGCTTTACGCCTCGTCGACGGCTGTCATTAGAGGCGGGATGGGATTGGGGGCAAGGAACGGGAAGGAATTCGGCCATGATCTTTATGAAGGAAGCATCCCGGCATTCGCCTGGAGTGATTTGGGGAAACCATGGAAAACCCAAATCTGGATGCCGCGACGGGGATTCGAACCCGCGTCCTCCCGAATGCGAGGAGAATTGCTACTAATAAATCATTCAAGTTCAATAAAATATAATTCTGCACAACGTAAGTTTATTTCTAGTCATATTGAAACACTTAAACTGGTTGGTCACCATCAAAGTTTCATAACTATGGCTAATCGTGACTTTTCCATCCAAAGAGTGCAAAATTCTTTAGCAAAAATTAGTACTGAGTTCACTTCCCACAAATTGATTTCTTATTACGAACAAATGTTCTCAGTTCGAATCTGTATTGCACAAAATTCACTAACTGTTCAAATCAAAACTCATTAAGTTCTATTGATCACTGGTAACATAACATAACAAGTCGAAGATCTTAAACACACTTCACATTTTTTTTTTCCTAATGTTGGCTATAGTGGCTACCGGCCACGCTACCTCGTAGCGCCCTCCGCGACACTCGAGCACAACTGACTAAAAAATTGTATCACTCCGCTACAGCCGCCACTGTGAGTCGGCCGAAGGTAACCGTTACGTCACAAAGGGGTGAGATATTCAGGGAGTCATATCTTCAATCAGCTCTTCAATGTCTCGCAGGGGATAAGATTAAGCTCAGGAAAAAATTCCTTCTACAACAACGAAGAATTTATTTCTAAGATACCTACAAAATAATTGCCAGTAGTTTGTGTAAATGAAGTTGATATAAATAATTACATGAGTGCATCTTCTACTATATACATCAATTTTGTTTTGTTATGTAATGTCTGTCCGCAAATTGACAATTTTCTACAGCTCTCAGAGTCAGTTTCTTATATTGGGATCTATGGAAAATGAGTGTATTGTATTATATCGTAGTAATACTTCATTTCTCGAATTCTACAACGACTATTGACTGCATTCAAGGTAATTATCATATTAGTGAGTCACTGATTAGATCGCGGGAAGAGTTACGACAGTAATGTTTTATTACTTTCTATTTGTCTTTTAATCAACTACTCCAAATTCCATTCTACAAACAATAGCAATTTTACAACTGCCTCTAGTAAAACCCACTAGATACTATTATTATTTTTTTTTTAAATTATTGGAATTTTACCTTTCGGTCATACAGCCATACAAAGTAAAACATATCTCTTGATGATACTTTTTTTGTTTACTTCTTGTTTCACGCCTCTTCGATGACAAGGTCATTAGAGTTTGGAATGGAGCGGAGGCAAGGAACTGGAAGGAATTCGGCAAAAGCGTTTTGAAGGAACCATCCTGGAATCCATCTCGAGTGATATGGGGAAACCACGGAAAACCGAAAGCTGGATGGCCGGAAGGAGATTCGAACCCGCGTCCATCAGAATGCGAGGCCACGGCGTTACCTCTCAGCCACCACACTCGGTATAATGACTGCCATTCTCATAGCTGTCCTGATGCATACAGTCTTCATGTATTTGTGTAGTGTATCTTCATCTCCTAGGAAGCTGAAGTAGTGAAATTATTGCGGAAATATACTCCTCTAAACTTTTAAGTTGTTATTTCTTACCAAAGCTACGATTAGGCAGTATACACAAATACTTTCACTAGCTAGTAAATGTGTCATGTTAGCTGGTAGTTGGATATCCTCTTGTAAAAGTGCTTTCATAAAGTTTTTGATGTTGTTCCAGTACCTCTAGCAAGCAAAAAACATAAGGTTAATGTAACACACAGCCTCTTCATCACATTTCGGCTAAAAAAACTGAAGCATGAAAGGTACCCATGGGGAACTGTAAGGTGATTTCCTGCAGAAAGGATCGGTAGCTGACAGTCAATCTGAAAAGTGTTGTAACCGCACAGTGGATTTCTATTCGATCAAATGTCGGAAAGACTGTAGCAACGGGAATATACAAATTTTGTTGAACTAGGTCCTAAAGCACAAACTATTCAGGAGATTTTACCTACAGGTTGCAACGAAACCCTGATCACTCTCGAAACCAGGTACAAAACCAACTCACGTTAGCGGTTTCCATTCATCCCTATGGCGCTAAACAAACATCAAAAGCGAAAATATGACCATGGATAACCACTTGGAAATCATCTGTACTCTATTGCCAAAGATGGATTCCTCATATTCTTATTGTGGTTTGATCGAATGGCCAAGATGCTTGAACTGGATTAGCGTCTCCGACCTACAGGAAAGTAACCGCACAGTCCGATGCTAAAGGGCTCGATAGCTGAGAAAGTGACCCGCCACACTGGACCAAGTCCCGGTACCCGCGTATCGGCTGTCCTGATTGCGGTTTCTTACCGCAGTCATCAAGGATCTGCGACGGCCCCCAGTCTACACCTACACCTACACGTTTCACAAACAAAAACGTATCACACACAGTACATATTTACATGTTACGCAGACAGATGAGAACACAACACCCCTCCAGTACACAGCGTTAGACTATTTTTATTATTATTATTATTATTATTTATTTACTTATGGCTTTACGCCTCGTCGACGTCGAGGTCATTAGAGACGAGATGGGACTGGGGACAAGGAACGGGAAGGAATTAGGCCATGGCCTTTTGAAGGAAGCATCCCGGCATTTGCCTGGAGTGATTTTGGAAACCATCGAAAACCCAAATCTGGATGCCCGGACAGGGATTCGAACCGCCGTCCTCCCGAATGCGAGGCCAGAACGCTAGCCGTTACACCACCACTCTCGGTAAAATGAATGATTCAATCAGGTTTCAAAACACTGTGTATTGAAAAGTACACCACCTACAACGACGAGTGATACATGAAATGATACATAACCTCACCAAGTTTAAAAGTCTGCTTGGTGTCTCGCGTGAACACTACATGGCAAGATTGGATGAGATGGCGGAAAAGCAGGAGAAGAGTTTTTGTGTGGTCAGTTACGTTCCTCTGTTGTTACTCTCGTCCCCTAGGTCGCCAGATATGACCCCATGTGATTTCTTCTTGTGGGGTTATGTGAAAGACAAATTTCGAGTACCCCCAATGCCAAGCTTCATTGCAAGAATTACAGGAAAGTTCCACTGCTGCTGTGATGGACATTGATACAAATATGCTTTGAACGTATGAACGGAACTGGATTACCGTTTGGTTGTGTGCCGGGTTACTAAGGGCGCACACATTGATCTTTTGTAGTAGGTACCGGAAACTTGGTGACTTTATGTATCTTTTCATATATCACTCGTCTTGGTTTTTTTCAATACACAGTATTTTGAAACTCAGTTAATCATTTAGGTAAACCCTGTATGTGGAAAGTAATATTTGCATAGTAGTGCATTATATGACTCTCCATGTGGAAAAGAGCATGGAGATCAGACATGTGAAATATATGTGGTTCATGTTCATGTATCTTTCAGTTTATTAACACTAAGAACGACAAACCGAGCGTGGTGGGTGAGTGGTTAACGCTCAGGTCTCGCTTTCGGGAGGACGCCGATTTGAATCCACGTCCGGGTCTCCAGATTTGGGTTTTCCTTGGTTTCCCCAAATCACTCGAGGCGAATGGCGGGATGCTTCCCGCAAAAGGCCATGGCCGAATTCCTTTCCGTTCCTTGTCTCCAGTCCCATCCCGCCTCTAATGACCTCGACGTCGAAGAGGCGTAAAGTTATAAGTAAACTAAAAAGAAAAAGAACGACAAGAATTTACTTTAGACAGTATAATGTAATTTATTCTGCGCTACATTTAGGTATTCTATGAAAGAAAGATTTAACAACAAGGGGAGAGTTTTTTTTTTTTCCTTGGTCCAGATTACTTGCCCTGTAAGGAATCGGCTTTTCTTGTGTGCGAGGTAATTTCACAGGGACTCACAGTCGAAGATAGAGTTCCGTTTCAAGAGCTGCCGTGACAGATGGAGGTCCGAAGAAGACGCCAGGCACCCCGTGTCGAGTGGCCCTCATGCGTTATTCACGATGCGGCACACGCCCGTTCTTCATCACCGCCCTGGAACCAACTTACCTGCTTGAACCTCACTCGGACTATCCCGTTAAATTCAATAGATCGCAGTGTCCAACACCATTCATCTTCTATGTAGCGCAACTACTGTTCGTGAAGTTTTTAATTATCACAGTCAAGTAATTGATTTTTTTGCTTATGGCTTTACTTACCCCTCTTCGGCGTCGAGGGAAAGCATGGGAGACAAGGACTTTTTTTTACTTTTGGCTTTACGCCTCGTCGACTGCTAAGGTTATTAGAGGCGCGATGGGACTGGGGACAAGGAACGGGATTCGGCCATGGACTTTTTGGAGGAAGCATCCCGGCTTTCGCCTGGACTGATCTGGGGAAACCGTGTAAAACCCAAATCTGGATGCCCGGACGGGGATTCGAACCCACGTCCGAATGTGAGTGCAGAGCGTTGCCGCTCACCCACCAAGCTCGGTGAAGTAATTATCTTTTTTTTATCTGCTTAACGTCTCTCTAACAGCGAGGTCTTTAGAGACGGGAAAGGATGGGGGGGGGAAGGAATGGGAAGGAATTCAGTCATGGCCTTTTGAAGGAAGCATCCCGGCATTTGCCTGGAGTGATTTGGGGAAACCATGGAAAACCCAAATCTGTATCCCGGACGGGGATTCGAACCGCCGTTCTACCGAATGCGGTGAAGTAATTGAGCTATCCGGATATACAATATTAGGTAAGCGTAATCATTTATGCATACTTCTTTCCGCACATTTTTTAACTTTAAATGACATTATATTCATGATGTTAATAAGACTTTAGGACAACCGCACGGAATTATACTTGTAATCTAGATCCGGTCCCTACGAAGATTCTTGTAGGCCGCGCTATTAGTGGTCAATATGAAAGAATTCTAGAAAGTCATCTCACTCCAATTTTTTTCGGAAGTGATAAAGGGGAAATGAAATTTGATTTCAAATCATAACAGGTCTTTAAAAAATAGGTAATACGCTAGGATACTATTTAAAGATTATATTCCTTAATTTCGTGCAGTCTGGAAAGCGAGTCGCATGAATGAATTGTAACTCTCTGGCATGGGGTTCGGGAGGATTGGAGTTCAAAGCCCCATTTCTGTTTTACACGGTTTTACACAATCACTCCAGGCGAATGCCAGGATGGTTCCTTCAAAATGTCATACACGATTTCCTTCCTATTGTTCTCGTAATTTCAAGCCGTGTTCGTATATTTCATTTCCTAAAACGGTGACTAGAAACAACAAACTGTTTACCGCTGACCATGTTTTTATAAATGTTTTTAATGGCTTTTCAAATCAGCACTAGGCTTTTACTCCCGAATACACCGACAGACATAAGCAGGCTAACCGAGTAGGCTGCTCCATTGTGTTCCCACCTGCGGCTTTCAAATATAAGATGGATGCCTGGTGCAGCGCGTATACCGCCGAGTACTACGCCTTACTAAAGTCGCTCCAGCATGAAGTACATCATATGCTGTGTATTGTATCGCTACACTACATAGTAATATTCGCGATGGGCTCCTGGCTCGCACAGGTGGACAGTTCAAACAAAGGGTGACAGGGCTGCTGTGGTATGCGACCTTGAGGCAGGTACCCAGGAGCCGTTAGGGTGTGTGGAGAGACAGTAGACGCCCAGCGCTGTGGTTGTGTGGTGGTGGTGCTCTGTGTTCCATGTCGCCATCGGTGTGGATGACGCAGTCCGACGGCCAGCAAATGGGTGATCGCCTGGGAGTACTACTGGAAGCTGACTTGGCGCCTCCGGAAAACTGGTAGCTCCACAGAGATGTTGATAATCACCGCAAAGAAGTGTCGTATTGATAAACCCTGTCACCCTAGAGACTCTCATCGCCCGCTGCGCTTAGTGAAAGGACATATAACAATAACCCTGAGAACTGATAGCTATTGAAACTATTGTATTACACGTTTATTGTTTAATTGTAATTGGAAAGTAACTTTTGTAATAAATGTTAATGTCAACCGTACGTGAAACGGTGTTGCCAACATGTAAAGTAAAATTCCAATTCCCCTTCTCAGTTATTTCATTCAGTAATAATATTGTTGATAAAATTTAAAATAAAATAAAAGGTAATTTAATTTTAAAAGAGGAAGTACAAGCTGTACGCTTCAGCTGTGATTCCACCAGCTGCATTCAGGCAGTGCGAAACTTGTACCCAGCAGACCATCCTACTCCAGGACACAAAGGACGCCCTCCACTCCCCCCTATCTGCTGGGCTCCTGGTCATGTTGGAATCAGGGGGAACGAGCCTGTGACAAGGCTAGAACAGGCATCCTTCAGTCAGAATTTGTCTAGACGGCGAAAAATCTTCGATGTTGGGCAGTAGTTGGAAGTTGAGCATAGTAAACTGTGGATGGTCAAACCGATAGTTCAGCCGTGGAGCAGCTCCTTCCATTGAATGAGAAGGAATGAGGTGGTCCTTACTCGCCTCCACATGGGGCGCTGTCCTTTGACGCAAAGTTTTCTTCTCCACCGCGAGGACCCTCAGGAATGTTACGCTTACGGCTTACTTTTGACGCTGTGGCTGTGTCACATTTGAAGTGAATGTGTATTATTTTCAGATTTAACGGCAAACGTTGGTTTAGTCAACGAACTGTCCCCCACGTTAAGTAACGATAGCGGCAACGTAGCCAAGGTTTCAAAATTTTGTGAATTGGCTGGTCTTGCCCATACAATTTTGGGACTATCGGCATAGCTTTTAAGATGGATTTGTGATCACTTTACAACCACCAATGCACGTACTGTATTTTTACTGTACAGGAGGAGGACAAAATAATACGAACACCTGTGAAATAATGGAAAATCTTTATTAATAGGGGGTTGGACCACCCTTTGACTGAAGCACAGATTTAATGCGACGTGGGATAGATGCATAAAGGTCATGGAAAATATTTAAAGGTATATTAAGAAATTCCTCCTGCAGAAAGTATCTAATTCCGAAAGGCTGGATGGAGGAGGACATCGGGAACGAAATTTGGACTCCAAATATTTCTGTAAATGTTCAACAATATTCAAGTCCTGAGACTGAGGGGGCCAGGCAAGATGTTCAACTTCATCGTCATGCTCTTCGAACCATGCTTGAACACACCTAGCAGTGTGGATCAAGTCCTGAGACTGAGGGGGCCAGGCAAGATGTTCAACTTCATCGTCATGCTCTTCGAACCATGCTTGAACACACCTAGCAGTGTGGATAGGGGCGTTGTCGTCTTGAACAAGCCGTCGCTCTCCAGGGAATACAGTCTGGACAAAAGAATGGACGTGATCCCCTAGAATGCTTAGATGGTGATTGGATTTGATTCTACTATGCAGAAAAACAAGTGGTCCAAGACCGCGCCAAGATATCGCATCCCATACCATAATGGAGCCACCCCCATGCTTCAAAGTCGGCAAGAGTCATTCAGGATTAAACGCTTCTCTGCGCGTTCTCCAGACATAAACGCGTCCGGTCGTATGAAAAAGGGTGAATGACGATTCATCTGACCATATTACCTGTTGCTACTGCTGTGGGGACCAGCCTTTGTGATCTCTGCACCACTGAAAGCATTACTTGCTGTCACCAAGGGTTTACGAATTGCCATTCTGCCATAAATGTTCGCAGCATGAAGTTCCCTTTTGACAGTTTTTGTTGGGGTCCTGGAGATGACTGTTCATTTCGGATGTTATCTCGGATAACGATTTCTTGTGCTTTCGGGCTATTATGCGCTTCAAGACCCGTCTATCCCTATCAGTAAGCTTTGAATTGCGGCCACTGTTGTGCTTTGAAGACGCCGTCTTACCCTCTTTCGTGTACGCTGTCATTACGGCTGATACCGTACTCCTTGCAAACCCCAAAAAGTTTCATGTTTCCATAACCGATGCTCCACTTAAGCGCGCTCCGACAATCATTCCTCTTTGGAATTCTGACAGGTCTGACATTTCATTTTTTATCATTTTACATTATTGTGCTGTCTGCGAGGCCGATCTCCTTACAGTTGGCCATAAGACAGTAAAATCGTCTACTGTCTGCGTACCAGTTGTTTATTAGGGCGCTAATGACCTCACCATAGAAGCACCCGGAAGTCTGATTAACAGCAACAGTAAAGAGGATACCCGGTATGGAGGCAGCGACGAAGTGATGCCTGTAGAATGTCTCTCAGCAGCCGACACCGTCATCATAGTGACTAGCGCGCTAGCCTCGTGTTACAGGGGTCACCGATTCGAGCCCGGCCTGGGGCATGGGTGTTTTTAATTAAGTGTTGTGTTCGTCTTGTGCCGTCTGTAACCATGCTGAGTTATATACACTATATAAATACAGGCCGTGTGGTCTCGAAGCCAAATGCCATAAAAAAAGTATCCTAGTCTAATACGAAGGTTCCCAAATTCCGAAGTCAATTCCTTCCTTTGACAAATCAAAAGATGTCTATAAAGCGACCGATTAAACAGAAATGTATATAAGCTCGCAGCTTCTCAAATTTGCGCCGTGAAACAAGAGTTAACAAACGTCCTCATCCTTTACTGAGGTACGGCATTTTACTTGGATTCTCCTAATGATCAGCAATAAGCGTGAGCGAACTGACAACAGGACTTTGGTTGAGACCAGTTCTTTAATCCTATATCACAGACACACAATGTTCCATGCCCTCTATTGATTGGACAGACCTAATGAGATGACATGACTAAAGCTGATCGCGTGAATGCGTAATGTGCATCCCACCTAATTCAATGTCGAGAACGCATGCATATGTATGTATACACGGGTGACAGCTCACGGAGTACATTAGCCACTGTCAAAGCTACGTCCAGGTCATTAAACCAGAATAAATAGAAGGGTATGGTGAACTTACAGACGCCACCTAGGAATGCAGAATGTTCTGGGAGGAGAAGACTCCAGTGACCAAGCGTGGTGGGCCAGGCTTGGCAGGGTTTCATCAGTGGTTGGCCAGCGAGCGTGGTGGGTGAGCGGTAACGTTCTGGCCTCGCATTCGGGAGGACGCGGGTTCGAATTCCGATCCGGGCATCCAGATTTATATTTTACATGGTTTCCCAAAATCACTCTAGGCAAATGCCGGGATGCTACCTTCTTGTTCCTTGCCTCAGTCCTTTCCCGCCTTTCATAACCTAAACAAGGAATAAAGGCATAAGGCCACCCAACTGTTATCTCGCACCACGCACTCCATATTATCATGGTCAAGCGTAAATAGGATGCAGTCGCTGCCTTTCACACACCTCATGCTGTATTCAGTACTCTTAAAATAAATCTTGTGCGATTTTATACGACAAATTTAATAATTCCAACATAAGCATCCCGAAATACAGAGATTTGAGGAGAGCGCAATTCGGTGGAATGTATCAAGAATCAAGCTGTCAGGTCGACATTGTCACCTACCTGACTGAAAAGATGAACTTGTTTATTTATTCATAGTACTCGAAGCCTCGTTGACGTCGAAGTTACTAGGGGCAAGGAATGAGAAGAAGCTTGGCCACAGCATTCACCTGGAGTAGTTTCTGGAAACCACGGAAACCCGAAAATTCTGCACTAAATCACGAATCGCAGCAGTTAAAGTGGTACCTTTGTAACATTATAAATCTAAAAGCATGTTTTGAATTCCTAAGGAAACACAGTTGTGAAATTACAAGGGAAACGTTAAAAGCGAATCAGATATTGAACAACTCTTAATATTGTAATATTAGGCTATAAGGAGGGGGGAGGGTGGATTGTAAATTTATTATTTAAAGAATTTATTTTGGGTTGGTAAGAATCTCAAAACTGCCAGATCGCAAAGAAACTGACATTTGATTTTTATTTTGTTCACGTATTTTGTGTATGTGTGTGTGTGTGTGTGTGTGTGTCTGTGTGTGGTGGTTATTTTTATTGAGTTGAACAGTTTGTATTAGTTTCCCTGTATAGTGTTTATTTTTAGTGAGTTAAACAAAAAAAAAAAAAAACAGCTGATGAAAACAGAGAAATAATTTAATAGAGCAACACAGATACAATAACAAACAAAAATGAAACAAAGTGGTAGCACTGCATTTCATCAAAACAACATGTGTGTTATGTAGTAGACAAATGCAACAAGAAGCTTACAGTCAATATTTCAATGGATACAATGCCAAGTGTTTAGTCAGAAATATGTATAAGTGAAAAACAGTTTTATACTTGTGAAAAAGAAGATCTGTAAAATGCATAAAGTGCTGTTCCAGACCGCCATCATCACCCTAGCTGTAAGTACAGTATAAATATAAATATAATAATTCGTAATGCTTTTGCCGAATGTAATGAAACACATGTAAAACAAATTTACAGCCACTGACGATGTCCCACGCCATAAGGGAGAAACGCGTATGGGAATAAAGTAACATTAACATCAACAGTTGTTTCCAGACGGAATTTTGAATTATAATCTATTAACCAACAACTGCGGAAGATGGCCTACAGCCAGATTTGCAATCAGTTGTGTTCATTGTGTACACAATAATTTTAACGATAGTCTGATAAGCGAAAACCGTACAAAATTTCATCTGGAATCAATAGGGAGAAAAAGCTACGTAACACACGGGATGGGATGAGGGACCGAGATCGAGGTGAAAGCCAAGGTACGTAGTTTATGGCGCTCCCTTGGCAGCTGAATTTGCCCTCCTACTTGACCTCCCAGAAGAGCCAATGCCTTGCAGGATTTGCCGTCCTGGCTTTGCCCCGTGCAGGTGCCCGTAGCGGCGTGTGTGGGCGGGCCGCAGTGCCCACCCACGGCCTGTTTTCGGGACCTTCCCGTTGTTTGTGCCAGGGAAACAAGCGAACCGTTTGACGCCGAGCCCTGCCATTTGCACTACAATGGGAGGGCGGCAGCAGAGGCAGGAAGACAAAACAGAAATAGCGCGGTGGGCGGTGTACCACAAGGCACTGTTCCCGGACCGCACGGCGGAGAACGTTCACCTCGCCTTATAACTAGTCTACACACACTGAAACACAGAAGCCTGGTGGATGCTTATTTTTTAATCCCGGCTTCCTTTAAACTTCAAAATCAAGGTGACATAAATCAGTAGCCACAGATAATTTAGCCACTTATTTTAATCATTCACAACAGTTGATATTCGTCACGAACTACTTACATCGTCTTCCAGCAACACATTTATTTCAACTGGCGACTGTACTGAGGTTTCCATTTAACTCATTAATTTCTTCCGATGGTGGCCGCGTAGGTAGAGCCTCTGGCTACGAGCAGGACCCCGATAAATTCGAAGATCTTTATTCGAAGTAGATCGTCCTTAACGTCTCTTCAGTATGATTTCCACAGAATTTAGAAAATAATAAAGTATATTTTCCTTTTGAAGAGGAAAAAATAAAGAATATGAAAGAAAAAGATTATTTTTAATTTAGGTATTTATTGCTTTAAACGCACATTTTTTTTTTCGGACATACGGGACTATCTATTAATTGTTGGTTTCATTTCAAAGTGTTATAGTTGGTACCACATTCTAAATCTAGAGTTACAAATAAATGAATACCTCATTTTTAATTAAATTTAAAGGAGGCTCCTTTTCTCCCTTCCCATAATTTTGCACTCATTTCGTTTCATCATAAACAGTAATATTTATATGTCGTTTAGAAATTAATAACGTTCCTTGAATTGTATACGAGGGTGGTTTGAAAAGTTCTCGGAATCACCGCCAGTTGCCAGTGCTAGAGCAACGAGGTTCCCGCTCAATAATCACACATCCTTTGTAAGTGAACACGTGGCGCGTCAGTGCTCTAGCTGCAGGAGTGTGGTAGTGACGACTCTTCGTTGTTGTTCCCGCGTAGTGATTTTTATCAACGGAAGAAACTGAGATTCGAGCAGTGATTAAATACTTTGTAAAGAAAGATATGAAAGCAAAGGAAATTCATGCCGACTTCCAGAACACACTAGGGGACTCTGCTCCTTCATTTTCAACTGTTGCCAAGTGGACCAGCGAGTTTAAATTTGGTCGGGAGAGCTTGGATGATGATCCACGTAGTGGACGGCCAAAAAGTGCTACGACCCCAGAATTTATCGCAAAAGTGCATAAAATGGTCATGGAGGATCGTCGACTGAAAGTGCAGGAGATTGCTGAAGCTGTAGGGATGTTTTCTGAACGGGTATATTATATTTTAACAGAAGAATTGGGTATGAAAAAGTTATCCGCAAGATAGGTGCCGCGGCTCTTGACATTGGACGATAAGCGCACCAGATTGGAAATGTCCGAACAAAGTCTGGCCCGTTTTCAGAGCAACCAACAAGATTTTTTGCGCTGGTTTGTGACTACAGATGAAACTTGGGTCCACTACTATACCCCAGAGACAAAACAGCAGTCAAAGCAGTGAAAACATGCTGATTCACCACCACCAAAGAAAGCAAAGGCAGTGCGTTCGGCCGGAAAGGTCATCGCCTCGGTTTTCTGGGATGCAAAAGGCAATTCTGCTGATAGATTATCTTCCTACTGGCCAAACAATCACGGGGCAATACTATGCAAACCTCCTAGACCAACTACAGGAAAAGATACGCGAAACAAGGCCTGGTTTGGCAAGGAAAAACGTCATCTTTCATCAGGACAACACTCCGCCGCACACAAGTGTTATTGCCATGGCAAAACTCCATGAACTGAGGTACGAATTGTTGCCACATCCACCTTATTCACCTGATTTGGCGCCATCAGACTTTCATCTATTCCCCAAGCTGAAAAATTTCCTCGGTGGACGGAGATTTTCTACAAGGGAAGAACTGACAGCCGAATTGGAGAGGTATTTTGCAGGCCTGGAGGAATCTCATTTTCGAGATTGGATCAAGGCATTGACACATCGCTGGACCAAATGCATTGGTCTACAGGGAGACTATGTTGAAAAATAAAAGCAGTTCCACCGAGGTAAGATACTTAATTCTAATACATTCCGAGAACTTTTCAATCCACCCTCGTAGTTGCCATAAATAAAGTATCTTTCGAATACTTTATGGTTAGGATAAAGTATACCGACCAAAAAAAAAGTGCATGATACTTTATATTAAAGTATGATTAGTAACCCTACTCCTCTGGGCAGTGTGGCACATTAAATTAGGACTACAATTTATTCCAGAAACGATCATGTCCACAATAATCTGAAAATTATTGAAAACCGATATTGGCACAATAATAAAACTCACAGTGATTAGAATTTGCAAATAATTTATTTTCAGGATCCCTTCTAATCCAGTTATATGTTTTCTCCCACAAATCTTTATATTTTTGTAACTGTTTAGGTTTCTTTAATTTTGCTTTCTTTGGAGTTGCTGGTGTGTCACTACCGCAAACAGGATCTGAATTACTTGCCGTTTTAGAAAAATGTTAAAGAAAAATAATGCAGTTTAAAACGACAAGAAACAAAAAAAAAACGCGATATCTCCATTCTTCAGTAACATGACTGACATTCACCGTCGCGTTCAGAAATAACGGTGAGCGGATACGAGTCAACACGTATGCAACAAATTTGGAACATCCCCGATTGTAGCCTCAGCTCCGAAGTGATTAAGTACAAAGATGAAAGAATGCGGGCGGACAAAAAGTCCCTGACCGATACGCATGAAGTTGTGGAACGTCCCGTTCCATGTATTGTATACAGTACTTTACTCAAAATAATGTATTTTCTCACACTTTATTGGTAGGAAAAGTACTCAGTATGACTACCAAAAATAAAGTATGATACTTTATTATAAAGTCTAGTTGGCAACCCTACTCTCCATGCCCATTCAGCCTGCTAGCCAATGAGTACCGCGGAGGAAACTCCGCGGGAAGGTAAAGAATAGCCGGAGCGTGGCGCTGACCCCGTTACATCCTTCCCAGTGCCTAAATGGTTGTAAAGTGAATGCGGAGCTCTACCTCTGCAGGAAGCGGCAGAAGCCGCAGAAACCCCATAACCCTTTTTAAATCCTTCCAGTGTATATTTCCAGATGCTTAGTTATTTCAAACTGGACGTTAATGTGAACTTTTTTTACATGATTAGCATTATCATCACAGGGAGGATTCAGCATACAGGTTATTAAACTCTAAATCTTGTCGAGTATATACTTGACCATTAGTCATTTTTGCTGGTTTTGCCTTCTGGTGGGGAGGCTGGCGCTTTCTCCGCCCACCACAAACTGGTACTGGCCTGTTGAAAAAAATTTATTAATTTCTTCGTTATTAATCTAAATTTAAACAGCTCAGTCCCAGTTTCTGGTTGGTGGAGAAAGGGCTGTCAAACCCATCTTGTGTTACCAGCCATTTCATCCTAACGGTGGAATCTGTGTTAATAATGTCTTTTCACAATTGTACGAAGGAAAATATGGACTCGTCCCAAACACAAACTCAAAACAATGACGTATCAGAAGACAAGCGGTTAAAGTTCTGGCATAATATTCAGAAAAACACGAATTCCATCCCAGGCGAGCCACTCAGATTTCGGTTTCCCATGGTTTCCCTAAAACACTGTGCCTTTGACCACGTGTTTTTAATTGTCATGTACAGTCGGGGACAGAATTCGCGAGACCCCTCGCCTTTCGATTATGCTTCGTTCTTGACACGAATATCTCATGGGACAGCATAACTGGTATCATGAATTTAGAGTACCACCTACCATTAATGCTGTCTCATGAGGTATTTTTGTCCACAACGAAGCATAATCGAAAGGCGAGGGGTCTCGTGAATTCTGTCCTCGACTATATAATGAGATAAAGCAGTCTTTAAGTCATAAAAAAGTCTAATAGAACAAAAAATGTTTCCTATACGGGAAGAATGTGTAAGAAAGAACTCGAGTATGAAACGAGCAACAGGAAACGAAAGTTCGATGGCCGCTTTATGCCAAAGCAACGGAAGTGAGAGCAAGATATTCGCAAGAAAGAGATCAAGAAAACAAACAACGGAAGTGAGATTCTCCGTGGAGGGAATGCCGCAACAAGGACTGACTCCATCATCAAAGGCGAGATTAATGAAAACAGCGGCCGCTGGGAACAGCGCACTGAAAGGAAGAAAGGACGCGCTCGCCCGCAAAAAAGGAACGCACTTCCAAGTTGAAACCGGCAACCGTCACGACACTACTGGTACGCTGGCCTCAGGTTGCAAGAGTCGACACTTCAAGTCGGGTATTTAAATAATGGCCGTTTTTTTATATTAAGTGTTATATTTTCTTGTGATGTCCTTACTGTCGCATACATTTATCAGATACAAAACTGCTTAATACGCAAGAGAATTGCGCGACGATATATGAAGATGGATGCATGATCTCCAAGGTCGATTTCTCAATATATATATATAGGTGATAGTATTAATAAAACAGAAATCGACCCAGCACACTTTACTGTCACATCCATAGCTCTAATATTTTTAACTGTTAGAAGATTCAGTTTAGTTAGGGCCTTAACTATACAACAGATTATTATATTTTTTTCTACATAAAGCCAAAAATTACCTCACTGTGATTACCTTTCGTATATACTGGTTTACTGTTTATAAATTACGGTTTTCAGTACTATTAAATATTAGAACCGAGCTTCGCATTCGGAAGGATGTGGGCCCGAGTCCCCGTCCAACCATCCAGATTTGTATTTTACCAAATCACTCCAGGCGAATGTCGGGATAGTTTCTTCAATAGGCCATAACCGAATTTCTTACAGTTCCTTGCCTCAGTCCTTTCCAGCCTCTAATAACCTCGACGTCGACGAGGCATAAAGCTATAAGCAAAAACAAATAAATACTAGAAGGCTTTCTGGTTTGTTTTTGTTTTAGAAATGAGGTTCGTATTTCAAACATTCGTACTGAATTTCTTAACAGTTTTAATAACGATATTTGGTGTATCGTCACTTTGGTTTTTCGGTTTTAATAACAAATGGAAATCAAGTGTTTTGATCGTCTATTTTGTGTTGTCTTGGAGAGGCGCTGTATTATGCAAAAGCAGATTAGTCCCACGTAAGGATATGCATGTAAATCAGCAATGAGGTTATAGATGGTCAAATGGTCAAATTAAGAAAATCATTTTTTCATTGCAACGCTCGATGTATTGATGTAAAGGCGACTAAATACAGGGTGTATCAAAAAGAATCATCCGATTTGGCACGTCTATATTTCTGAAACTAATAAACATATACAATGAATTTTGTTTTTTGATGAACGGGAAAGTCAAAAAGTTTTTTATCATACCTTTTCATCGGTGTTCAATATGCCCCCCTTGAGATGCACGGCGTATGTCGATGCGATATTCAAATTCTCCCCACACTGCAGCGAGCATGTCTTGAGTGACAGCTTCCACAGCTGCGGTTATGCGATGTCTCAGATCATTCATAGTTGTTGGTAACGGAGGCACATAAACAGAGTCTTTTATAAACCCCTACAAGATTTCTGCGGACTACTTATGAATGTATGGCGGATTCGTTCACCGTCTGCGTCATACACTCGGGGGCGGCCCGGCGATTTGCCTTTACCCAAACAACCTGTTTCTCGGAATTGTTGATGCCATCGTCTAATGCTCTGTGCTGTAGGAGGATCCACACCATACCTAGTACGAAAGTCACGCTGAACAGTTGCTACTGACCCGCACTGCGCAAAACGTAGAACGCAAAACGCTTTCTCTTGTCCCGACGCCATTTTTACTAGAAGTGAAGTGGGCGCACAGTGCTGCTACCTAGCGGGAACCATGTAAAACTCGACATTTTGCTCTTTCCAACAGTACGTTGTTAGAAGATGGTCTAAATATAACTGATATAACTTCTCTGATGCAATCTCTCTCAGTTCCGAGCAAGAAATCGGTCAAGATAATCTCCCTGTATGTTAAGTCTAGGTACTAAAGGTGTAATTTAAAATTCATTCGAACATATTGTATAAGGTTATTGGCTGTATTAGCCTTTGGCTAAAGCCATAAAATAAAAATAAAAATAAAAAACAGTACGTTGTTCACGCAGATATCTCAAATAACAATTTTTTTTTGAAATCGGATAATTCTTTTTGATACACCCTGTATAACTCAAACATTTTACTGTGTGATCAGGAACGTAAGCTAAGGCCAAATAAATGTAGCTTACGGTTGCAATCGTTATTTCGCAGAAGAGATGAAAAATAAGGCTGTATTCATGGTGTTGATGCACATAGGAGAAATTAGCAAACGTGTATACTGGAATTTAAAGTAAAACGACAATTCGTAGATTAGGGTTGTACGTGAAAATAGATTGCAACAGACAGATACGCGTACATCTCAAAAGTTCGATCGTGTACCTTCTATAACACGAACCGAAAACATCGGTTTAATCGTTTTTGCAGCAACTGTACTGGCTATGTGTCTGATATACGGCCTGGACCTCAACTATTTCCCGGCGCACTCTTCATAGAGTCAATACATTGCGGCAACGTAGGGGCTGGGGTATAGGTTCCCACAATGGAGGACGCGGGGGGCTGGGTAGCTAGACGATACCCTAGTTCTACGCCATCCCAAGTACTATGTCTCCTTCACCGCCTCTTAGAATTGAAAACCTTTATTCTAACATCAAATACTTAGTGAATGCCATGGTTAGTACTGAAGAAGTATGCATTTACCTTTATAATAATAAAATTGTGGCTGTAAAGAGGGGGGGAGGGAGGGTGAACTATTCTTTTGAGGGGACAGAGGAGTTGTAACAAACTTTGGGAACCCCTAGGCTAGATCCGTTACCATTCGTACCAAGCACAGCCGGTTCGAGCCTGGCGGAGGTGGTTTTAATTTTTTTGTCATGAATTATTCACACTGTGAACGTCAATAACACTTATAGTAAAATGATAAATAAACTTGAGAGGCAGAAATGCAAAACTGCATGGCCGTGTAAGATACGAGACACAGATCACGGCAGGTAGGAAATATTGATGGCAATTATAATTGTATTATTATGCATGTAATAATTACTGTGAAAACAGTTACTAATGATACTGTGTACAGGCAAGAGTAATGCGACCCCATGTCAAGGAATAAAGAAGAGTGGACGAGAGGCGAGAACATAGACAAGAATGAAATGACGTTGTTGAAAGGTTGAAGTTTTAATTTGCTGAAAAGGCAATACTGTCGAATAAGGACGTAGTTAATAGAAATTGTAGACGGCTGTGACCAGGAGGAATTGTTGCTTACTACGTAAAGAAGTACAGTCGAGTAATTGTACGACTGAGAAATAAATGCTATTGATTAAATAGTTGAGAATCAGTTAACGTAAACAATACAAAAGGGTAAGTACTTTTCATTCAGGTGGTTGGAGATATTTGTTATTATATAAGGGAGATCATACATTCGACGCCTTCTAAGATGAAATACAGGACGGATAATGTACTTTTTCTGTGCTAAAAGAAGATGTAAGAAGAATATATTTTATTAGTAATAAGACGTTATTTCAAGCAAAAGTCTGTACACACTATTAGGTAAAGTAAGTTAAGCTCAAATATAATAACCTTATTCCAGTAGGGGTAACCTTACGCAATTCTCTGAAGCTACTTTATAAACAAAGGTGTGTTAACGATTAACCAAATAACGTGCATAATGTTGTTGAAGATACCTTCAATAAAGTAAGTTTCGAAAATAAGTTACGATCTGTAGAAAGTAAAAATAGTGTCTTTACTCCATACTGCCAATGCGACAATCAATCACAAAATTCCTAAACTGTGCAGTCCCGAAACTGACAACTCATCGTTTTGAGATATTAAACTGAATCGTTGTGAAATGGTACTCAGAAATTATAAATACTCATTTTCACCAGATTTTTTGATTCCTGATCAATACCAAAATTATATAAAATCTATGTAATGGCCAAAAAGTTTATTATTAATTATGCTAAGGCGATAGTATGGAGAAAGTTATTTGTTAGTTATATTATGAGCCTGAGTTGCATTTACAATTTTCACATTCGTTCACTCGCCCTTTCTGTGCTGGGATATTAGTAATACCAAATTAGACCTACAACGAAACTTCGCATTAATAGGTCTTGGAAACCAGGAGCTGCAAATGCTACTTGATAACTTATAGAGTAGAACCCTTGCTACGTCAACCCATGTTATTTAGTAGGGGCTCTATCGACCTCGCTGTACTGCTCTGCTGCTTCTCACATGTAACTAAAATATTAAACAAACGCAACACGGCACAGGCAGAGGCAGTTTTAAAATACAAAACATGCGCCAGCGAGCTACCATTACACCAGCACGCTTTTATCTCAGCTTAAAACTGCCCTGATACTGTATGCATACAGACCGCTGCTGCCGTATTTCAAGCTCAACATAAACTCTCGTCCCAAATTTTATTTCGTCACCGTCAGAATAAACAGGAAAAGTATAGCACTTGGCTATGCAGTTCCATGTCGTAATATCTTTCTCTTTATCTGAGGAAGCGGTATCATGACTGGTTCCGGCTAGCATTGAATGAAATTTTATACTTTTATACCCCATTCAAGCATTTAATGTGGTAGTATTTCAGTATATACGTATTTAATCCATAACAGTTACCCAAGGCCTTTACTCAAAAAAAAAAAAAAAAAAAAAAAAGTAGACATAGTCAATAACATTTGTCGGTATGATTGGTGAATGAATGAAATAAGTTAGATAACAATCAACCAAGTGATTGCGTACTATTTGCCATGTTAATGGAAGCTAAATCCAGTAACAAACTTGATTTTCATAAAAAAATTTCTTACTGAATTCTTGCGTTAAGAGCCAAGTTCAGTGAAATACATACAGACTTTAAATTTTAAATGAAAAATCCGTCTTTTAGCAACTGTTTTTTTTATTATCTCTTAGACGCGTTTCGCCTCCACTGAATGGGGCATCGTCAGTGACTGTGAATGTATACATGTGTTGTTAATACAAAGTTTGTATTAACAACACATGTATGCATTCACAGTCACTGACGATGCCCCATTCAGTGGAGGCGAAGCGCGTCTAAGAGATAATAAAAAAAACCAGTTGCTAAAAGACGGATTTTTCATTTAAAATTTATTGTTAAGCAACTGCGGAAAGATGGCCAATAAACCATGTAACATAAAGACTTTGTTCAATACTACTCGCTATCAACTGCATGTCCTCATGGGTTCTTCCACGGTTTATTTTTTAATTCGTTGTTACTAAAACACACGTTTAATGATACTACAATGTCCTATGTCAACTGATTACTTGCTATAATGAGAACATTAAAGTTACTTCATCCACAACACGTAGGTTGATTGAATCCTCCTGAAAGAGGCATACTAAACCATTGCGTCAGAGGTAGGGCGGCCAATTCCTTTCCTCTGAGAACTACTGCTTAACGTGGAACCCAAACCACGGTACATTCTGGGGTAGCTCTAACGATCATATGCAACTCCAAAAAATTTCTGCTCCACCGCGATGAGAACCCAGGACCGGACCCGAAACTTTTGAAAGCAGACGCCTCAACCACGGAACCCTCACAGAGACAATAGCAACTGAGAAATTACTATAACGCGTAATTACCCTAGAAAGTCAAAATTTCATCTTTTTCTTTCCTATACAAAAATTACTATCAAAATCTGATCAGATACAAAACTTTTAACAGTGAATCTTCATACGAATAGGTAATTTACAAATCCGTATTCGGGCTGAACAGCGTGGCAGTGCGGGCGTGTATATATCAGAGAAGTAAATCGGTCATAGTTTCGAATCTAGGGCTTGACGTATAGGCCGTCTAGATGGCAGATTTCAGGCGGTTTTTCCGTACTCAGTAAAGCCAATGCTCGAACAGTTTCATATTTGCTTCTCACGAATTACACAATTATAAACCAAACAAATGAACACTTATCATCATACAGAACACTGCTTTCACGGTTCACCTACAAATGGCGATCCTACGAATCCCGTAGAAATACATGTCAACAGAGAGGGTATTAAGCACTATCTCCCGTAAATAGGCGATGGAGAGGCTTTAGACAACAGTGAAACACTGTTGCTAGCGATAAAAAATTCAAATTGAAGCAAAGACATTTTCGTCACAGATAAAAATGACTTCCCAGTCTCACGAAGAATGGTTACACACATCCATCGCTTCGAAAAACAGGTAATATGAAATAAGTTACAGCGTAACCATGGTTGTCTAAATAGATTTTCAACGGATTTCTTCAGAAATCCGAGGTTCTACCAATAGGGTAAGAGTAGATATATTTATTTCGGTCGTCACAAGAAACCTATGTCTTTAGTGGAATTCCAGGCATTTTGCTTCAATCTCAAGATGGTAGCTTGATATTTCAGAAACCTTGGTCTCTTACCTTTCTTATCACCTTTTTTATATTTTAGAAAATATATTATAGTATCAATGTGTAATTGTCAAAATTGTTTTATAACTTAACCTATTTTTGCATTCTCTTCCGATTTCGTTTCCAATTAAATACTGTCCGCCTTTTGACTTTCTTAATATGCAGTTTGCATGTACATTTCTCTTTATGTATTACCGAGCGTGGTGGGTGAACGGTTAACATTCTGGCCTCGCATTCGGGAGGACGCGGGTTCAAATCCCCGTCCGGGCATCCAGATTTGGGTTTTCCATGGTTTCCCAAAATCACTCCAGGCAAATTCCGGGATGCTTCCTTCAAAAAGGCCATGGCCGAATTCCTTACCGTTCCTTGTCCCCACTCCCATCCCGCCTCTAATGACCTTAGCCGTCGACGAGGCGTAAAGCAATAAGTATATAAAAAAAATCTTTATGTATTGTGTATCGGTGTCGTCGTATTCTTTCTCTTGGAACTAAACTACTTGTTTGTATCTGGGTATAACTGATCTATTCACTACTCTGTGATTGTTACTGTTTAGTTGAGGTACCATATTTGCAAACATCTTGATTTAGCAAGTAACGGCTTAAGATATAGACTGCTTTACAAAAAAATAAAGAATAAATAGTTTTCTAGAATGTCGTTTACCCGTCCGTTGGTTGCAATACCGCGATAGTGCCCGGAGCCTGAGACGCCGTTAGCTGCTTCGAGTCCTGGTCGTGGAAGCAATTTTTATTACCAGAGCCGGCAGGTTAGGAGAGGTCATGGTCTACAATTTTTAATCAATAGACTGTGTTCAAAGTCATAGATTAAAGACCTTTAAGTGTCTCATACTGAATGATTTATGATCCGCCGTATTTAACAGTTTATACCTGTGGTGAACAAAATGTGATATAAAGTGCAAAAAAAGTCTTGTCAGTGAAAATTACCGCTGGTACCAAATCCTAAAAATCAGCTTCGAGTAGGTACTAACGCAAAAAAATGCTGAAACTTCTTCAATCGTTCGTGGCTCGATTTGCTGAATTCATTTGGTTCACAACGTGCAGAGCAGCAGGGTAAACAAAAATTAACAACGAAAAACCCCTAACAGCAAACACCAAACTACACTAACATACGCACTTCCACAGTCAATCGTACAAAACAATAATCACGTGAATACACTTCCATCACTGTGCAAGGCAAGGAAATGCAACACAAGTAACCAAATTCCAACGGAAAAGTACCCACAAACCTAACGGCAGAGAAAAAGAACAGGATAAGGTTGGTTACAAAAGTAAGAGGCAGATATAATCCTGTTACATTTGCTGGTGGTATCTAAATTACGGTAGTTTACACCGCCTAGGGAGCGGCCATAAACTACGTGGCTCCATTTCGGCCTCATTTAAAGCCCCACCCCTTTCCACGAGGTAGCATGACGTGGCTTTTTGGCCTTGTTACCTAACAACCCACCCCCGTCCACCCCAACAATGTAAAATGTAGCGTTTTCATCTTTGATTCCAAAAGATATTCTGTTCTCCCCCCACGTAGCCCAGCGTAGCTTTCTACCCAACTCTTCTTCCCTACCCTTGACCGACCCACGTAGTTTATGGACGCTCCCGTAAGAGATGTACCGTTCGCCACGTAGCCCAGCGTAGCTTCCTACTCAATTCTTGTTCGCTACCCTTGACCGAGTCACATGGTTTATGGAGATGTGCTATTCGCGGGTTTAGTCATAGTTTTCCGAGCGAGAGTAGTGTGGAGGCGAGATGCAGCAGTTCTCCACAGCTCTCAGCCAAGAGACCGTCACTGTGTAGCGCCCTCGGGGTGTGAGCGCCGATGCAACACGTGCACAGCTCTGTAACTCCAGGGCAGGCAGGCGTGCGGAAACACACAGAACACGCAGGCTTAATTAGAGCGAGTGCTACCCACCAGGGGCCATTCGCAAACCCAGAAAACACAGCTCCACCGAAACAATTCGCGGTCTACGAGTCAAAAATCTAGATTCCCGGAAACAGGCCTACATTTCTCACCGATTGGAAAAACTAAAATAGAAAACCGGCACTTTACAGCGAAAATATAATAATGCTTGTAACAGTATGGTCTAACCCAAAATGACATCAATTGTATTTAAAAATATTTCTAATAATTTGATAAGTAGTACTTTAAATTTTTGACGAATAGTAAGTAACCAGCTATTGCTATTCCTGGACTTGAATACACATAAAGATTAAATGAACAAATTTGGAAGTTTGTATTTTGTATTTAGTTAAAATTAAATATTTACATACACATTATTATTAAATTTTAATTACTATTTTATTCAGTTTCAAGTTCACTGCAATGGTTTTGGATATACAATGTTTTTGAAATGTTGCAGGTTGGTATTTGACTACTTTGTAATTCAATGCCAATCAAAGTGATGAATTTGCTGTTCGGCAATCATGAAAAAGAGTAGGCACAATACCAGATGATGCGATATTATATTGTGCATGTATGGTTGCCATTGAAATGCGAGTAATAAAGGTTTTTCCTGTGCAACCAGACATACGCATACAATCAATTCTTCGTGTGAGTGAGTGATGGGTTCTTCCTACTGCTCGAATATTTCAATAGCTTTAGACATTCTCCTGACAACCCATACCATTTTGCCAAAGAACCTCTCGTAAATCGACTCAGCAGGTTTTAAGTCTATAGAGGACAGACGTACGAACATTACCTTATATATATATAAAAGGCAATGTTATATGACTACTGCTTGAAGTATTTGGTTACATTAACTCGGATATTTATTTTGATTCCCGTCTATCCGGAAGCGCCAGAAATGCCTGTGTGTTTACAACGCGGTGTTTGATCCTGCTATCTGATTGGCTGATTGTCGACCAATGTAATAACTTAGACCGGGCGCGTGTAGGCCTCCTGGCTTGCTAGATTGCTCATAAGTATTAGTACCTACACCATTATATAAATCTGTAATTGAGCTGTCTGTTTGTCCTGCCATTACCAAAAACTAGTGAAATAATTTTGATGGGGTTTTCACAGTTTAAATACTTACAGTTTGACTTAAAATTTGAAGTATTTCTTATGATGCTGCATCATGTCGCGGAAATTGAAATCTGTTCTCAGCGTCAAACTTCTTTATCTGTAATCTAGTACAACGTGAGCACTACCGGACCTGTTTTAAAGTCGCATTCTGGAAGACGCGGGTTCGAATCCCCGTCCGGGCATCCAGATTTGGGTTTTCCATGGTTTCACCAAATCACTCCAGGCGAATACCGGGACGCTTCCTTCAAAAAGGACATGGCCGAAATCCTTCCCGTTCCCTGTCCCAGGCCTCTAATGACCTTAGCCGTCGACGAGGCGTAGAGGCATAAGTAAAAAAAAAAAAAAAACTTTTGTAACGGAGTTTCCACAATTTAAATGATTAACACATTATCTTACGTAATTATTTTATGATCAAAACAGTATCAGAGAAATTTAACTTTATCCTAAAGGCATCTTTTTGGCCTTTTCATTTTATTTACTTGCTTTAGCCATTAGGCTAATACAGACAATAACTATCACATCTAGAGTATTATGTTTTAGATTATATCTTTCGTTCTTGTATTGTCTTGATCGCATTCTTACTTGACATCTGGGTAGTTATTTCGTTGATATTCAGGTCGTTTTCTATCAGCTCTTTCCTATTCGTGCTGTGAAGCCTACGTCTCTGATTGTAGTGGTAGATGTCTTACTGCGCATTACAGTCACTGAGTAGAGCTAAATTTCAGTCTGACGACTGCAGACAACAACGAATCATTTTCGATGTGTTAAAATCAGAGCCGACTAATTAAGCGACTACTAGATAGTATTACAAGAATTGTATCTTTGGCTCATCAGGGAGTCAACCATGTTCTTGAAGAACCTTTTGTCCTTCAGTAGTGCGTGTCATTATCAGCATCGTTATTTCGTAACTATTTATCTCTACCTGGGTATATCATGGTTTTTACTCCAATTTACCCACGATAGCCCTGAGGCATCATCATTTCTTCTGCCCTAAATTAATGAAAACGCGATTAAGGATAAAGATTCAAATATTTCTGAATTTAAAGAAAAAAATAACTAGGGCCACCGCTGAAAAAAGTTTATTTAGCTATTGTAATGATAACTGAAGTACCTTAATGTGTGTGACTACCAGTAATTCAAGAGGTATTTTTAATGCAAAGATAGAATACTTGTAATACTATCTAGTTGTCGCTTAATTAGTCGGCTCTGATTTTAACACATCAAAAATGATTCGTTGTTGTCTGCAGTCGGCAGACTATGATTTAGCTCTACTCAGTGATTGCAAAGGGATCGGAAAGTAGGTTTTCAATACCGATATGAAGATGAGTATTGTAAATACTGTACACTCGCTATTAATTCAAGAACGAGATAGCCCAACCAGTAGTCAAATACATAGTCTTCGTCATCGTAAGATTGGAAGTTCAGCGGAAAATTGATAAAAGCAGGAGGTATTAATCCTGAGACAGAGGAGAAACGGAAAGAACTGAGATGGCCCATAAGCGTTTCGGTAAAAGTTTGTATTGCAAGTGTCACATGCTGGCGTCATTGTAAGATTAGAGCCCTTTCTTATAGCACCTGAACCTTCAGCATCACAACTTCGTATTTTTTTTTGTTTTTTTTTTTACTTACTTATGGCTTTACGCCTCGTCGACGTCGAGGTAATTAGAGATGGGAAAGGACTGGGAGCAAAGAACGGGAAGGAATTCGGCCATGACCTTTTGAAGAAAGCATCCCGGCATTCCTCTGGAGTGATATGGTGAAACGAGGGAAAACCAAAATCTGGATGCCCGGACGGGGATTCGAACCCACGACCTTCCGAATGAGAGGCCAGAACATTAACCGTTCACCCGCCACGCTCGGTCACAGCTTCGTTTTGGGCGGTGTTACATATATGTTGCGATCACCGATATAGCATTTCTCCATTTTTTTATCTTAAATTCTTAGAATCGAATTTAAGCACCCTCCTTCTTCTGTCCTCTACAAATTTTAAATTATTTCAGATAAATTGCTCAGCATTTTCCTCGGTAATTTATTACAGCCCCTAGCTCCATTTCTAACAAAAAAAAATTCTCGCTTCCTTCAGCCTGAAATCAAGTTCCAGTCATGGTACTCTCTTCATTTCGTCCTAATTCTTTCACCACTCAACGAAGCCTCATCCCAAATATATGCCTTACACACTCCCAGCAATATTTCTACCCGCATCCTATCCCCAAAGACTCCAAATCAAGCGCCTTTATCAAATGAGTTTGTGCTGTGGGGTAATTTCTGCACACTACTCTAACTGTCCTATGTACTTTATCCAATTTCTGTATTTGATAACCAGAATGTAGATTTTATTTTACACCATTATATTCAAACAATGGTTCGAACAAGATTCTGAAACACAATTCTTTCACTTCTGTGGTTCGTCCCCTCATCACCCATTCCAATAAATGAAGAATTATGAAACATCTCCCTACCAATTACCCATGTGTCCTGCCAAATTGAATTTACTATGAAGTGATATTTACACTTTATGTCTTCAACAAATCCCTCCATCCATCTTATAATCATAAGAAATCTTTATTTTTTTTATTTTTGCACCTAATAAGCTGACTCTTTTTGGCATTTACATTTATTTTATTTTGACCTACCCACCTAGATACCCTGTCCAGATACATCTGTAACCGTCCACAACCCTCTGTCGTTTCAATCCTCTCGTCTACTTGTATCATCTGCAAACAAACTAACTTGTAACGGTAAACCATCTTAAAAATAATTCATCAGAACAACGAACAGCAGTCGTCCCAATGTACTACCGTTTGCCACTCCTGTTTTCATTTACATCTCTTTTTATACTGTATTTCCTACCCTTAATCTTCTGTTTCCCTACTTTCAAGAATTACTTTCCCCAGCAAGTCAGTTTTTCAACCACTATAGTTTTTTCTATTACTTTATTTATCGTAATTCTGTGGCTCACTCTGAAAAATGCCATGGAGAGTTTCAATGCTACAATATTAACTTGGCATCCCTTGTCTATTTCATCACTAATATCTTGCATATTACAACATCCTGACACTCGCTACCAACTGTTGGCCCTCTAACTGTCTCGAGTACTCGAGCGGGTTGCCTTCTCCATCCACTTCTCTTTACCATAACAAAACTCACTTTAATAAATTCCTTAAATTTTCGATGCAGTACTCTTCTCTTCTTAAACGCTTCAATGAGAGAAACTATTACTTTATAAATAATAATACAATGTACCACTTAACTTCATTTATTACCATTTTGTTGGAAAACAAATTAATTTACAAATTCTTCACAATGTTCTTTCAAATTCTCTCAAAATTCTATACACAACTTTCACACCACTCTATCATACAGCCGAGGCTGCTGCCTCATTCCCTACAAACCTATACTGTCCGGTGGCCTCGCGCGGAGTGCACTAAATGTAATGTAGCTATGTTACGAGTATACTACGGTGCGCGGCAAGCTGGCTGGCGAGCCTATTAACAAACAATGGGTTTCGTAACTTCAGAATAAGGCGTCATTATTATTATCTGAATTACTATTTCAAGAAAAAGAAACTTTACAATTAATTTTGAAATAAACAACCGTAATTAGAAAATATTATAGATCGGGGTGGGCTGTTTATATGTGGCATATATGTCACAATCTAGACCACTGAGGTACATGAATATCTTCTCCTAAGCCCATGTATATTTCAAAAAGATTTTCTTTTCTCATAGATATTTCTCCATCAACTTTATATGTCTCTCATCTGGGTTCAGTTATCTTCAATCTGCTCCAATACACTTGTTGAAGAGATCATAGGGAAGGTTTATGGTCCAAGGCAAATTTAGGGGGCATTGAAGACCAACCGCCGCCCCCTATATTTCACTTTTATATCCCACTGTAAGGGCTGCATCAAAGAAGTTATTAATTGCATTTGTAGGATCAAAATACGATTTAGAGTAGTCAGCAATTAATTAGTTAAGAAAAGGAACAAACTGTCGCTAGTGGAATGCGGCGATTTAAGATTGCAGATGTAGTGTATTGCTACACTTCAATTAAATATATTTGCGAGAAGCTGGACCCGTAGCTACCACAGGTGGACGGTACGAACAAAGGTAACGGAAAATGTCCGACTGTGTTCCGGAATGTGACCTTGGGCCAGGTAGCCCTCAGCGAAGGAACAAAGCGTGGCCGCCAGTGTGACGCAGTGGGGATGGAACAGTGGATTGCGAGCTGTGTGGTGGGTGCGAGGCCAGCCTGCAGAAAGAGATGTGCGGTTCTTGTGTTCCATGTCGTTATTCGAGAGGATGCGAGTCTCCGCCGGCCAGTACAAAATGGAATCATCGTGTCGCACGGCTGCGGGCCGCAGGTTCGGCGTCTCCTGCTAAATGGTAATCCCCCCCCCCCCGATATGGTTACCACCGCAAATCGTTATCGTATCGATCAACCCAGGTGTCGCCTTAGAGAAAATCTCATTGCCCCGCTGAGCATAATTAACAGACATATAGAAACCCTGAGAAATGATGTGAAATGAACCCATTTTCTGATATCAAGATGTTTTTTAATTGTGTCATGCTATTGTTAATAACATTTGATGAAGAATAGTTTTTTAATAAACGTATATTAATGTCAAATATAGGTACAACGGTGGTGTCAATATGTAAATCAATATCCCGATTCATCTTATATCAGCAATTTAAATCATTAATAATATATTTATTGATAATTTATGCGAACAAAAAGTAATTTAATTCTAAACAAGAGGTATACACCTCACAGGTGACAAATAAGCCACAAAATATCGATAAATTAGTGCCATTACACCTAGGTCAGCCCTCTAATTAATATTTTTTTTACATAATATGTATTTGTCAATCAACCTGTAAACAATGCAGCAAAACTGTTAATATTTTTAATAAAATATTTTTAGTAATCCGTCCTAGTTTTTCTATATATGATATACACTTCACTTAAGAGGGTGTGAGGTACACAACCTCACATTTTGTGATTTTGACATTATTAAAGCTATTTTTATTTAATAATTGTATGTAAGTTACTAACTCTGAATTTTAAGTTCCAAGGTCAAAGCATGTCAAGATGGATATAATGAGATCTCTGGAAAATAAATAACAGTGGAGAGAGTTGAAGAAAAGATTTGGAAGGAAGACGACGTGTTGGTTTTGGAAAGAATATGATTTAAGCGAAAAGATGAAACAGAATGGCACGATGGAGGCCACGAAGAATCCTAGCGGGATTAATAACAGTAAAATATTAGCCTGAGGGCAGAAGGTTAAGGGTTTTGATAAAGATAAAGTAATATGACTTTGGAAAAGATAATTGTCTGTTAAATGGAAAATATAGAAGTTGTGAGATAAGTAGAAAGTGTTTTATTTGAAATTGAAATATAGATATAGACAAAGGAGTTGATTTTAAGTTTGTGTGGTAAGAATTTAATTAATAATAATAATTTGATTTACAGCATGAGTATCGAGATAAAACCAGCAACGGACAAAGAGGGATTAAGGAAATCCTTATGTACTGGTCTGGTGCAGGATACATAAGCAAAAGTATTAATTTAAAAGTATAAAGTAACACTCACATGTGTTCTCTACAAAAATAAAAGTTAACGATAAAAGGGTACGTTACAAGGGGCGACATCGAATCACTGTTCCAAAAAGAGGGATACGAGAAAAATAGTTGGAGCAGTATAGGTTAGAATATTTACTACAAGAAGGGGAGTCGATATGTATGTGTGTGTGCGCGGTGATTTTATTTTTGAAAAGGAAGCAGTGAGTAATTTAAAAAAAAAGGGGGCGGTAGGCCACAAAAGATTTGGAATATATACGTTAGACAAACAATATGTTCCCAAGAAATTACTTCAGCCCTGCTACCATCAACAGGTGATAATCCATTGCTGAATTGAAAGAGCACCGCTGGATCGCATATCGCGAGATAGGAATCGTATTGGATAGCAGAGCGCTCCCTCTTCAATAAGAGCGGGCGCTTCGACGCCAGACGGCGACAATACAGCGGCGCGTGACGCCCCGTGAAAGGCGACGTCGGGCGTCCCTTTGTGCGCGCCGCGGCGTCGGCGCCGTTAACTTGGACAATACGCCCGGCAGGCAGCCGAGGCAAAGAGCAGAGCCTCGCTCGCTCGCAACGTACGCAAACCCAGAAGACTACTGCGCCAGCTCTACGACCGTCACTCCAATTAGCTTTGAGAACGTCGGCGCCACCAGCATATCCTGCTATATTTTCCGTTTCCGTTGCCTTACTTTGCTGCTACCATCGCGCTTCACCATGTCTGACACAGCTAATGAAATACTGAATCCTGCAGGGTAATTCAGCGATATGGCACCAGCTTCTAGAGTAGTGAAAGTATTACCGGCAAGGGACGTATATCGCAAAGACAGTGGTTTCTGTACAGTGATTCCAGGCAAGTAAACGTCTAAAATATGGTGTTGACATTTATATTCGGCATTAGAGATATCACAAAGCATCTGAGAAAACTGAAACCGAAATCGTTGGTCTCATGAGGATAACAGTTAAAAAAGACAGTACCCAATGACTGAAATGTCTAATTTTTTTTAGTGAACAAGGTAAAAGTACAGACTCGTATGGTCGTAGTGGCATGGTGACAGAGTTTCTTATCGGCTCCGCCATGCACCACTACCGTAGTCCTTTTAACCTAACCCCGTAATGTTATCGGGTATGGTGGACCTACATTTGAACATGGAATCCAAACCACGGAAGCGTTCTGGCGTACTTCACATCACACAGTAAACTGTGCCAGAGATGAAGGTAGATTTAAGGGGCTCTAGAAATCCCCGCCGGGATGTGGATCTTCAGTCAGAGGCCTTAAGGTGGCTACCCACAGCCTGCACATTTGCCGGCCGGGCCAGTCTAGCTATTAATAGCGGGCCGTGCGAAGGGTGCCGCCTCTGCTGGCAGGGATGACGCGCGTCTATCCCTCGCCCAGTCGGTATGTCGCGTGTTGACCGAGCTAGTAGCAACTTACCCACTGTGGGTCCGTTACTTACTGCCAACTGAGATACTTCCGGTTTCCAGCCGGCATCTGTAAGTTCCTAGCTGGGACAAAGGTATGCACAGAGACTTAACTGGTCTAAAATTGGAACATAGGTGCTCCTTGAATAATGTAAAGAATTGCGGTTACTTGATTTATTCGGCGAGAGCAGTTGTATGGTACAATTACAATCGACTGGTACATGAAATCAACATTCCTGGCATTAGAATGATGGACCAGGCCAGCGGTGTCGTGTACTAGCGGTGTAACCTTCCTGCTACCGTGCTGGCTTGGAAGTACTCTGCCTTCATTATTACTAAACTCTATACTAACATCTATATAAAAATCAGCTACCGCGACAAGTAAACATCAAACGCCCGGATAGCTGAAACGACACTAGGCAGCGTAGTGGGGAGGTGGCTGCGAGGTGGCGAGGGCTAGCCTGTGGCAATTACTGAATCGTACGATTCGGCTGTATGAGGGGTCTACAAAACCACGGGCCGTGGGAAGTCACCATTAAGTTACACTGAGCAAACAGACCGCCCTTAACCATTGAGCCACCTCTTTCCACTTGATCTCCCAAAGTTTAAGTAAGTATGATGTTTGGTCCTAAGGAAAGTACGAGACTCCAATAGGAGTCTTACTAGGTAGGATACGTACAGAAGTACAGTCACCAGTTGCTTTCCTTCATGTGTCTAATTGCTATTGTATGTCTTGGTATGACTACTGTAAATGTTTCTGTATGAAGATGAAGGAAGGGAAAAATTGAAACAGGGTACCGACCTATTCAGGTCTGCTCTTCCGAAAGAAACGACCGTGCCGCCAAGTTTTACATCCACAAACGACGGACGAATCACCATCAATAGTGTCGCATATCCTAGAAAGATACTGTGGTAATATTTCTGATTTAATCCAGTATATTAGTGCACACTTTGGTAATTAAGATTCGTGCACCACCACCTGTCCGACGGTATTGACAAGTTGTCGAATGGTGAAAATTTCTTCCACCGGACAACAGAATCCCACGAGTCGTGATGCCGCAACGACCTGAGTCAACGTCTCGTACTCGTATAGTCTTTCTGCATTTTGTATTATCATACAGAATTGGCATCTCGAACTCCGTGTTCTATTCTAGTCTTACCGGTCTAGTTTTGGTTAATTTGAATAGTGTCGAGTAATGGTATATCTCCTCAAGACAACGCCATGTATAATTTACTTCAGTGAGGCTTCCTAATTTTTCTCCTTCAACAAGTTTCCAGTTTGCTTCAACATATTGCCTTCCAATAACCTGATAAACACAACGAAAGTGCTTAAACATCCTTCGATCAGTATTTGGCTAGAGACGATCTTTTAATTATTTAATTAACGTTGTACTTAGAGTCCATTACTTTGTATGATGACTGCATTTAATGATTCTAGTTAAAATTTATTAATATGAATTTATAAAGTAAAGGGGCCGCCGGAAACAAAAGCCGTCTGGATCCGACTTACGGACCGCACCTGCCTAAACAGTGGAGGTAGGTGGCGATCCGGAAGAGAAATTTCCACTAAAATTGGCAGTAAAGGCACAGTACCGAGCCAGCAGAAAATAACGGGAAGAGACGTGTGTGAGACGATCTGCAGTCACTGAAATTTTTACTGATACTTAATGTCACTTTCACCGATGACAACGCATTTCTTCGTCGTGCTAAGACGCTAGGTGTTTCGGATTCAACAGCAAACTATTGGTTCAGCCACGACAAATTCAAACTCTATCACTACGAATTTACTTTCCTCCCGAATATATGTAGGCAATGTCAGTTTCTCGAAGTGTACCGACGAGGCAATACAATTTCGCTTGCGCCGAGCATGATGGGGGAGCGGTAATGCAATGGCCTCACATTCGGTAGGACACGGGTGCGAATCCCCGTCCAGCCATCCAGATTTGATTTTTCTATGGTCACCCCAAATCACTCCAGGCGAATCCCGGTATGGTTCCTTTAAAATTCCATGGCCAAATTCCTTTCACCCGGTCCTAATAACTTCTATGTCTACAAGGCGTAAAGCCAGATGAAGAAGAAAAAATCCCTTGCGTGGGGACAGTGTTATTAGTAGCACATACTTCCCACTGTAATAGGAGTAATGTAGCTAGCGTGACTTTACAAGATGCCTGTAAGCTGTATCTACTGTTGCTGTTACTCTCAGATTTACTACAAAGTGGGTGGCGTAAAGTGCATTGAACGAAAGGTCGTAAAATTTCACTCCCAGAGAACGTAAATCATTCGGGCGTACCTCACGTCCTCATTCCCTGCGGGGATAAAAACCTGAAGGTACTTGTGCGCGACGTTCCATATCTGCGTACCGTGCCAGAGACTGTAATTGAATCAGAGGGCCGGCGACGGTTCCAACACGGCGGACCGCGCCGAGCAACATTTAATTACGGCAATGGCGATAATCCGACACCGACAGGAGCAGGGGGGGGGGGGGATGGGCAGGCTTCCGGGACATTCATCACTCCGAAAGAATCTCTCGTCTGGCGATATCGAGGGCGCTCGTTATACTCTCACTAATGAAGGAGGGGGCGGAAGGCTTTGGTTTTAATCTCGGATCTAATTTGGATTGCGAAATACAGCAATTCCGTTAAGTAACTTCGGGCGCAGTGTAGGAGCAGGTGTGGGCTCCCTGCGATGTTGTGAGGGTGGCGATTAGAGGAGGGAGACCGCCTTAAACAAGACGGAGCGGAAACGTCAAGCCTTCGTCACCATCTCCTCCTGCCTGTCACAGGGAATACCCAGGACACCAGCCACTTCATTCGCTGCTTCTACTACGCGTCCTCCTCACACAGCGCAATTCCGAAGCGACGAGCCTGAGACTTGAGTAAAGTCAATTTGAGTTGCCTGCGAGTACGATACCCACAGGCGACCTAGTACCACACGCTGAGGACACGTGGAGCGATACAGTCTCTTCAGTACGCCTCTAGGCGTGTTAAGCGTCATTCTAATGTACACCCCTGTTATGGCTTCTTACCGAGTTCTTCATCATATCAAGTGATGATGATATCGTTGTCGTCTAATCTTACCACCACTATTACAGAAAAAAAAAAAAAAAATCCGAAGAATCTGTTGCATACAAAGAAGGGAAAAAGAGGGGAAAAGCGTACCGAGCGGGGCGGTGTAACGGTTAGCGTTCTCGCCTCGCATTCGGGAGGACGGTGGTTCGAATCCCCGTCCGGGCATCCAGATTTGGGTTTTCCATGGTTTCCCCAAATCACTCCAGGCAAATTCCGGGATGCTTCCTTCAAAAGGCCATGGCTGAATTCCTTCCCATTCCTTGCCCCCATCCTTGCCCTCCATCCTTACCTGTCTCTAAAGACCTCGATGTTAAAAAGAGACGTAAAGCAGTTACACAAAAAAAAAAGAAGGGAAAAGCGTAATGTACAGTAGGTATATAAACAAATTTAAGAACAGATATCGATCTTTTATGAAATTCTGAAGTTAATACGAGTGGATCGGAAAATAAATTATAACTTGGGGTTAATTAAATTAGTTTTCATTATGTTACCCCACGCATGCCCAACGGTAGTCAATATTTACTCACAATACATAATTACAACTTCCTGAATTTCTTAATCAAATGACAGGTTGCTACAGTACAGATAATGACTCACAAAAAATAAATTGAACCTCTTCTTTTATTGATGTGTTCGTTGATCATTTCAAATATAAATCTGACTGATTGCTACAAAAATGCTTGCATTTGATTAATAATTCTTGTTAACTATTTAAACTAACTATACATAGAAGAGTGATTGTTCCCGCCACACTTTGAACTGAATACTATTGCGCTACCCCTGACGATGAGTACAAGTAACAATATAACATTGCCAAAATCTTATAAAACACTACATTAAAGCCTGGCCTCGCATTCGGGAGGACGGCGGTTCGAATCCCCGCCCGGGCATCCAGATTTGGGTTTTCCATGGTTTCACCAAATCACTCCAGGCGAATGCTGGGATGCGTCCTTCAAAAGGCCATGGTCGAATTCCTTTCCGTTCCTTGTCCCCAGTCCCATCCCGCCTCTAATGACCTCTACGTCGACGAAGCGTAAAGCCATAAGTAAAAAAAAAAAATCAAACCCGTTTGAAATAGTATTAAATGATAAAGTAAATTACTGGATGCTAATTACACGAACTCTTTTCTGAACTTCACCTACAAACTTAACGTTGAACGCGTATTCGTCTGTCGTATTTCACAAGACTCCCAAGACTGGCGGCCGACTTTCTTGCAGGTCGCGTGAGACTGGTAGGATTCGCGTCTCTTGGGAGTCGCGCCGTTTATGCCTCCCCATTACACAACACTGGAAGTGATTTCCTAGATACTCTCAAGGTACTCGAATATCCTTCGCGTCGCCTTGGAATTGCGCAGCGTGATGAGATCTTGTTGCATCTAATACCTATGTTAATAACTACTGGATTTTACGGGAATGTCGCGTTATTTATTTGACAGTCTAAGCTTTCGGCTGCCATTCTACAACCTTCGTCACAAATACTATTAATGTTGATTATAGCAACGAGCGCCCAGTATCGCAGAGTAATAGGCCGCTGTCTTTGATTAGGTTGTGGGCATTCATTAAAATTTCTCCCGCCTCCTTCAGTCGTCGAGACCACCACTGATCTTCTCTCCACAGCAGTCTCGTGTCTTCAAATTTTATTCCGTGCATGGCATGGCGAACTACGGTGGATTTGTCGCTATTGTTTTGATCCTTAAGCCTCTCCGCCACTGTGCGACCAATCTTACCTATGTAAACACAGCTGCAGAAGATCAGAGTGAAGGAGGCATCATAAGTTTTAAAGAATACCAACTTCATCAAAGACACCGGCCTAATACTCTGCGATGCTTGGCGCTCGTTGTTATGTCAACATAAATAGTATCTCTGACGAAGGATTTAGAATGGGGCCGGAAGCTTAGACTGTCAAACAAATAACACGGCATTCCCGCAGAACAAAGACGGCCACGGAGACATGAAAATGCTGAAAAGTCAAACTGTATGCTCTTTAAGTATGGTAGTCATTATTAACACGCCTTTATCAGCTTGACCTGTGTGTAAGAAGCTATCAATGTAATTGAATATTTGAATTCAATTTCCACCCACTTCCAGACGTCCCAATTACATTAAATTTTGCTCACGTATTAAGAACCGATGATAATACAATAATTTCATAGCTATGACCTTTTATTCTCATTACTTTGGTAGAAAGAGAAATACGAACGCAGCAAATAGTCGCCTGTGAGCAATGCAATCACGCGGACACAAACACACAGGCGTCCACCTCGGCACGTTGTTCAGAAAACATGTACACAACAATTTATTCACTTCTTTTCTCACAACGTGCAATGCACTAAGAATTCTCATTTCCGTGGAATCTAGTTACTAATGACACACAGTAAGATGCAATAGTTGGAAGTCTTGCACACAGCACTTTTCATATCCCATTTGCTCTCATTTATCCTAAATGATGTTAGTAAGAAAATTTCCATGCGGCTCACTACTAGGACCATGTGTTTCAGCCCACGGCCAGTTTTATTAAACTTATATATCATAACCGATCCTCCTCTTTTTGATCGTTGGTACTTCTGGAAACCTGACTTGGGCCTCTATACTCAGAAAACAGAAATGAGTGTTGCCATCTGCTGTTTATCAACAATATAAGCTTTGTTCTGTGAGTCTCGTATTAATACAGTGAAATACGCATTAATCAATCGGAATTATTTGACGTGTTTCTGGCATATGAATTTGTATTTTTCTTGGGTATTTCCTACTTTACTCCGGTAAATTAACTTTCTTTGCTATCACTTTCTTTCCATTTATTTTATTTTACTTTAACAGTTAATAATATTTTTTTTTTTAAAAAACCAGACTAATCGCTGAGGTAAAAACTGAACTGAAAAAATGAAATTTGCTGTTTTACGAGAATTTCGGAATCCGTTGTTGATGAATGAAAAAAAAAATACTCTATCATCGAGATTATGAAGTACTTTAATAAAGTAACAAGTTTTGTATGCTTTTGAAATATGATAAAAATATTAGCTTTTTGTAGTACGCGACAGTTTCAATTGTACTTTTGCTTTTTTTATTCATCAACAATGGGTTTTTAAAAATCATTAAAATTATTAATGATTATGCCTCAACTTTGAGTTATTCAATTTTAAACAATTAGTAATTTTATTTAAATTGGTAAAGTTATTTACTAAACACTTTAAAGTAAAATAAAAGAAAAAAAACAGATAGTGAGAGGAATTAATTTAGTGAAGTGAAGTAGGGAATTTCGGAGAAAAATACAAATTCATATCTCGTAAACTGTAAAATCTTTGAATGTACGTCAGAGCTATTCTGGTTGGTATTGAGCCATCTACGTTTTCAGTAAGGCCGTCAACTCCGGACCACTCCGTATGTATGTACAGAACCGGGTATTACAGTCAGTAATATAAGCAATCTCAACCATCTCTCGACACCAAATTAGTGATCAAACTACCCAGTTGACAACAAGTTGAAGCTGAAGAAGAAAGTGGTGGTAAGTGATTTGGAAGCAGGCGGCATCGCGTGCCTGGGCCGGCCAGTGATATCGCGTGAGCCCCCGTGATGCATCGCGTCTACCCACACCGGTATTTCCCGTAATAAGCCCGGGCGCTTTACGTGCTCCTGGCACGGGATTTTTACGGCCGATGAATGGCATACAGGTGCCAAGAACGAGATGGGTACGAACCAGGTATCCCCGAAATTGTTAACAATATCTCGGTTCACCATGCAACTCAATGCTTCCGGCAACAGAACGAGCTTCAACGAAACTTGTTTCCAATATAAATCCATATTTAGATATTTTATCATTATCCAACCTCCTCGATTTAAACTGTAATAAGCAAATTCATTAGAACTGTACTATGAAATATTGCCTCCACGACAGATCTCAAGAGATAGATAACATGCAGTAGACGCTGTTTCCTTGTAGATTGTTTCGATGAGTATATGGGAAAGAAAATATTACTGCTTCTAACAAATTTTTTCCACATTGCTTAGCAGTGCAGTGGAGTTGAAAATCATCGACCGTGAAGCCCTATCAGGTTTTCCACCTCGACGACATCAAAGACATATTTTTAGGGGAGATTGTACCATCTAAGAAAGGGAAGAAATATGCTTGGATTAGATTCGGGGTTCGTCATAGCTGTAATTTGTGTGTGGGGGTGAAAGGGGGGAGGAGAAAGCTGGAGAGCGTTTGATTTTCGTCATCAAGGCTTATTTAAATTTGTTTTCGAATACACTATTGTGAAACACTAGAGAACAAATTTTTGGGACGTTAATAATAATAAAAAATTAAGGCCGCTCCCCATCATGATTATTACTCATTCTTTCTCTACCTGCGGCATTACGTGCTTTTACAAGACACTATTTTTTTAATACAAACTGAAAAATTTCAATTAAAAATGGCTAACTGTAATGCAGAAAACAAAGTGTACTGTCGGAAACAGTTTAATTTTTTTTTAAATGATAGCTTCCACACAGAATTGTCGACGACAGGAAGTATTAAAGAAATACACGTTGAGAACATTATGGCGGCAAGAGAGGAGGAATCCTCTGAGCGTAAATAACTTAACAATAAATTAATGTAGTCTGCGGCTACCGTGATGACGTAAACATTTCCGGCCATTATTAATGTGACAGAACAATGTCTTTAATGAGCGGAATATCATAGTCTGCTCGAAAATTATACATAAAGAGTCCTGCGTCATCCGTTAGGGATTCCTTTATACCAAATAAAACAAATGATAATTTTGGAATATCAGATACAACTGGAAAAAAAAACCTACTTTGTATGCGCCAGTTGTCTGGAATGAATGTAATACTGTATAGTAATTCGACACGAAAAGGCGTTGCACACACGAACATTATTAGTATTCAAACTACTATGTATTAGTATTGCTGGCCAAGCTTCTTTCTTTTTCGATTAAATATAAAGTTTTACATACGTAATAACTTTTTTATATATTTAAATTGAAGAACCAATCTCAAAAACTATATATTCCTAAAATTTATTACCAAGAAAATAATGATACCACCGATATAGCGAAAAAGAAAAGAAGTGAATTATACACCGATCACAAAACCTTCTATTAAAGCGCGAAGCCAACACATCAGTTGCTACGCCAGTGCAGACTGAACAGAATCAGTCGACTAAAATCTAACCAAGAAGCCGCTGACAGCTGAAATCTGGACGCGAATGCGTCCACAACCCTATGCGGGTGTGCAAGCAACTCATAAAAATCGAAAAAACCATTTTTTTTCCCCTACATCATTCAATAACTTCCTGATTCTTCCCTACTGATATCTCTCAAATGACTACAATGTTTATGATTTCTTAAAACCAGCATGAATCTCTTCCAGATGGGTACTACCCGTCCTCAGCAACTTCCGATCCCTCGTGTCAAAGTGCTGTTGGATGTTACTGTATGTGGGTGTGTTCAATATAGTGTGTTATTTATGTTGTTAAGGGAGATGGGAGGAGGTAGATGGTGCAAACCGACCACTTTAGGCCTATTCTTCCGAAAGAACCATTTGTTCGTTTGGAAAAATATATATTTTTTCTTCAATATTGGCACTCCAGCAATGCGCACACCGAATCCCTGTCTCGGCGGGGATTTTCAGGAGCCCGTATCCCAACCTCCACCTCTGGCACAGCTCTCTGTGTAATGTGAAGTACGACAGAACGCTACAGTCGTTCGGATTCCATGTTAAGATATATTTCCCCTGTACTCGGCAGAACTACCAGGTTAGGTTAAGGCGGCTACGACAGGGACGCAATGCGCAGCCAATAGAAACCTTGTCACCAGGTCATTACAACCACACGGAATTATTATTATTATTACTAACAAAGTAACCAATCCCGCATGTCTTAAAATGTAAACCTCCCCCCCCCCCCCAATCCTGTCTTTCTGTAAGCTTCTTTTCTGATCCATCATTTTCTAGACTTGTTCATTTCGTACTTTATTTGCCCACTCATTTTCAGAATTCTTCTATAGCCCCAGTTTTCAAATGCTTCAATTTTCCTTCTTTTCTGCTATTTCTAAAGTCCATGCCTCACTACCATTAAGAGCTGTGCTTCACACATACAGTTTTAAAAGTTCTTTCTGAGTCTTAGATCAATATTTGAAACTAAAATTTTATCTTTCAGCTAGCGCTATTATGCTTTTAACATCATTCCTGCTTCTGCCATCAGTTGTGATTTTACTTCCCAAGTAGTAGAATTCATTTACTTCTTCTATCCTGTTTTTTTAATATATTTAATCAACTATTACTGCTATCATATCTACTAAATTTCATCATTTTGTCTTGCTTTGGTTTATATTTAGTCTAAAATCTTCCTTCAGTATTTTATTCATGACATTCAGTGACTTCTCAATATCCTCAGTCTGTTCTGCTAATAGGACAATGTCGTCAGAAAATCGTTGCGTATTGATTTTTTCTCCTTGAGCACATATACTACATTCAAATTTTTCTTTTACTTCCTTTATTGCTTCCGCTACATAAAAAATTGAATATTAATGGATATAGACTACAACCGATTCTCACATCATTTTTGACATTGCATGTATCCCTTGATTCTCTACTTGGCCCTTGATTCTTATATATTATTCTTTATTATAAAGAATTCTTCTATGGCGATATTGAGATTTTGTACTTGTCCTACTTAGCATTATCAAAAGCTGTTTCTAAATCAACAAATGCCATAAAAATATCTTTGTTTTTCTTGATCCGCCCTTTAAGTATTAATCTTAAAGCCAGAATTGCTGTACCGCGTTTATTCCTAAACCCAAACTGATTTTCGCCACCATCTCTTAGGGCTCCGATCGGATTGACGTACAGAACCCTTTACGACATACGCTAGCGGATAGTTAACAGCGCGAAAAACGAATTTGAGTGTACTGTGATCGCGCTCTCCATGAAGTGACTTGCTGTGTTTTGCATGTCTGCCCCAAGCTCTGAGCGAGGCCCGTAAGCCACTCGAGGTGTGCAGGCAGACTCGGCGGAATTGGAGTGAGGCAGGCAGCCAGGCTGGCCAGCACGCCACGTATCGATTCCTCTGCGGAGGCACAGCCGCGTCTGCGCCACTGCCGGCAACGCGAGGTTGGTACCACTGTCGCAAAGTGCCTGCGCCCCACAAATTCCCGTGTCTGTCCGCCGACTCTCCGCGGTGCGACAGCTATCTGCAACTGATTCTTCCACTAACTTCAGCTAACATACGATTCATTAATATTTTTGTCCAGTTGTACGTATCTTTTTCAAATGTTATCTGATTTCGCGTTCTTTCCTTGTAATTCCTCATCACATTCGGTGGGTCGCTGGTGCGAATCCTGCCTCTAGCTAAGCTGGTTTAAACAGAATTTTGTATTCAATTTATTTTGATTACCTGACTGGTTGGCTAACGTCGTTCAGAGACTATGATGGTGTCTGACATTACCCACTTCCTATGTTCTCACAAACAACTGAGGCGTCCCACTGGTGAGTAAACAAGACAGACACTCTACCACTTTTCCTTTGGTTAGATACACCTTGTGAGAGACGTTATAGTAGTCACGTACTAAGGAAGTACAGTACACGATTATGTTGACACTCAACTTGTGTTGGAACTCACTGCAATGCGTTTTTTACGATTCCACAAACAACAAGCAATCGCTTTGACACAGAAACGGTTAGTACACTGATGTATGCATTTCATTAACGAAAATTACTCTCGAGCAATATTATAAGTTTCGATTCTCACTTTCTTTGAAAGTAATGAGATTATCGGCCATAACAATCTTTTCGTAACGGGCCATCTACAGTCAAAGACACAGGAACTGTCTAATTTATAGAATTAACCCGTTTCTCATTAAAGCTAATCCAATTAAGCCGGCAAACAGTAGATTTGCTACACTATTATGCATCAAAGATTAGAACTTGAGTAAATTTACATCACAGGTTGCGCACGTTAAAAGATGATAAAGAACTAACTTATTCCACAACCCGAAGGTTGGTTGGATCCTCATGAAGGAGGCATACTAAGCCATTGTGTCAGAGGTAGGACGGCCAGTTTTCTCTCAGAACTACAGTTTTATGTGGAATCCAAACAATGGAACGTCCTGGAAGAGCTCATATGATTAAAAGCAACGCTTAGAAATGTCTGGTCCCACAGAGATTTGAACCAGGGACCGGAGGCCAAACTTGCGAAATCCAACGCCTGAACCACTGCACTACCATACCACTAAAAAAAAAAAAAAAAAAAAAAAAAAAAAAAAAAAAAAAAAAAAAACGCGATACGAAAATATCAAACTAATACTACAATTCCATATACAGGTTAGGGTCAGATATGACTCTAGAATCAAGACATCCAAAATTAGACATCTGTATCAACTGACCGGTGCTATACTCCTGGTGAGCCACAAAAGCATGGAAACGAGAAGATCAGCACTAAGCATTTCTTTCCAGATCAGAGAGCTTGGTGGTGAATGCTTACCAGCAGAGAAGCGAGTCGACACTCATCTCAACAAACGACCGGAGGCGGATGTTGGGCCCGGAAATCGGCTTAGGAGACCCTTTGTCATTCGCTCTGTGAGCCATTCATCCCTCTGCCAGAATTAACCTCACAGCCCACTCTCCAGTCATTTACAGCGCGTAGGACAAACTTCCGATCTTATCTCGTAGTGTTGCTAAACTTCGCTCCTTGCTATTCTCCTATATTCGTTACGTTGACTTCTTAACAGTAGGAGTACAGAACATAATAAACGGAATATATGTGCAGACAAAAACTGCTAATATGAGGATGAGAATAAAAGTTCGTGACCTGAAACAGAAATGGCATTGCTGTTAATGCAATATTTTGTGATGTTGGTTGGCATTTGTAAATTAATAATTATCTTTGTCTGTAGAATTTCCCTTATTTGATTTTGCTCTGGATTTGCTTTGGGTGGTAATACTCACCTCCGAACCCAATGAAGCAGTTTCTTACCCTCGTATTATAAATGCTGCTTACTTATTTCTCAGATTTTTCTATTCCATTGTTTCATAAACAGAATAACTCTCTTTCTGACCGTCCCACCACTGATACAGTTTATTCAACACCAACACCATATATGGTTCAACGTTCTCTTTATTGTTCCACACTTGTTTCGCTAACTAACATTCTCTTTCAGTATCCATCAAATATATTAACAGTATATCCCGACGTACGATTCGTCCGCTACACTGACATCTTTTGTCACCGGACTCTTTTTTTTCACGAAAATTAATATTTAACTGCCAAAGATGCTCTTTCAACACACTCGCATACTAAATATTATCTTTTCTCTCACAAAAGAAAATGAATTAAACAAAAAAATTAATTAAACTAATGGAAGCCTTCAACAATAATCTCTCTCTCTCTCTCTCTCTCTCTCTCTCTATATATATATATATATATATATATATATATATATATATATATATATATATATAAAGAAACAATAAAACTGAAACAAAAAAATGAAAGGGACTATGTTTCCTTACATATTCCAACTGTCAGTATTCTAAGCATCTACTTCTATTCTTGGCTCCGGTTACCACGGCAACAATAGTGGATCGAGATGGCTCTTCTCACCACTGGTTACTTTCGCTTCCGCAAAAAAAAAAAAAAAAAAAAAAAAAAAAAAAAAAAAAAAAAAAAAAAAAAACTCATTATATGTTCCGAGAACCAGCCATATTCCGTGAATTGGCCACTTATCTTTCCAATACACAAACTCAATAAATACATATAAAACTATTGGACTAATAGGTGCTATTTGAGTAGCCGGGTATCATTTTGTCGCCCAATCAAAGAATTTACCAAAAATTAGTGGACCGGCTCATATCTGGCACGTGGCTGCAAAATTAACAATGACCCCTAAAAATGCAAGTTGACTCAGCTCGCAATGAGTTACCATCCTCTCAAAACACACACACACCCAACGACTCCCTGATTGTCATAAAAAAAAAACAAGCAAATGGACATAACAGTATATGTAATGTCAAAAATTAACTTAGTGGACAACCCTAAGGTTGGTTGGGTCATCCCGAAGGTGGCATACTAAGTTATTGTGTCAGAGGTAGGATAACCAGTTCCTTTCCTCTGGGATCTTAAGTTCAGCATGAAATCCGAACCACGGAACGACCTGGCGTAGCTCATAAGAACAAATCAAATTCCATACGCATTCCTGGCCACAGCGGGATTCGAACCCACGACCTGAACTTTTGTAAACATGCGCCTTATCCACTCAGCTACCACACCGCTCTGTAATCTTATGAATTCATGAATTCCTTAATTACTCATCTCCATTGTTTATTAAATAAGATACTGTTATTTGTATCATTGCCCTTTGAGCTATTCTCCGTGACCGTTGCTATTCGTTTTTGTGGTCTTATGTCACAGTAATGTTAAGTTGTTGGGTTTAAATCTTTCATTTCCTCCATTACTACGCCCTTCGCCTCCCAATAGTCATTTGCTGTGAGAGTATGTATTGATATGTGAAGAGATTTTATATCAGAAAGAAAAAATGTACATGGCTCGATTGATTGTTAGAGCACAGAGTCCTGTTTGAAGCAAATATTCTGATGAAATCGGTTCTCTGACTTTTTCCGCCTACGTTGTCATAAATTATTTCCAATCTTCGGACTCGCAAGATACTATGCTTTTTCCACTTCAACATACGATGTGTGTAACAAAAAGACCACAAAACTTAAAATACTTTGTAACAAATATAAATGACTGAACGACGGGAATGTAAAACAACATTATCAAATATCGTAAAGTACGAATAAATGCTGTCTACACGGCCAGAGACAAAGAACTACCTGCTTAGCCTCCGAGGCATTAGATTTATTAAGAGAGATTGGAGAACCAACCATCACTTTGCCCATTGCAACGTAGCCATGACCTGATTCTGTGGATTTTTATTCTTTTAATAACGTAGATCCACTGTAACAATAAATTTGCTATGGCAGCTTACATACCTGTTTCCGCATCGGTACGGTGCTGTTAATAATACTGTATCCACCAGAGATGCTATGCACGAAGATTCAAGTGTTCCCAGCGCTTTCTAACATCTACAGTCATGAGAGATAAGAAATAACTGTAAAAGTAACGATGACAAAGATAAGCGAAATTACAGAATACGATCGTATTATGCACAAACGACTTCCATCTAGTCAAATCCTGCATAATGACTCGCACATATGAAATGTAACAATCAGTTACAAAACTTGTTGTTCTTCTTTGAACATTCTGTATATTTTTAACCACTTGCAAATCAATTACGTACACTATGACGATACTTGAAGTGGTGATATGAAACAGTTCTATGCATCATGCGTATCTCACGCGCAACTATCGGAATCAATCTCTGTTAAGATCAGTCTGAAACGATAAGCTTTGCAAGCTCAGAATTTTCAGTGACATTTTCGCAAGTATTTAACGAAATTAACTATCTTAAGTACTGAGTTACACAGATTATTACCTGATAGAATATCGATTTGATTTTCCTGCTCTTAGGAATGAATTGACGCATTGTAGTTTAATTCATACCGCATTTCTTCACAGCAATTTGAAATGATGTCAAGATAATGTCGCTTGCTTTTGAATACTCAACACTTCATCGCCATTATTACTAGACTTACAAACTGAGATTCTATTACTACCCAGTTCTATATATACTACCATCTGTGAAACCCTATTTACATTTCATTACAATTAATTACATTAAGGGGGCGTCCATTAATGACGTGAGATGATATTCCAGAATTCTGGAATTCCCCCTCTCCCCTAGTGAAATTTCGTGAGATTTGGTCGGACCCCCCCTCCCCCTATAAAACGACATGAGATTTTGACGGAGACCGCCCCACCAATAGACCTCGTTACTTTTGGAGCCCCTTTTTTTTTTATCTTTTTTAGGTCTCATGGTTCCAAGAGTGGATATACCCCCCCCCCCCCCTAAGGGCTGTTTGTGGACCAATACCCCCCTAAAATCGACTTTCGCGTTATTTGTAGACCTTTTTTAAGCTCTACAATTCTACAAGATTTTTAAAACCTCACGTGAGATTTCTCTTGACCCCCCTCCCCCTTGGGGAGGTTTCGTGAGATTTCGCCGGACCCCCACCTTTTCTCCCCCTTTTTCACCTCATGTCATTAATTGACGCCCCCTAATTGTACTCGGAACATTGTTAAACACATAACATTATTACAAAAATAATTATTTACCAAGCAGAAAAATACTGTACAAGGAGGCTAGAATTAAATGTCAGACGGTGAGTAAAACTCACTAAAGGCAGCCGACCCCAAACATTTTTGAAACGGTGGAGAAGAAGAACACTGAAACAATGAAAAACAGGACTCGTAAAAGGGGGAAATTTGACGCGAGGAATTAAAAAAAAATGTGACATATGAAGGTAGGTGAGCAGAGAATTACCTAACAACGCTCCATTGCGATTAAATTAAATTAAATACGCGGGAACATGCTCTCGGAAAGAAAAGAAGCCTCGAGAGTAGGAATGACTTGGTAGAAAGTAAAGAATTTCGTCACGGCCAGGGAAAGTTGTAAGTCGTGTCCTATGCTCATGCGGAGCAAAATGAAATAAGACAAGCAATCGTATTGAGAAAGTGTAATGAACAATGTAGCCTTGTGCCTGGGATGCCTGCGCTCTCCCATCCAGCGATAGGCGGCTCTTTGCCGCCGACAGGCGTAACAAGTCGTTAAATTACAGCAGGTGCCGAGTGGCGTGTTATTTAAGACGTGTAAGCGATAGCGCAGTACACTCTGCAGGGTCTCCCGCTCCGGTAACAGTCGCGAGGCCGACTACCGCCTTATTACCCACCGACTCTCTCTCCAGTAATAAGATTTTTGAATTCTCGCACGTCGTCGCCATACTCACACCGATTTTGTCAAACATTCAGATGTTACCTTACAATCGCTTCGAAAGTCGATGCATGTAATTCTGCAAACTGCTGAATGTAAATCTTCAAATTAAAAAAAAAAATACGCGTATTTATAATATGGCTAGGGTTGTAACGACATGTAGGTCAACCGGTAATATCAGATAAAAATATCGACGTTTTTACATAGTCGATATGATCATATCGATATGATGCTGTGAAATATCGAAAACTAAAAACCTCTCAGGACTAAAATATCCTGCAAATCGATGTATGTGTGGCAGAGAGAAAACTTGGCTATGCTGAACACTGATTTAGCCCGATAACAAAATCGATAACGTCCTTTCCTACTCTGTAGTTCCATTTAGTTTCGTGCGCATTATTCGTTTCTCATTCATTTACGTTCCCCGTTTTATTATTTAATCTGTTGCGTTATGCTTGCGTTCGTTGGTTACTGTTTCTCTCTAGGACGTGTTACGGTATTCTAAAGAGGCTAATAAATATGACCGGATGCAATTGCTTATTTTATCAGTATTGGTAAAACACCTTTTAATTCAGTTGAAGGCAAAGATTTTAAGTATTTAATGAAGCACTTAGCACCGATATACAAAGTCTCTTCCCGTGTAGCTATAAAAAAAATCGATAAAAAATATGAAAAAAATTCAAAAGTTGTGAATGAGAAGTTGAAAAGTGTGAAGCATTTTTCTGTTTTTACGTAAATTTGGTCTAGAGCAGTGGTTCCCAATTAGTGGTACGCGTACCTCCAGGGGTACGTGAGGTTGCTCCCGGGGGTACGCGAGGTTCTCTCTTGACTGAGGTATTCAATAAGACAATTAAAAAAAAAACAATTTCGCAAACATCACTACCGCCAAAATATATTTTAAGACAGTCAAACGGTGTGTGTGTGTGAATTACATTTCTGTAATGCTGTGGCTGTGCGAAGCACTAGACTGGAATGAACGCAGAGGCAAATGTAGCTATAAGGGGGTACGCCAGGTTCAGCTCTTTCTTGAAGTGGTACTCGGGAAAAACTATTTAGAAACCATTGGTCTAGAGTAACATTGGCTATTTATAGATTACGTTACATTTGTTTGCCGTAAAATGAATTAAAATCAATCATGATTAGTATATCAGTTGCATTAAGATATGTTCAAAATTGCAATTAGTCAGTTACTCAAAGTAGCCTCGTCGGTACCTTCAGAACGCCTTTTCTCGACGGCACGAGCCACTGTCAATCAAAACGGGGAACAGACTTTATGCGAACAGGTTGAGCAAACTACTATTTTCAGGATCTGTTAACACTTAATATTTACAGACCTAATTATTTTCAATAAACTACCTCAATTTATTACCATATTTTGATTACATATTTATAATGTAATATATAAAAATATCGTAAAATATAGATATTATCGGCTTATTCGACCGATATTATCAATTATCGATATTACCATGGCGTCGATATAGATAAATTTATCAATATTGATATCAACTTACATCCCTCAATAAGGCTCCCTTATTTCTTGCGAACTAAATTAGTATATCCATGGTTTCCAGAAATCACTCCAGGCAAATGACGGCAAGGTTCTTTCAAAAAGGTTCATGACCGAATTCCTTCACTTTCCTTGCCCTCAGTAATTCACCGCCTCTAATGACCTCGACGTCAACGAACCTTAAGCCATAAGCAAGAAAAAAAAGCATCGTCCACAATAATTTGTTTTTTGATAATCTGCAATACTTAATTTTATTTTCATGACCCAGTTTTGTTTTTTTCGTGCTGTGCAGTAATCATTCGGTAAATGACGGTTTTGTGCGTAAAAGGAACAGGCAATTGAGCATTAAACGTTAAGATTCCACAACCTAATGTCTAGCAAAAACGCCAGTCTCTCCATTTCAGAGGAGTCGGAACTGGATTTGTATCAATTTTATAACTTTCACATTATGTGACCTAACGGGAAATTGCTTTGTTACTACTTTGGGTTAGAAACAGTAAAAGTTCTAACATTCGGTAAGAAAAGTGTGGACAGCAATGACAGTTCTGTATAAATGGAAAGAACCTCACAAAAATGAATAAAAACTGCTGGCCTCGCAGTCGGGAGGACGCGGTTGCGAATCCCCGTCCGAGCACTTAGATCAACGTTTCCTCAAATCACCCAAGGCGAATACCAGGGTGGTTCTTTCGAAAAGCCATGGCCGATTCCTACCCGATCCTTGCCCCCAGTCCCTTTCTGTCTCTAATTACCACGACGCCGACGAGCCAGAAGCCAAACAATAGCACAAAACTTCAAACTGTACAATAGACAGAAATTATGGAGTTCTTAAATTCTTTCGTTCCCGTTAGCACGAGATTTCTCTATTCAGACACAGACGGTAAAGTGGTTTGAACGAAGAATACACAGAATACAGCCACTGCGATCGTAAAAACTGCCCACTTTTAGCAAATTATCTAGATAATATAGATAATGTATCTAGATATATCTTTTCTCAGTGGGGCCAGGAATTTTTAGTAGTTGTGTTTGATTATATGAGCTTTGCCAGGTCGTTCCGTGGTTCGGATTCCCCGATAAGCTGTATGTCGCAGAGGAAAGGAACTGGCCGTCCTACCTCTGACACAATGGCTCAGTATGCCTCCTTCGGGAGGATCCAACCAACCTTCGGGCTGTGAACTAAGTAAAAAAAAACCTTCACAATGTGATCTGTTCTCGAATAGATATGAATATTTCGGGGAGGGGTTATCTGCGATTTTAAGAAGAATATGTTTATGGAGTTGCGATCGCACAGTGAATAATGTCAACAGAATTTCGGGATGCGTACTTTTGTTCAGATATGTCTTTTTGGTTTCCTGTTTACATTTTACGCTAATGTTAAAGGGGTGTTTTGTTGCAAGGTTTTTAAAGCTGATGAAATTACATACGTATTGGAAAATAAACAAACAGCAGCCATGCGACGGATGTCCATGAAAAACAAAAGAGTTGATATCGAAAGAGAAATGCCGACAGTCGAATCAAGACGTCAAGTTATCTTCACTCGCCGGAAGGGGTTACCGGCGGACCCTTTATGCTTAAGTGACCGACGGAAGACTAAGAGCGGCCATTACTCACGTCACAACAACGGATATCTCATCGCAGAGGCCTCTTGCCAGATCCGCTAAGAGACGTAATTTTGTACTCAGAAATCTGATACGACTGCAGACATGGATAGCTTTTTCGAAAAATTAATAGCGGAGTGACCATCGAATTATTCTCTGCCTCCATGAAACCGATCTTTTATTTTCTCTCTCTCTCGCTCTCTCTTTCTCTCTCTCTCTCTCTCTCACACACACACACACACACACACAGAGAGAGAGAGAGAGAGAGAGAGATAGAGAAGAGATTCTTTAAGGAAGAGAAATACTTAGCTCAGGCAGCTTAAGTGAAAAATGATAATGGAAGGGCAGAGTATTTTCCAAAATATTTGTTAAGCCACTTATCAGGCATGCTCAATCTCGTTGACAGCAAAATTTCTGAACTTAATAAATCTTCCGTCAGTCTCGCGACAAAAATGGTCATTCGAGTAAGGATCGAGACAGGTAACGACCTCCATCCACTTCCAAAAAGGGAGTTCATTACAATAACGGACTCAAGGCTTCATCACGAAACTGACTAAAAAAATATACACTCCACCAGGAAGGACGTGTCTTAAGTACTGGTTTAGTCTCCATCTTACTAATCTTTCAGATGTAAAGAAGGTGTATGTAGCCTTAGGTTTCGCTTCTCCCAACATCAAACTAAAGTTTAAAAACAGGATTATGAACAACTAAAAGTTATGAATCAATTGACGGCGTTAGGCCGCGGCCATAAACCACGTAGCTCTATTTTGGCCTCCTGTGAACCTCTCCCTCCCCCTCACGTAGCCCAACGTAGCTTTGCCTCTTACCCCCCTACCCCCCATGTAGCACGTAACTTGTTTTCCCTACTGATTCCAGAAGATATTTTGTACTTTTGTGCTGTTTTCTCTTGTCAGACTATCCTAAATTACATACGGAGATAGTTAAAAGACGGAAATAAATATTCACATGCTGTTGTGTGTTCTGTACCTTATTTTAATTGTGGCAAATAATACGAATAAGAATCTACATGGTTTGGCTTGGAAACCCCCCTCCCCACCACGTAGCTCAGCGAAGCTTTCCAACCAACCCCTCGCCCCCAGACGGATCCACGTAGTTTTTGGACGCTCCCTTAATATTTTAAAACTTTCGCAGGTTTTTGGCCCAACAAACAGTGTACCAACTATTCTGCGGAACTCAGCATGCTACAGAGACCTTTCTCAAATAGTGATCCAAAATCATGGCTGCTTTAAGACAAACTTAAAACAATGATTCTTAAAAGATTTTTCCATGAAATTGAATTTATATACGTTCAGAGGCACTGAAAAACCAAAACATGACCATTGCCCACCGTGAGATGGAATGTCGTCTGGTGACGTTGCAGTTACGTCATTCTAGTGACGATACGTGCGGCAAATTATTACATACACTGACATAAATGACTCAGACTGTTACGTCCCGAATTTAAGAGTATTACGTGACATGTGCGTAGACATTCGGCGCCAGATATTTTCGAAAACCTACCATGCACTTGTCGACTGCATGCCAAGCCGAGTCGCTGCTGTATTGCATTCCAAAGGTCGACCAACGTGTTGTTAAGCAGGTGGTCATAATGTTTTGGCTCATCAGTGTAATTACTAATTCGCGACCAACATTCACCAACGTTTTATAAAATTTAAAGCTTCCAGCCTTTGAGAAAATTCCCTTTCCACAGTCCGTTATGTTTATGAGTAAATTTCTGATAGCTAAACGTCCCCACACTTCCATCAACATATACACACACACTAGTTGCACTAAGTAGACGATGGTGCACATGATATGGTTTGACGAAGTCACTTCGTTTTTCGCTTAGGACGCTATCACTGAAAATAATCAACAGATTTCGAAGATACTTCTTTCTTAATAGTTTCGCTTCAAAATATCGATGTGTAAGAACTTATCAGTTGGTAGATCTGCTTGAAGACCTAGTTTGTAAATGATATTTTTCCAGGCTTCCTTAATTGCTACCGAGCGCGGCGGTGTAACGGTTAGCGTTCTCGCCTCGCATTCGGGAGGACGGCGGTTCAAATCCCCGTCCGGGCATCCAGATTTGGGTTTTCCATGGTTTCCCCATATCACTCCAGGCAAATGCCGGGATGCTTCCTTCAAAAGGCCATGGCCGAATTCCTTCCCATTCCTTGCCCCCATCCTTGCCCCCCATCCTTTCCCGTCTCTAAAGACCTCGATGTTAAAAAGAGACGTAAAGCAGTTACAAAAAAAAAATCTTAATTGCTCCAGTTTTCATTAAATTATTAGCGAAGATAATGGGACTATTGGGAGCCGTATTGTACTGTTAAAGATATAGCATCTGACTGAACCAGTTACTGCAATGAAAGAAAATACATCATAGAATTTCTAAAGCTAATAATCGACAGTCGAGGCAGACAGTCAGCTGAGGACAACCACAAGATACCTGATGAAGACAGCAGAGTCAGCTGTCGAAACGTCGTGTTTTTACACCACCATCCGGCTGGACACCCGAGAGGATTTTGTTGCATCAATACGTCGGGAAAGTCTCCACTCACATATAATTAATTACTGACTGCAATTCATCCGCAACCACAACTTATACTTAACGAATCATAACTTAGTTGTTGGCCATGTTTCACACTTGTTGCATAAATGTTTTAAATTAAACACCGTCTATTAACAACTGTTTTTATTAATGTTTTTCACCAGACGCGTCTATCTTCACATGGAAGAGGGACCAGTGGATCAAACTAAACCACCTAAGAACATGCCACGCCAAATGCAACGCCTTGCTATGTATGTAAGTGGGTACTTCAGGATTCTACTGTCTGTGACTGCGGAGCTCCTTCCCAGAGTGAAGAGCACATCATCAAGGAATGCCCTCTAAGGAAGTACAATGAACATTTCAAGATGTTTTCAGTGCTGTAACTTCCTTCATAGGGTGGCTGCAACCACTGGACATCAATTTGAGAATGCAACCAACGTTCTTGTCGTTGTATATATTTACATGTATTACATTAGTTGCTTAGTTTTAATAAAACTACGTAAAATAACCAGACAAGTTTCGGCCTTTTGGAGTGGGTCATCATGAGTCGCTATAAATATACAAATTGTTATAATAAGATCAGTGTAAATAATTAAATATTATATGTACTCATTCTGCAATGTTGTAATGTCTGTATAATATTAAGTTCATTCCCTCTATTATTTTATCGAAGGAAATAAAATTAATTATAATCTTAAAACTAACATTAATGTTGTTACAATTTCACAATATTATCTTTACTTGAAAACTAATGTAAACAACACCAAATCATAAAACAAATGTTTCTTGTATCTGCTTTAAATAATCTCTTACATATTCAATCTACTGTAGCTACAAAATAACTTTTTACTAAATTAGCTATAGCGTAGGGGGCATCCATTAATTACGTGAGCAGTTTTGTTGGAAATCTGGACGTCCCTTCCCCTTGGTGAGATCTGGTAGGCCCCCTCCATAGTTTGATATATTTGCCGGGGAACTCCCCCCTTCCTCTTCTTGGTGAGTAATTGTTAATTTTGGTGATGAGAATTGATCTCGGATTCTGGATACCGTTTTTTTTTCTTCAACTGTATTGAAATGATTCTTTCTGTGGCTCTTCCTCCCCCCCCCCCCTTGGTGAGATTTCGTCCGAGGCCCCCCTCCCCTATTTGTACTCACGTCATTAAACGACGCGACGCCCCCTAACTAGAAGGCAGTACGTCAACAAGTAGTATTTCTTCAACAAATGCCTCTGAAACGTTGACCGCCAAACCTCCGTGGGCAGCACCGTGAAACCGAATTCAATTTAATCAGAGCAGAGAGGGGGTCTTTGGTGAAAGACGCATGCACGCAGTCCAGATGGGTTCTCACAGGTGCGCCCGGAGGAGCCGCCCATAAATAACCACACCGCCCGTAGCGAACGTGCAGATAAGGCGGTCGCTATATTACTGTATTTGATTCCGAGCCCCGCCGTTTGCCTCCTCCTACAGAGATTAATGGCGGCGATGTTGCTGTTTCGAGGTTAACGGCTGCAGCAGCCACGTATTCCAACAACGCGATTACAGGCAACCTCCTTTGGCCCTCGCAAATCTATTTCGGTGGGAAGCAGTAAAAACTCCATTATACTAATGCTAATCAGATAAACTGGAATAAAACTTCATGCAGATAAAAAGAAAGTATACTGTTAGCTGTTAAACGGATTGAAACGTTACGCTTCTAAATAAAATGGGCGGCATAAATCCGTCTACTTTTGTTCTACCAGCAGCGAAATACCTGAAATTCTCAGCACGTAAACAGGTTCTCTTAATAGCGCAATATATAATACATACTTCATACACACAGAATGTCAAGGATATCACACAAGAAATAAATTTGCTGTACAGGACTAGTCAAAATAATTGCAGTGATTTCAGAAAATTACTACAGATTTATTATTTGACATATATTTACAAGATTACACAAATATATAAACAGACTGTGAAAGTTCTTTTGAGTGTCTACAGATGCTCAATATGTGCACCTTTAGTGACTCTGCACACTTCAAGTCTCTAATGGATTGGTGGTGCTGGGGATGCTGATCGTCAGCTGATGTCATGGCCTCCTCGTTCACCCGACCTAACCCCCTGCGACTTCTTTGTTTGGGGTTTCGTAAAAGACACAGTGTTCGTGCCACCAGTACCGGTTGATCTGCCAGACCTGCGGGTTCACATCACCAATGCATTTGCTCTCATTGACAGAGACATGCTGCATCGGGTATGGGAAGAACTCGATTATAGACTTGATGTGTGCAAAGTCACTAAAGGTGCACATATTGAGCATCTGTAGACACTCAAAAAAACTTTCACAGTTTATTTATATATCTGCGTAATCTTGTAAGTATAAGTCAAATAATAAATCACTGCAATCATTTTTACTAGCCCTGTATAACAAGGCGAGGTCACGGTTTCCAGCAAGTCGATTTCAATCCACTTACAGTGGTTGAGAACCACTCGAAACTGAGTCATGTAAAGGAACCTTGTCAACAATCCGCAACGATACAGCAATATGTTGACTGGTAATAATTTGGGAAACAGAAGTAATTTACGCGAATGAACACAACTGAAATGCTTTGGAGTGCAATAGCCACTCAGATAGAGCCTTGCTTTTTCGTTCCTTCTGGTTTTAAGCCTCGTCGACGTCGAGGTCATTAGAGGCGGGAAGGGACTGTGAGCAAGGAACGGGAAGGAGTATGTAAATGGTCTTTTAAAGGAATTATTGCGGCATTCACCAGGAGAGATTTGGAGAAACCATGGAAAACCCAAATGTGGATGGTCGAACGGGGATTCAAACCCGCGTCATCCCGAATGTGAGTCCAGAGCGTTACAGAGTCTTGGATCGGCTGCGAAAATGTGGAGACGCGCGTATTAATGGGTGACTTCGCACTTAGTACTTAAGATCCTGCAACTTTCGGATAAAAAGTTCGTGTACTCTTTGTGGTTGGAGCCATTCTGTTTGGAAGTGTGAGAAATAAATCAACGTGTGACAATATTGCTTGCTACTAGAGTGACCTTTTTTATTTGTTAGATCACAGTGTAATTACCTCTTCCTTAAGATATCGTAAACTGACGACCGCACACTAACGAATCTAAAAATATTTAATGCACTAAACAAATGAAACATAATTCATTATCTTATCATTTCAAGCATGATATTACAACTCCTTAAGGAACGTCCATTATTTACATGAAATAGGGGGGAGGGTGTTGGCAGTTTCATAGAAGGGGTGCCCCTAGTGTTTTTGATGAGGCGTGATGGCTATAACGTTGGTGGTTGACATTGCTAGTTACTTCTACTGAGTAATATTATCAATTTTGCTTGATTTAAGTCTTGGGTTCCGCTTCGTTGATTGCGTGTGTTTGTAACTAGTACTGAACTCTGAGGTTCATGCAGTGAGGATGGATTTAGGCTTCTTATGGCGTAGTGCTTCGACTTCGTATTGACCAAGGTTGCGTATAATTTCGTTCTGCGTCGTAGAGGCCTTGTTCTAAAAATTTTGGGCTATTGTTTTGTATCTGTTTAACAATGTAGGGGTGCCTGATAGAGTGTGTAATTCTTCAGTAGGAAAATCAAAAGGTAAATGAAGTGCTCGTTTTAGAGCTTTGTTTTGTATGACTTGAAGCCTTTTGCGGTGAGTTGTGAGCAGGTAACCCCAAGCTGGGCAGGCGTACTCCATTATGGGACGAATGAGTGAATGGTAGATCTGTATCCCGCAGCGCGATGGTAGGGCAGAGTTTGTGTTTAGGATTGGATACAGAATGGTCATTCTGCACTCAGCCTTGGTTCTGATCTCGTCCGCGTGTTGCTTCCAGGTAAGCTGATCCATGTTGACTCCGAGATAGCGTACAACTTTCTTGTGTGGGATCGTTACACCAAATAGACTCAGGCGCAACGGACTTGGCCCATTCTGCAAGTTGATCGATTGCTTCTTGAATGCCTCGTGTAATTAATAGTAAGCTCCAGGAAGATGTGAAGTACGCTGTGTCATCGGCGTACAAAGCTGAGTGGACTGACTGATATACGCCTGGGGATACCGGATGTGAATATTACGTACAGCACTGGGCCCAACACTGAGACTTGCGGGACTCAAGCTCGAATGCGTCTTGATTTGGCCTTCAAAGCCCTGACTGTAAATGATCTGCGGCTCAGGTAGCTTTTTAAAAGTTCGATTTAAGGTCTGGGAATTCCTGCTTTGACCATTTTCAGCAAGAGGCCTTCATGCCAGTCGGAATCGAAAGCTTTGGTTACGTCCAGAAGTACCATACCACAATATCTGCGCCGGTTAGATGAGTCGATTGCTTCTTCAGAGACTTACACTAGTTGGTGAGTTGTGGAATGTCCCTTCCTGAAACCAAACTGCTAAGCAGGGATGATATTAAGACGTTGGAAGTGGATCATGAGGCGGCTCAGTAGCAATCCTTCAAAGACTGAAAGCAGCGAATACTGGTCTATAGTTTTGTGGAAATGTTGGGTCCTTCCCGGGCTTTGGGATGAGGACAATCTCGGCTTCCTTCCAAACTGATGATTTCGTTATAAATTTGTGCTAGCTGTTGGATGGCTGCGCCTGGAAGCTGACACAGAATTTTGTTACTGATTGCGTCCATACCTGATGCCTTCCTCGGGGGTGATATTTTACACAAGTTGGCAATTTCAGTGTCGTAAATTTCCTTGATGTTGTGTGTATTCCTCTCGTTGTTTGATAGAAATTGCCGCAGCTGTCTGTGTACTCTTGCAATATGGTCATCATCGCACAGGTCTCCTACTAGACAAATATTTTCTTCATATATGTCCGTAAGGTCGTTAGCTTTTTCTTCATCTGTAAAAACTAATCCTTGTTGCCCGTGTAAGGCCGGTATGCGTTGTTTCGCTCTAATGAATTTTCTAGTTCCGTCCAAGTGGTGCCGTCTTCTATTCGGAGCTGGGAAATACGGTTACCCCATTACTCTCTTTTGTGTGCATCTAGCTTAGCTTTAAACCTTCCCTCAAGTGTGTTGAGCAGGGTTTTATTCGTTCTATCCAGTGTCCTTTGACAGTATTTTCTGACGCAGTTTTTTTCCTTGATTAAGTCTAGGTGTTCAGAAAATAGTTTTTTGTCATGATATTTCTTATTCCATCGTTGTGCCCAATTCAGGAGCGCGAGTGAACTTATTTAGCAGATGTGTTTTTCTTCTGTTCCCAAAACCTCTTCATCTTTTCGCTGTGTTCTTTCCTTCGTTTTTCCGTCCACGTGTTCCTTCTTCTGATATAATGGCTGTTGGCAAACTGGTGATTGTTGACCATGCTACTAAATCGGCATCTGTCCTGTATTATGTAGTCTGTTATTCCTATTTCCTGGAGATCCTTTTCAATTTCAATTAGCCAGTTGTTTTTAATTTTCATTGAAATGGCTAGGTTTAGAATTCTTTTTGTTAGTCTGTTAATACTCATTTTGATAATATGGCCGTAGAATTTAATTCGTCTTTTCCTGAATGTGTCTGAAATTTTTTCTGAATGCTGATAATAGTTCGTTTGATTTCCTTTTCATCCAAATTCCTCCGGTACAAACAGGGCCAAAGATTTTCCTTAAAATTTTCCTTTCTTGCTTTTCGGTATCTTTAATCAATGATCTGCCTCCAATAACTAAAGTTTCTGATGCGTATAATGCCTCCGTTTTGATTACAGTGTTATTGTGTCTTAACTTGGTATTTCGGGATATTGAATTTTTGTTGTATCTGTTCCAGGTGATTCTGTAGACTTTTTGTAATTTTGTTATACTCTCCTTGTTTGCTTCACGATTTAATCCTGCTGGTTGAATAATTTCTCCTAGATATCTGAATTTAGCTACTAGAGAGATATTGTCATGACATTTATTTTTGATTCTTCGCGAAATTTGTCTCAGTCAGCTCTTCTGTAGTCTCTTATGTTTTCATCTTCACTAATATAGTCGGTATCCCAATCTATAATTACTAGATTATGTCCGATGATAGCTGGGCCCCTCACTGCAGGGAAGGGAAGGCAGGAATGTTCTTGGTTATGATGATGTCGAGTACGTCAGCGCGTTTCCGCTCCGAGGCGGGGAAGTGGGTGGGTTTCTCAGGACCCCATATTCATAGCCATAGACGCGTTGTCTCTCATTGGAATACCCTTCCACTGGTGTTGATTGTTCTACTATGCCACGTATGGTGTTTGGCATTTAGGACGCCCCCTAATATTACGCGTCCAGGGATGTTGTTTAGCGTTGATATGTCCGCTGCTGCTAACGCTGACCCCGGAGAATGGTAGGCAGAGATGACAGTTACTGGTCCCGTTGTAGTCGATATGACAATGACTGTGGCTTCTATGCTGACAAAGGTTGGCAGTATTGTGGCTTTGTGCTTAATGTATCGCCTACTGTATTTGGAGACGCCTCCATATGCGGTTAGTGTGTCACGTAGATAAGTCAAGTAGTTTGGTACACTGACTCTGATTCCTCGTTTCAGGTGAGTTTCACAGACCAAGCATATATCGACGCCTTCTGATGTGAGGATATTCTGGAATTCTCGTTTGGGCCTTATATAATACCCGTCTAATTGTACTTTATTGGGCTGTCGTGCTTCTGGAGGGGGAGGATGGGGAGTGCTGCCAACATTGACTTTATAACTTTAAGTTGCCATACGGCAGAAAGCACAGGGTTCCAGAGATACACTCACACCCCGGAGGTGACCTTCTGTGTTGATGGGGTGGTACCACAGCGGGCTGCCCTTCACGCCAAACTCTGGGAGGGACCAGGGTGACTGTCCTTTTAGTGTGGCCCTATGCCCTATTGGCTGCCGAAGCAGCCTCCTGAAAAATCCTAAAAAATGAAATATCACTGCCTGCCTCACTCTCGCTACCATAGTTAAAATTTCTTAATCCTATTCTTATTCTGTTTGATACTATCACTTAGAATGTCTACTTACAGTTTTTAATACTTTTATCTCATATGTTTGCCTTGTGGCATCACAATGTGCATGTATAGTTATATAAATGTAATAATTTTTGTATTGTGATGACCCTTATATGTAGAATTTCAATGTAATGTTTCCTCCTTGGGGTTGCAATTATTACAAACAGTAGTTACTGTATTAGGGTGGACTCAGTACGATTCGTCATGGTTTCCCGTGACTAATCCACGCGAACACTATACACCGAATATAAAATAATAATAATAATAATAACAGAAAATCTATCATACTTTTTCCGGAGTGTTTCTGCCGTGGTACAGCATTTCGATCAGCACTAGCCACGGAAACTCACACGCTATAGTTTCCAAATAAAATGTAACTAAGGGGAAGTCCATAAATTACGTGAGTTGAAATAGGGGGGGGGGTCCTGCGAAATCTTACCAAGGGGCGGGGTCAACGGAAATCTCACGTGAGGTTTTGGAAATTTTTGTTAGGCTATAGAACTATTGAAAAAAAAATCTACATATGACGCGAAAGTCCATTTTAGGGTGGTATTTCGCCGTAAAGTGGGGGTGTAACCGGCTTTGATAGGGTGGGACCCAAAAAAAAAAGTCACAAAAAGTTGCGAGGGTGATTTCTGGGGGGGGGGGGGGTCTAACGGACCAGACCTCACCAGAAAAAGGGAGGGGGTCCGGAAATCCGGAAAATCACCTTATGTAATTTATGGATGCCTCTAAGATTCTTTTAGCATTGCTATCAAAGTAGTAAACCTGAAGCATGATGAGTCGCAGCTCACCGGTTTTGTATCCGGAAGTGATGGTTGCCATCTTACCTGCAACAAAGGAAGTGACAGTTAAAAATCAGAATTACTGATTTAAAAACACTTTTATGCATATGATAACACATAAATGAAACGCTAGTCTATCTACTCTAAGAAAGTGTTATAAAGAGCATTCACGAAAGGAAAAACCTGGCGAGAAATTTCACAGGAGGAATTTATATAAAGCTGAAATGAACCCGGTAAAGGAGAAGTTGTGCACATGACGGGAAAAACAGAGGTTGAAAGGGAAGGGTGGGAGTTAATACAACTGTCAGCACCAAGAGGACGGGACCACTCGAAGCTCTCGGTCTCTCTCGATATTGAGGCGCAGATCCGCGCAATAAAGTGGGTCCCGAGTTTAGGACCTTTGAGAGGGCAGTGCACGTGCCACCTGCTCCAACACGGTAACATCCTGCCCGTGTTCTGGGAAGCTGTGTGCAGGTGCGCGCTCCAATCGTAAACCCATTTCCGAGGCAGGGTCGGCTCCTTTGACAAGAACAAGAAGGCTCAACCGCACAGGACTGCACCAGGCAGCAAGGGGAGGGAACACCACACATCAAAGGGGAGCATTACTCTGACGAATCTTTAGGTATCCTACCACGATACAAGATATCGGCGTAAAAAGAATATTTTAAATATTTAGATTTACATGCAATGCGATTATGATACATGGTTTCTCCCTTGTCTTCAGTGTCAGAAAAGTCTAATTATATCAATATGTACAAACTGGCTCTAACAGGAATGCACTATGAATGCATCAGTTCGTAGACTTGAGAGTCGTTTGTTATTTCGAGGACAGTGATATACTCGTGACTGCGCCTTGTTTTTCCGCAGTTTTCAAGAAACATAGCGATATTTATAAGCCAAGCAATTTTCCAATTCTGTTTGAACCTAGTCAAAAAAATGTAGGTGATGAGGACCAGTGGCGGATCCGGGGGGGGGGGGGGCTATACATCGGTAATTTGGATACTTTTTTTTCTTTTCTTTTTTTAGCTCTACTGATTTTTTAAGGGCGGCATGACTGTATAACCTACCCTTACCCGACTCAAGTCCCCCCCCCCCCCAAAAGAAATACACTCAAGCCTCACCCCAAACCAAAATCTTGGATCCGCCACTGAGCCATTGATGAGAACACAATATAGGAAAGCACGGCAAAAAAATAGTTTTGTCTTTTGTTAGTGGATCCCATTAACCTCAATGTTCTCCACGTTCACAAGAATCATCAAGCTTTGATTAAAATCATCAGGAAATTCACCAAGTTATCCCATGACGACTGTATAATCCTAACGAACCGGCCCAACTAGTTAATTTCCATCGACTGTAAACCTACGAAAACAACAAACAAACTTTTGCTACATACTTTAGTATTTTGATATTTGGCTAGATTTTAAGTTACGCAAAACATAGAGTTTTGTGGGTGAGCGGTAACGCTCTGGTCTTTCATTTGGGAGGACGCGGGTTTAAATCCCCGTCCGGCCATCCAAACTTAGGTTGTCCGCGGCTTCCCAAAATCACTTCAGGCATATGTCATTAAGTTCTCTTAAAACGTCATAGCTGAATTCCTTCTAGATCTTTGCACCCGATCTTCTTCCATCAAAAAAGACCTCGACGTCGAGCCCGGAGCAAGGAAAAATATCGTATAGAATGCAGTATTTAAACAGTAACAATTAGACTAACACCTTACACTTAACAAAGAGCAATATCCAACAATGCACTTAACATTCACCTGGCTACTAATGACGTATGCAGATCACGGTAGGCTGTCAACTTTTATATTTTTTTTTTTTTAATTATTTTTTTTTTTTTTTGTAACAGTTTAACGTCCCTTTTTAACAACGTGGTCTTTAGAGACGGGAAAGGATGGGGGCAAGGAATGGGAAGGAATTCGGCCATGGCCTTTTTTGAAGGAAGCATCCCGGCATTCGCCTGGAGTGATTTGGGGAAACCATGGAAAACCCAAATCTGGATGCCCGGACGGGGATTCGAACCGCCGTCCTCCCGAATGCGAGGCCAGAACGCTATCCGTTACACCACCACACTCGGTCAACTTTTATATTAGAAGGGTCCACAACAGCGTACAACAAGATAGTTAGCAGACCTGTAATTCAAATTCTCACTTCCGAAGACTCTGCTGAACCGATGACTAAACAAAAAAAAAACTGTCGAAGCTAATCAACAGGGTTATTCGTACATAGAGTGCAATGAGTTCGTAGCTGTAGGCAGCAGTCATATGCAACACACATACACGCGCGCGACACCACAAACAATACGCAAACAACACAACCAATGCAGCACACGAACTGTTATTTATTATAACGAAAACTGGCGTGCTTCAGGGAGAATTGAGAACGACGACGTAAATAATTTGTATGATTCCACTTCCCAATAAACTATCGAATTCTTCCCTCTTCCCAAACAGAAAATGAAATCTTTGGCGAGAGTGGCAATATCTTAGCCATCTTCTGTCAGCTTCTAATCTAACTGTTGTGTGCATACTTCATTTGCTGGATGTAAAAACTTTGCAATGTTCTCCCTCCCGTAGTTCGTGTTATTTAAAACGTCCCTATTACCTACCTATCCCCAATGGACCCAGGTTATCGGGAGTATACCTGGAAGCATTGAGTTCGTAGCTCTTGATTCCCGTGATATTTCTTTACAAAACAAACATATATATATAAACAGGCGAGCGACAGTGAAACTGTGGTCGCCATGCTTTAGGGGAAATGTTACCAATCCTCCCTCTCATTACTAACCTCAGCATGGAGGTGGGCCTACGCAGGGTGATAAGATTTGGAAGATTGCATCAAAAATACGTGCTCACTCTTTCCTTCAACAAAACAGTGTGTTTATCATAGAATGAAAAACACCAACATATCACCATAATTCGAAGTCATGTGATAACTAAGCCTCGTCGATCGTGGGACCAGGACTTCCTTCATTGGGAAGGTGCAGGAAGCGCGGGAGGAATCAACAAGCTCTTCCTGCTTCAAGTAAGGAATTCATTACGCATTCAGCTCTGTCACCGAGCGAGGTACAAGCTGCAAGTAAATCGTGACGTTGTTATTATGTCCCAAGGTAATGACATTCAGTTGGGAAGAGGATGGACTGAAACTTTATGACCAGTAAGAATAATGATTTGTTAAGAAAATTTGCAAGAATTTATTAAGGCTTAATATACCGGCATATATCTGAACTGGTAAGACATATTTGTTCTATCAGCGAGAGCAATAGAAATCACTAAAGATAAAATTGACGATCAACGCTAAAAGTTTTCTCAATAGCCTCCGAAGATTTTCAAATATTTATCTGTGTCTCTAGGCACATGACCAAGATAAATAATTTTTTGTAACTTTAATACCAATTATCACACAGCACTACAGGAGCCAAGAGCTCCCATTATTTGTTGTTATGTCAGAAGGATATACACTGAACATTCTATTCTGCAGCAACGTTTTAACGGCCTATCTCGGATCGGAAATAGGATAACTGTAGCACGTTCAGATAATAGAGGCGGCTCAAGGTTAGTCTGCCCTATCATCACGCTCTTACCCTTAGGGGTCATCCATAAATTACGTGAGGTGAAATAGGGGAGGGGGGGTCCGGCGAAATCTCACCAGATCTCACCAAGGGGGAGGGGGGGGGCAACAGAAATCTCACGTGAGATTTTTTAAAATTGGGCAGGACTGTAGAGCTAAAAAAAACGCGAAAGTCGATTTTAGGGGCGTATTTGGCTGAAAAGTGTGGGTGAGACCTAAAAAAGGGTCTCAAGAAGTTGCAAAGACGATCTGTAGGGGGCGGGGGGGGGGGTCTCACGGGACCAGATCTCACCACAGGAGAGGGGGGGGGGGTCCGAAAATCCGGAAAAACACCTCACGTAATTTATGGATGTCCCCTTACATGCGAAACAAATTTACCACTCGTCTACTGGACAGAGCGGTCAGCTCGGAGATGAAGAAAAGGGAAGGGGAGGTGAGGCGAGGAGCGGAGTAGGGGAACCAGGGGCGTAGCTACTAAGGGGCTAGGCGGTGCAGTGCACCGGGGCCCCTACACACAAGGGGCCCCTCAAGCATACATGCGCAGTTTAGAGGGCCCACGGGCCTTCACGACAAACTAACAGGCGACCTTTTTTTTTTTTTACCTCTACCGTCGTCTAAGGGGGCTCCAGAGACACAGGAAGACCCTCACTAAGGGCCCTCACTGCCAGCAGGGAGCACCCAACCACCATTGCTCACGGAGACCCCAAGCACAACTCAGGGGGGCCCCTAGCAGTAGCACAAAACAAAAAAAGGCGCCCATCTGGCCTGAGGGCCCAAAATAATTTTTTGCACCGGGGCCCTTGTTGACCTAGCTACGCCACTGAGGGGAACATGACCTTGATCCGTCAGTTCGGAGTGAAGAGGGTACAGTTAATACGTTCTATGTCCTGGTTAGTAAGTGATCACACATTTTTCATGTTAATCTCTGATAGGTATCATTTAACTTAATTAGGAGGCGTATTTTCGTCCAGAGCAGAAGTTAAAATAAATTATAATGAAGACTATTTCGGAGACCTTGGGGGAAGTCAGCAAGACAGCTGGGGATGCTTGTATAACAGTAGACCATCGTGATTTCGATTCTTTATGATTTCCCCAAATCACTCCAAGCATACAACGGTACGGTTCCTTAATAAAGGCCATGACCGATTTCCTTCTAGTTCGTTGCTCACAGTACTTCCTGCTCTAATGGCTTCATCGAGGTACACCCGTAAAGATAAATGGTGAAGTCGCATTAAATGGGAGTATTTTCTACAAGATTTTATCTGCGACCTTCCCTGTGTAATCCAGGTCTTTTCGTTAAACAGTAAAATAAGTATTTGTGAAAAATGACTGGAATGTCCAGTTAAAGTAAACTTTACACACTGGCACTGCGCCATAGCGTAAAACACCTTATTACAAAAAAAATGGGGGGGGAGATCTATCTTAAAAATAGGCCTTGAAAACGTGTTAACTATAATACCGTAAGGTTGTTTTTGCTGACAATGAAGGTATAATTGAGCTTCATTCAAGGACATAAAATTGAGATTTTATGATGTCATGTTATAAATTAAACATAGTACTGCCTCTTGGTGAACCACTGAAAGTAACCTTAAGTAAAAACAATAATTTTAATCTGCATGATTTATATACCTGATTTTATGAGGCACAGCCTCCTAACTCTACTTGCAGCTCGTTACTAAGCCACGCCTTTATCAGTGTGCGATGGGAATAATAAAAACAACAAAGTAATAGTAACAGAAAACCTAGATGACTCTTTCTTTAAGTAACGGTATAGCTCTACAGAAATTTGTTTAACAGTTCAAACTACACCAGAACACGCAAGGAGAATTGTTCCTTTTCTCGTTTATGCATAAATATAAAAACTTCCACTCATGGGAAATGTAAAGAAGACATACGATAGTGCTACACACGTAGCGATGCTTCAGACCCTCTCCTTGAAGCCGGCTGTAGATTCAAACAAGTGTTGGCCACGCCTGGACGAGTGCCCAGCAGTGACCTTCTGCGGCGGCTGGCGGACGTCCAGGTCCTGGGCCAGCTGATGGCGGCAATTAAAAAAACCAGCCACGTGAGCAGGTCAGCGGGAGGGCCGCGCAGTGGTAAATATAGAGCGGCCCCGCCATTCACAAGCGCTCCAATACGCAGCTCGGAGACTTCAGTCACTGCAGGATACTGCATGTAAATTAGAATAATAGAAAATCTCGATGTCATCTGAAGCCATACAGCCAACTCAACAGTAATTATATGTGATCCAGTGCTTTCAGTTTCTTCCGGAATGCATTTTGAAACCAGATATACACACCACAGGACATGACATTTACAGACACAACACTTTAACACCCATGCTTGCGGCCGGACCGAACCGGTGACCTATGGCACGCGAAGCTAGTACTATAGCCCCTACGCTACCGAGGCCGACTTCGATTTCTTGTTATAGTGGTTATGGCTGACGATCCAGTCGTAGTGGCTTCATCACCTGCCAGCTGTGGGCCTTGTCTACATCTATATATGTAAGTTGACAAGGCCCATATAGGCCTATGTATTTTAAAAAGAAAGTTGTTCCATAATTACAGTATAACTGTTGTCGAGTTTTATAAATGTCATGTAGCATCAAACGCTAAATAAAAAAAAATAAGAGAATGTAAATGCAGTTCGAATTACAGGTCTCCATGGCAATCAGGTTAGATAGCTTCGCACTGCGTTTGGAGAGTTCTTGCCACCAAGCGTAGTGGTGTAACAGCTAGCTGTCTGGCCTCGCATTCGGGAGGACGGCGGTTCGAATCCCCGTCCGGGCAGAGAGATTTGGGTTTTCCATGGTTTCCCAAATCACTTCAGGCAAATGCCGGGATGCTTCCTTCATAAGGCCATGGCCAAATTCCTTCCCATTCCTTGCCCCCCATCCTTTCCCGTCTCTAAAGACCTCGCTGTTAAGAGACATTAAGCAGTTAAAAAAAAAAGTTCTTGCCGCTATTCAAACGAACTAATTTTCTCCCCGATAATCATATGACAGCATGCTGAATAATCATGCGCAGGCATTGTGGACGTAGAACGTTGAGGAAAAGTGCTCTGCTTCATAGGAATATGAACCTCGGACGTCTGATTTCAAATAAGGCCCTCTACCAACTCAGCAACGTGGCTGCACTGAGAACAATGTAATTGTGCAAAAAGATTACAATCATGTTAGACCATTATTCACCATACTAGTGTAACTCCGTGACCGTTTCTTTCGTTTGGTTACGGGTCTAAAATAGTTCCCGTTTTTAGGGTCAAAAGTTATGACAGATTGACCTGATCTGGCCAAATACGAACTTGACCTGTGTTTCACCCTAAGGGTTCACTGTGCAAAATTTGAATAAAATCTCTTCAGTTTGACGTAATTAAAGTATTAATAGACATATTAAACACGGACAGAGACGATCGCGTTATCGTATGTATGTATAATGTTATCATGGGCCATGGTTATTACCCTAGAACTACCTAAAATACAAACTTGCATTTGACCCTAAAAGTTCACTGTGCAAAATTTGAATAATTTCTATATAGTTTAAAGTCGCAGCAACAACTGCTTCGAAAGCATTATGTTTATATTTATTGAGGCTGGCCAAACATTCATAATGTAATGTTTGATCATCGTGTTGTTAGCGGCCAGAGAATTTACTACAGATTCCAGATTATTAAATAGCTAAGCAACTCAGAAGAAATGAATCGCCAGAGCACTCGTTTAGGTGAAATAACTCAAGTATGATGTCCACTTTAAGTAATGAACTGTAATATAAAATTTTGGTCAACAGGAACAATTTTATTTAAATTGAAATTTAGCCAAGACCGGAATGACAATTAGCATTTGTTGTTACAGTAGTAAGTTTAAAAAAAAATTTAAAAAAATGTAGTTTTCACTAGCGTACGCCACTGAAAAGTAGTTAATTTTTTTGTCGTTAAGTTTTAACATATTTTTAAAAAAATTTTATTCTACGAAAAGTAAACTTAATGAATGTAATCCGGGAGTTCATTTCATAGTAGTTGCTTAGCTATTAAATTGTGAACATAACCTAGAATTTATAATATCTCTGGTCGCTGTTAATTTGCGAGATAAGGCTGGCACGTGACGTCTTCGTTCTCAAGCCAATAGCTATCGAGGTGAGTCGGTGCGTGACCTTTACGAAATTATATAGTAGAAGATAACGTCTCGTTAAGCCGATGAAATAAGCGTATATGGCATTTTTGTTAAAACAGTATCTAGAGTATTAATCGTCGAAGCAGCCATTAAATACTCCATTCATTTTAATCTGCAAGTCGCTTTATTTGTGCAGCAGATGGCGCAGTAAAGTGAAGTGATAGTTTTGCAATAATAAGAGGCAGGACCAAGCCACGATGCTTGCATTAACGCGAGACGATCAATGCGCGGGCTGACTGCGGTTTTTAGGCAGATTGCCGCAATCACATAGGCGAATGCTGGGATGGTCCACAATATCTGCCTCATAAACTACTTATTTCCCAAAAATATACAACACAAATAAAAAAGTCTTCCCCATCAAAATTTAGGCATGTTGCTTTTTCACGCTGCTGATGGTAAAGTGCACTAATTTTTTTTTTTTTTTTTTTTTTTTTTTTTTTTTTTTTTTTTTTTTTTTGCCTTACTTCTCGTCGACATTGAGGTCGTTATACGCGGGTTAGGATGGGCAAGAAATCCGGCCACGACCTTTTTGCGGGAACTATTCTGCCATTGCCCGGAGTGATTTCGGGTAACCATATAAAATCGAAATCTGGATGGCCGGACGCGGATTCGAACCTGCGTCCTACCAAATGCGAAGCCACAGCGTTACTGCTCGCCCACAACGCTCTGAAAGTGAACTGTCATCGCCATAATCTTGTAATCACGAAAAAGTAAGGTCCCTTATTTCATATAAGATGTAGTGTAGGTTTTTACCATCTAGAGCAGGGGTGGCCAGCCAAAATGATCTTGCGGGCCACTTTGGAAATGCACCATATATCCGCGGGACGCATATGAAATTATCTATCCTCGTACTAGATTAGACCCATTTTAGACATGCTTTTGGAGTGAAATATTTAAACATAATGAGTTGTTATTATTGTGTTTTCTATCATTCTTACATATAAACATAGATTATATAATAATAATCATACTAAACGCACGTTTTAAAGAAATACATAACACTAAAAATGATATATAAAAGATACATAAATATAAATGAAATAAATTTTGAAAATATGGATGCACAGATAATGTATTTTTTTAATACATTGGCTTTAACTACTTTGGCGATTATAAAACAACCATATTTTGTAAAAGTGTGATGATTCTCGCGGGCCGGAAAAATATTCAAGGCGGGCCGCGGGTTGGCCACCCCTGATGTAGAAGAAACAACTTTCTAGAAACAAAAATTAATGATTAGATTATCACTTATTTAAACACTAGTTTTAAAACCCGTCAAAAATGACGGGTATCACCTATAGTGGAAGAAGGAATTTGTTCTGGACAAGTTTTTAAGGAAAAACGAATGCCGATTAATAATTTTTATTGATGACAGACATTTTTAATGTTATGAAAATGTTCCTAAGTGAAGTATAATTTGAAAAACAGAATTGATATATTTCGTGATAACCTAAATTCCGTGAAAACTTTCTCTGAGTTTTAATAAACTTCACTGTTTCTTACCTACTGTTAAAAAATTCTTAGGTTTTGTTGTCACTTCGTTTCAGTAACTGCTAGAGAGTACTGCGTAAACATTGACTACTGTTTTGCTTACATGAATTTCTCCATCCAGTCGTCGTAAATAAACAAAAAGTAACACGTAATTTTTTTTTTTTTTAATGTCACATTAGAGTTATTTATATCTCTGCATCGCATTATAATTTGTATCTGTGTTGCGCAACAGACAGCTGAATTTTAGCTGGCATCGCAATTACACTTTTTTTTAACAATGTAACTGTAAGTAAAATAAAATGTAATTAATTATTCGAAATTTACACTTCATTTTAACAGTCTAAAGTCAGTACAGTAATTCATCTGAATTTCGCTGATTAACCAAGCAGCGCTGTGGTGGCAGTAAATGTAATTAACACTTCGGGCATTATCGAGACTTCGCCGAACATTGCCGAGATATAGAGGTGAGCGCAGTCTCCAGACAACGCATTTAATTAACGAGGATATCAGTTTCCAAACATTTCGTAATAATACCACAATGTTTTATTTTTTCAGGGTAACCTTGTCGCCTTTAAACCTGTCGAGTTGACAGCTGCCGTAATTCCCACGATGTCCCCGCTCAATTGACGCAATACGGAAAGCCTCAACTGGCTGCCATGTTCAGAGTGGGCGAATGCTTACATGCAGGCGAGCGAGCTTGTTTGTTTTTCGACCCACTGACACAAAATTTGATTCATTGGCTGCTCAGCTTGGTCAAGGGAGAGTTACGCTACTTTCTCTTTCGACTTTGACAAGAAATGACAAATTACTGACCTGAAGCGAAATACAGATTGCTCTTTGGTTATTCATCTTCTGTCCCAAATGGCGGCTGTCACACATGGACCAATTCGAAGGCAGTGACAAAAAGGACAGCGACTTAAGCCTTGCAGCCTCTCAGTGAAGCATGATGTCTAAAGTATGAGGAACAACGTTATCGTTACTGAACGACCGTGGCGTTAACGTGCTAGGGTAACGTCCCGCGAATCACTTTGGAGTTTGGGGCTCAAGCACAAAGCTCATTCGTTCATAAAATGCAGTGTAGGAGTTATTATCGATAAAGACCAAATGGAATTTAAAAAATAAAAGAACGTTGTTCATAATTAAGAATGCTATGTTTCTATTGCAACTGCGCTCACAATGAAGTAATGGTGAATCACTTCACCATGTGGAGAAAATCAGTTGTAGCCTGATTCGGTTTACAGCATTAACGATGCAATGCTAAAGGTCACAAGGATAATGCGATCTATACCCACCACCAGCACCTTTCATATTGGGCGGGATCAAACAATGATATTTGTCTAGATTTTTATTGTTTTCAAGTATCGCTGGTTTTCTACTGCTCACCAGCATTTTTTAAGTTGTTTAGGCAGAGACAGAAATAAGTCGAAAGATAAACGTGTTATCATGAAATTAATTTTTTTTGATACCCTATTTTTTTTCTTTACTTATGGCTTTACGCCTCGTCGACATCAAGGTCATTAGAGGCGGGATGGGACACGGAACGGGAAGGAATTCGGCCATGACCTTCTTGAAGGAAGCATCCCGGCATTCGCCTGGAGTGTTTTGGGGAAACCATGGAAAACCCAAATCGGGATGCCCGGACTGGGATTCGAACCGCCGTCCTCCCGAATGCGAGGCCAGAGAGTTACCACTCACCCACCATGCTCGGTGCTACGGCTGTTCCACGTGAATGTGGGAATATGAGGAACGCCAGTTACCGCAGTGATATGATGCCAATTTCATCTGCAGAGACGACCATGTTGTTACCCCTCTGTCTAGATTGCGTCTAAAATTCCTTCTAAAGGCCATGGCCGAATTTATTACCATTCCTCGTCTCCAATCCTCTCCTGCCACTAATGACCTAGACATCGACGAGGCGTAAAGCTCTAAGAAAAAGGCTTTGAGATTGTGGTGTTAACATATCCTTACCACAAAGGTGAACTAATGCTTTCATGATACAAGAACTTAACATTTCCAAAAGTCTTTCTTCCCGAGTCATGCATAAAATCTTCCAGTTCTTCGGACATATAATGAGAACAGACGGTGAAAATTGGAGGAAATTTGTCGTGGAAGGGCTGGTTGAGGGCAGAAGACCGCGAGGAAGGACAACAAGCAGAAGGATGGATCAAGTAAATATCACCGGCTTACCTCTTCAGCAGCCTCTCAGGGAAACTAAAAATCGGCGAGGTTGGTAACACATAGTCAAGAGTGCTGTGAGAAACTCGACGGGGTCACAACACTCAGGAATCAGCTAAACGAATCACGACGAAGAAAACGTTTTGCTTAGGAAACAGATGCATTTTATTACGGATTTTTAAAAGAGTTATTTCATTGTAATGTGTCCCTTTGACCTCCTATCTGATTACTACAAATAAAGTACACCTTATCTTTCCGAAATGCATAGTTCATTTCATTCAAGTACTTTCGCTTCTACCTGAACCCACCTCTTTCTTGATTCTTTATGTTAATAAAAAAGAGAGTAACCGCTTGGTCTTTTGAGGCAACGCAAGATCCAAAGACATTGTGAGGCAGTATGGCTTTGTACAATAGGGGCGGACCATACATGATTGTGACGAACAGCAGATAACGAAGCATCTGCTAAATAACTACCTCAGTCAATTTAATTACAGAGAACTGGGCCTGGCACTGGTCAATGACAGCGCCATCAACGCTGCCAATTTTAAGACACATCGTGCTTAATAATTATGGAAATAATCTGTTAATTTGTTTGTTTTTTCATTGTAGGCTACTGAAACAAATAATAATGCAACAACGAACAACTACAAGGTTTTTTTCAATGGTATTCCATTTGTCTTTGTATTAACAGCCGTATCAAGAATTCTTCCATATGCTTACTACTGTGAGAGCTCAAATAGAGATTACAGTAATTTAGTAAAATTATTAAGTATTTCATTGTAATGTTCAACTCAGCAAGCGCTAACTGGCCAGGCGAGGCGCTCGTCAATCACTCCATGTTTATTGGCTGAGAAATTCGCTGACCTGATCTGGCAATTTCTGAACTGGTTAAGACAGGCTAGTGACGGAAATCGGAGGTTTCGTGCAGAGCTCCAAAAATTCACAAGCTCTCTTTGGCAGGAAGTTGACACTGAACATCGAGCTCCTACTCCTACTGCCTAGCGACGCACGTTCATCTAGTTCAGTGGTTCCCAATTAGTGGTACACGTACCCCTAAGGGTACGTGAGATTTCTTCAAGGGGTCCTTGTAGTAATTTCTTGGCTGAGATAAACACTGAGATAATTATAAAAAAAGGGTTGCACAAACATTACTATTACCGAATGATTACTATTACCAAATAAATTTATTTGGACATTTGACGATTTTTATGTGACGTATGTTATTGGATTAAAGTTTAATAAAACAGGTTTAATATTTTATTTATAATTTCTGCTATAAAGGGTTCTTTCTCGAAGCGGTACTAGGAAAAAAAACCACTGATCTAGTTGATAATGTGCCCGTTGGCACCGAGCGTGGTGGGTGAACGGTCAAGGTTCTGGCCTCGCATTCGGTAGGACGCGGGTTTGAATCCCCATCCGGGCATCCAGATTTGTGTTTTCCATGGTTTCCCCAAATCCCTCCAGGAGAATGCAGGGATGCTTCCTTTAAAAATGCCATGGCCGAATTCCTTTCCGTTCCTTGTCCCTAGTCCCATCCCGCCTCTAATGACCCCAGCCGTCGACGAGGCGTAAAGCAATAAGTAAAAAAAAAAAAGTAAAGTAAAGCCCGTTGGCGGCACTTAATATGCGCCGCTAGGGGAATTAAAGATATAATAACGTGGACCATTCCCTCTGGCCTTTACCAACTGTGATTATTTATTCGTCTAAGCCAAGGCAAGTCAATGATGGTTAAACGTTCACGATGCTCATTTCAATAACGATTATTCCAACTCCCGCCCATCCAGTTCTGCGACTGGATAAGTAAATCGCACTGGTGTCAAAGAAAGAGTTCCTAACTATAGCAGCTGTAGGTAATATTATAGTCACTGTAAAGAAAGAAAGGAAGACGAAGCCGGTGATTATTCGTATCAGATTGGTAAACTTTCAAAAAACTCACATCCACGCGCCTAAGCCATCGGGGTCCTGACACTAGAGAATTCAGTCTGAGAAGAGAAACACAATTTAAATCTCCAGACACGACCGTGAGGCCACCACACTGATCACGCTGTTGGCACCGCCAATTGGAAACATTTATGGTACAAGTAAAACTACCGAGTGCCGTTATTTTGATGTTGTTACGAAAGCTAAAGGGAAGAGTTATTCAGGAACACAGAATGACAGGTATGGAGGGAGCTAAGTAAAAGACTGCCTTGCCCAAATACTGTACTGGAGCACGAACAGTCAGGTCTTAACGCCAAAACATATTGCATCATTAACGGCTTTACAGCCGCGACTATCCGTCCACTAAATCACGCAGCGGGCAGAATGGGAGCCAGTGGGCGTAGTCACTGAACCGGTAGCTGGGCCGCTCCATATATTACCAAGCGAGGTGGTGGACATTTGTCGTCACCTGGGCGGGCTCGATCCGTAGCACTAGGAACGATAGCCACAAGTGTCTACAAAAAAAACTGCTTATGTAGACATGTTTACGACTTCACGTTTTAAAACCTTGTTCATCCTAAGATCAACTATTACTTGTCGCCAAGGGAGCGTTCATAAACCACGTAGCTCGATTTTGGCCTCCTGTGAACCCCCCCCCCCCCCATAGCCCTACGTGGCTTTTGCCTCTACCCCCTCCTCCCCCACGTAGCACGTAGCTTTTTTCCCTTTTGATTCCAGAAGACATTTTGTACTATTTTCTCTTGTCAGACTATTGTAAATTACATACGGAGATAATTAACTGAGGGAAATAAATATTCGCATGCTGTTGTGAGTTCTGTTCCTCATTTTAACTGTCGAAAATGTTATGAAAGGAAAGCTACACGGTCTGGCTCGGAACCCCCTCTCCCCCCACGTAGCCTTCCAGCCAACCCCCCCCCCCCGAACCATGCCATGTAGTTTGTGCACGGTCCCCAACGAGGGAGAGTCAAATGAAAAACTTATATTTTGTTTTTATTTTATGTATTGTTCACACATAAAAGTCACCTGTATCATTTTTAGATATAGTCTGCTGTAGGGTCAGTGCACGTCAGCCAACGCTTCCGAAGTGACTGAATTCCAGTATAAAAAAATTTTTTTTTTGCGAAACGACACAACCACTCGTGCACCGTGGATTGAAATTTCGCCTCACAAAGTTTTTTAATTGCTTTACGTCTCTCAACAGCGCGGTCTTTAGAGACGGGAAAGGATTGGGGCAAGGAATGGGAAAGAATTCGGCCATGGCCTTTTAAGGAAGCATCCCGGCATTTGCCTGGAGTGATTTGGGAAACCATGGAAAACCCAAATCTGGATGACCGGACGGGGATTCGAACCGCCGTCCTCCCGAATGCGAGGCCAGAACGCTATCCGTTTACACCACCATGCTCTCAGTCCCCACAAGGTGTTTCTTTTACGGCTCCAAAATCCAAACACATGAAAATCAGTTGGGGCAAGGTCGGGCGATGGCTTCAACTGCTGCTGTGGTCTCGGAAGTCACGACGCAATGTGCCTGGCCCGGGCGCGGACCATCAGCTACAGACGTTGCCGAAATTCCTACATTACACTGTTCAACAATGAAAATGTAAATCGAATGAAAGCAGCCAATTCCTATCCGTTCTAATGTGCTGATCGCGAATATCACAAAGAAAATTCGAAATTAGCTCTAGTTTTCATTTTACACTGTATTATTATGGTGAGATAATTATACACGTATTTTTATGTTAACTTTATAAATCATATATTACAATGGTTTCTCAAAGTCATAGTAACTAGTAACAATGGATTATATTATTATTTCTGGTCTTACTTGTGTGTAATATTTTGGATATAAATATTTTGATACCAATTTTAGTGATATTTAGTGATATTTTTGTTATATTTTTTGTCTCCCTCCTTCAGTGACTTTATTAATGCATGTAATAATTTTTGCACATTTGTTTCCAGATTAACTACCAGCTGTTCAAGTTGACTGCTATATTGAAGTGAACAAAAATGCCTCGAGTTTGTGTTAACAGTAGTGACACATTTTGCTATGTGTGTGGAGAAGTGACATTTGCTTCACAAAAACAGCAAATTACTCCATTGATTAAAAAAGCTTACAGTTGTTTATGTGGGTGCAAAATAGGTGATCAGGATAAACCCTGGGCTCCACATGTGATATGCAACACTTGTGCAAGCAACCTCAGGAACTGGATGCATGGGAAAGGACGTTCAATGCCCTTTGCAGTGCCCATGATCTGGCGTGAGCCAACTAACCATGTCAGTGACTGCTACTTTTTGTATGGTTTCTCCAATCAAAAAGGGAATGTCTAAGAAGAAGAAGCACACAGTGATCTATCCTAACATTCCATCTGCCATACGTCCAGTTCTACATGGGGAAGGATTGCCAATACCTGATCCACCGACAGAGTACGACATTACTTCTGAGGGGGATTCTGATTGTCCTGAATCATGTAAATCACAAAATCCAGAGTTCCTTCCAAATATATCATCAACTGATGAGCCACAAAAATGGTCTCAAAATGAGTTAAGCGATCTCATTAGAGACTTGGATCTCTCTAAAGCTAAGGCTGAGATTTTAGCATCAAGACTGCAACAGCGCAATTTTCTGGAAAGCAATGTAAATGTTTCATTTTACCGCAGAAGAGAGCAACAGTTCACTCCCTTTTTAACATGCAAGATAGTCTTGTGGCATGTGTAGACATAACTGGTATCATGAAGGCTCTCAGAATTAATTACAACCCTGATGAGTGGAGACTCTTTATTGATTCGTCAAAGTTAAGCCTAAAAGCAGTGCTTTTACATGTTGGTAATAACTTCCTTCTATTCCAGTTGGGCATAGTGTGCATATGAAAGAGTCATACCAAAATATGAAAATTTTACTAGAAGCCATCAAGTATAATGACTCTCAGTGGCTAATCTGTGGTGACTTGAAAGTGGTAGCAGTACTATTAGGAATGCAGTTAGGATATACTAAATATTGCTGCTTTCTCTGTGAACGAGATAGCAGAGGTCATGCATCTCATTACAGTAAACACGAATGGCCCACCAGAAAATCTCTTCAACCTGGTATAAAGAACATTAAGAAGTGAACCTCTTGTAGACCCTAAAAAGATTCTGCTCCCGCCCTTGCACATCAAGTTGGGTCTCATGAAAAACTTTGTTAAGGGAATGAACAAAGATGGTGACGCATTTAAGTATTTGAGGCAAAATTCTCTTACTTAAGTGATGCCAAGTAAAGGAGGGCATCTTTGTAGGCCCACAGATTCGAGAGCTTTTCAGAGACCATACATTTGATGGAATCATACAAGGTGATGAGAAGCATGCATGGGAATGTTTTAAGACAGTGTGTTTACAGTTTTTGGGGAACACCCGAGCAATAAATTATAAGGAAATTGTAGATAACATGTTGTCATCTTATGAAAAACTTGGTTGCAACATGTCATTGAAAATGCATTTCATACATAGCCATCTTGATTTCTTCCCCAAAGATTGTGGTGCAGTAAGTGATGAACATGGGAGCGATTTCATCAAGATATTGCCACAATTGAGAAGAGGTATGCCGGAAAGTGGAGCCCTACTATTTTAGCAGATTACTGCTGGACTGTCATAAGGGATGTTCCCGAGTATGTGTATAAACGTCAAGCCAAGCGAAAATGCTCATCTTCTGAATTTATCTCTGAACAAAATATGTAATTATATATACTGTACATATGGACATTTAACATTTGTAATCCTTTATATACATTTGTGACCAGTTAATTTATATATTTCATTTGTGCTTCACACATTTCTGGTACAAAGTAGACTTACAAAGTATTTTCATTCATGTAATATTATCTTCATTTTATTATGCTGAATCTTGGAACATGAATGCATATTTAGTTAGTGAGTTATTTATACAAAAATGTAGATTACTTTTTTTTGAAATACTAGAGCTAAGTATTTATGAAAATGATGATTTTGTATCATTTTATACTGAAAGAAACATAACTAACTCAAAATCATGCAATTTACACACTTTCACCTCAAATTTGTTGTTCAGTGTTATTCATACACTTGCTGCTGTGACAAACAGGCATACTGTACCTTCAATCTGAGATAAATATAGGCTTTACACTTTCACTTTGCAAAAATCTAATTATCGAACGCAGTTGTTCTCTGATGCACGTTGCTAGTAGGGCGGCCATCTATACTGTTCCTGAGCAGGTGCTTCCGCATCTTCACTGTGCTGCCACCTGTGGGCATATCCGGCACATTATTTCAAAAGTACAGACCACTTGGCGCGCACTTTAGTTTTTGTATTACCCTTTTAAAGTTTTATTAGACTCTCCCTCGTATTTACAATTGGGGGTCAAACGGGTAGTCAATGAAAAATTCGGGTTTCGGTTTGCAGTCCGATTAATATTAGTCGAAAAATCTCTAGTCTTACCCCGCGGTGATTCATTCAAAAAGGCCATGTTCGATTTGCTTCACATCCATTGTCAATTATCATTTCCCGCCTGATAGGGCTACACAAATCACAAAATACTTCTCTATCTCGCATGTCCGCGGATAGACATAAGCGAAGAGACACTCATCTATAGGTGCCACAAGTGGTCGGTTTAAGTGCCTATAAAAATTGCACCTCGAAAAGCGATTTCGCATTTTAGGCAGCCGTCTTAATCGTGAATTACAAGATAGTTTTCCTGGTGTAAGGGGTGGGTTTTATTACGTGATGCTAATATCACAGGGGTCATTAAATTAGTTTACCCTAAGAAAGGAATTGTCTACAAATCTAATAAGCTATGTTAATATTTTTGCGAAACATGCATTCTGAGAGATTTTAAGCTCACTCCTCGTTCTTAGATTTGTCATGTTACGAAGCAACTGTAACCGGTTTCCCACTAATTAGCATTCCTATCAGTAACAAAATGTGTCTAATAAGGTAGCACAGTAATTTGTTGTGAATATGTAGGATTATTTCAGGAATATATGGTACTAGATAACCGTGCGAAAATTTCGCGAATACAATGAATAGTAAGATTGGGAGTTTGTAATAGGATGAAAGAAGAATTGTTTCAGTTGTTATTTGTTTAGTGTAATAGGTAAATAAAAAAAATTCAAAGCCAGTGAAGCAGTTTGTTGATATCTCTGTGGCATGTGCCACTGCTATATAGTGACTAGGCTGTGAACTGTCTCATACGCGTGATTTCACATTTATTACTTTTGCCCTTAAAGGGTCAAGTTTCGTTCTTAAGAAATGATGTGACCAAAGCAGAGACCTCAATCTTTAATATGATAGCTCATTTATCCACTTCGGTTAGATATGAAGGGAGATAAATGGCTCATGATAAAAAAAAATATAAAAAATAATGAAAATAATGAAAATTTTGTCCATTAAGGGTCGAATTCCAAAACATTCCTTTCTTAAAGATGAATTGATCAAACTGGAGACCTTAATCTCTAAAGTAATACCTCATTTCTCGATTTCGGTTAGACATCAAGGGAGATAAATAAACTCGTAAAAAAAAAATACATTATGGAAATAATGATAATTTTGCCCTTTAAGAGTCGAATTCTGAAAAATTCCTTTCTTAAAATATCATGTGACTACGGCGGACATCTTACTGTTTAAAATAATATCTCATTTATCTATATCGGTTAGATATCAAGGGAAATAAATGCCTTGTGATACAAAATAGCGTTGCAGAAATATACTTTTTCGTTTTAAGGATCGAATTCTGATAAAATCCTTTTTTAATATACGATTTCACCAAAGCGGAGAGCTTAATCTTTAAAATAATACTTCATTTATCGATTTCGTTTAGTAATGCAGGGAGACAAATGGTTCATGGTACAAAAAACTAGAAATATTGACATTTTTGCCCTTTAAGAGTTCAATACCGAAAAATTCCTTTCTTAAAATATGATTTGACCACAGTGGAGATCTTACTCTTTAAAATTATATCTCATTTTTCTATATCAGTTAGATATCGGAGTAGATAAATGACTCGGGGCATAAAAATTCGTTGCAAAAATATTGATACTTTTGCCCTTTGAGGTTCGAATTTCAAAAAATTCCTTTCTTAAAATATGATGTGACCACGGCGGAGACCTGAATCTTTAAAATGGTATCTCATTTTTCTCGTAAATCGGTTAAATATCAGAGGAGATTAAGGGCTTGTGACACAAAAATTCGTTGTAAAAGTATTGATACTTTTTCCATTTAAGGGGAGAATTTCGGAAAATTCTTTTCTTAAAATATTATTTTACCAAAGCAGAAACGCTAATCTCTAAAATAATAGCTTATTTATCGATTTCGATTAGATATCAAGGAAGATAACTAGCTCGCGACAAAAAAAAGTTATGGAAATATTGATAATTTTGTCATTAAAGGGTAGAATTCTTAAAAATTCCTATCTTAAAATATGATGTAACTACGGCAGAGACCTCAATTTTTAATATGATACCTCGTTTAACCATATCAGTTAAATATCAAGGGAGATAAATGGCGTGTGACACAAACACGCGGTGCAAAAATATCGATACTTTTGCCCTTTATGGGTCGAATTCCGAAAAATTAATTTCTTAATATACGATGGCAGCAAAGCGAAGATCTTATGCGTTAAAATGATACTTAATTCAGCGATTTCGGTACAAAAACTGCATTTTAGAAATATTGTCGTTTTTACCCTTTAAGGGTTGAATTCCGAAAATTTCTTTCTTAAAATATGATGTGATAAAAGTGGAGACCTTAAGCTCTAAAATGATACCTCATTCATACTTTTCGGTTAATTATCAAGGGATATAATGGCTTGCGACAAAAAATACCTTATAGAAATAATATATATGACTTTCATTTGAGTATTGTGGGAAATATCTGTATATAAATTAAATGAACTATGCAAAAACGCTAATTGTATTACATTGCCTGTAGTTGGAAATACAAGACCACCCTTCATTTTAAAACTTAATTTTGTCGATTTTCAGTATCTATATGAAGCCTATGTTGTGACAGAAACATGTAGATATTCTGTAATTTGATTTGAAAAGATTTTCAAGCTTATTAATTGATTTTCAGTAAGTTTTGATCGTTTTAAGTGGTTTCTCTTGTTTGCTGCATTGTTTAGCGTCCTCAATAGAGCTTGTCTGGGATGCCAGGAGTAGACACATTAGATCAAATTGTCACCCAGCTTGCCGGTATGGAACCATGAATGTATAGGTGTTCAAGGTGGGCACACTTTTTACTCACACTGTATCTAAAGGTAATAAACATAGCCTGATCCATTTCAATTAGTTATCATTTCTTCTGGCTGCCAAGTTTCCTAAAATTCCACCATACCTGTCTAGGTGTAGCACTTTTAATTTCCGCCAGTGTATAAGTTGTCTTATGACTTGAAAACTGTTGTATTTAACGACTATATAACTGATGTTCAATGTCTCAATACTGGTATTCAGTGAGTATTTTTTAAAGTTATGTTTTGAACTTATAATTTTACTAAAATATCGTAAATTCAAGTCATTTGGTTTTCATCTAAACATACATCGGTCACAACTTAGGGTTGCCAATTTATTTAGAAGAAAATAAAGTATATTTGTCTTTTGAAGAGGAAAATATAAAGTATATGAAAGAAAAAAACTATTTTTTAAATTTAGGTATTTATTGCCTTAAATATATATCTTTTCGCACTTATGGGACTAGCTATTAATATTTGCTTTTATTTCAAACTAGCAGTTACCCGCGACTTCGTCCGCGTTGAAAAGTGTTGTAATATAAGATATTCTTGAGAGGTCTGGTTGCTCAGTTGTTAGGGCGTCCAACTGGAGATGGAAAAGTCCCCAGCTTGAATTCCAGTATTGGTGAGGATTTTCAGAGGTCCCTAGCTAGACCTTCACCTCTGGCATAGGTTGGTGTGTGATGTGGATTACGCCAGAATGCTCACTTAGTTCTGATTCCGTGTTGAAATGTGGGTCCTCTATGTCCGGTAGGATTACTGGGTTACGTTAAGAGGCTACGAAAGGGACTGATTCCGGAGACGTAAAGAAGTCTTGTCACCAGGTCAATACGACCATACAGTTTATTTAAGAGCTATTTTTATTAGTAATAGTAGTAATAAATGTTGCAATAAAATAACAAAAATCTATTTATGTTCCACAACTACTACACTGAATTGATAAAGCAGTAAAAATATTCAGTTTGTAAGGAGTATTTTCAGTTTAATATATCCGTATATACAATATTGAGGATTTGTCTCCTAGGTTTTGGCTATTTTCATAGCCCTAGTTTTCTTACATTTCTTTGAAAGATTTGAATTTCGTTTACCCAACATCTCTTAAAATTACTAATTTCATCACGCGAATAAAAATGAATATAGTTTTAATTAATGGAAGCTCAAAACGTCAAAATATTAGCAATACATTGATGGAATCGACTAAATATCAACAACAAAAAAATACTAACATCCAAACAGCAAATAAATACTTAAGTGGCCCAAGGACGTTCATTTCCATTAGTAAAATTGCGATACTAAAAATGAATATTTTGATTTGCATTGAGTACTGAAAAAAATCTTTAAAAAAGAAGAACTTAATTTCCTCTTTGAATATTGATTTTTTTTTTTAGGATATATTGGTTCCATCAACAGAAATTTCCATATTACAGTAGTAAGTATAGTAGTAATTGATTCTTTTATCCATAATAATCAGAGGTATTGCGGTAATGGTTTCTCTATCTCTGGAAACAACTGAATTGCCTATAGACCACTTTACTATAGTTCATTCGTTTCGATCCATTAATTCTGCGCTAAAATATAAATTTCAATATTAAAGTAGTAATAGATTGTTTCTTCATATTCGGTTTCTTATTCTGCATACAGAATTGAATGACTACCGGCGAATTACCACTCCGCTTTTCCGCCACTCCACTATCTGAACAAAACATTGATAAATTTAAAAAATTTACTTCGGGCAACGCCGCATGGTTCTGCTAAATCGTCCAAGCTTAATATAGATCTTTTGATACAATATCGGTACAAAGCGATACATGATGTCACTAAAATGGCGCTCATGAAAGAAGCTTAATAACTAATAATGTTTAAGTTCTCATTCTTGCCCAGGCTGCGTTTTAAAATTACCGGTAGAAAATCAAAGCTTCTATCACTCGCACATTAATACATTCACTATATTGTATGTTAGTGACGTCATGAATAGCGAAATAAACTTGACTTATTATTAACGCAGTAAATTAAATACTGAATACGTCTAAAACTACATTCAGCCGCATGAACTATGTCGTCAGCTTCATGACAGTTATTGAGGTAACGTAATTAAAAAATTTATGCTAAAATGTTTTTAACTTACAGTGTACAACGGAAAGTCCACAATTCTCTACGATCGTTAATATTGCTGGTCAAATGTACATCGCGATAAAGTGACTTTTATTGCTCGTGATTTAGTAAGGTGTATAATGAAATTAATTGTGATAGTAATTTATGATATACTAATTGGGAATTTGGATATAGAAAATTCTGTTACCACTCGAAATGTAGGTCCAGAGCATTTAATGTGTTGAGATGTGTTCGTATCGTTTGATTTTGTAGCGGCAGTATTAGCAGAAATAGTGGTTTGGTTGAAATGCTGCCTGGACCAAAATGTTTTTTGTTACGGCAGAAGGAATTTAGTTGTTATGCTCCGTGCAAATGAGGTGTATTGTGTTGTAAACGACTTCAGTGTTACTTCATGAAACAATAAGTTTCTACATTAGCCCATTGAATACATTCGTTTTAAGTGTAGCGTTCGATAGATATTTGCAGAATATTGAACAGTAAATAAAAAGCAGTACTATTCGTACAAAAATTCTGAACAAAAAATAAAAAGGGTTAGTTAAGTTTTAAATTTCGGCAAAAATAATTTGTAATACACAGACTGTATAGTAACAAAAAGAAACAGGAAATAACCGAGATAGAATGGAATCCTTTACATTTTTATAAATACGACATTTGGGGCACGACCATTTTGCACTTTCAGTGAACCGACTTTCGTGCTGGTATACTCATAGCATTTTACTTTTTTTCCAAGCTTTGATTTTTTATATTTATTATAACGCATATATTACGAACGAAATTATGGTGTAATATTTGATATGTCATACTATTTATGTACGCAAATGAAAACATCTCTTTGCGAACTTGACAACAGTAATTACCTCTCTTTTTTTAATTTAAGGTTAAGAACAGATTTATATTTTCTGCTTCAAAACTATTATTTGCCATTGCGTCAGTTTTATGGCTTTTACACTAAACACAAACTTGCATTCTGAGAAGTAGTGTTTGCGATTTACTTAAAAAGCAAAGAGTAAACGTGGCACGGCTATCTACGAAGTAGGAAACTCTTTGTTGCTTCCGAATTGATATTAATGGCAATTTCTAAAAGAACTATGCGTTTTTGCGGGATAAAATCTATCCTATAACACTTCGCACGCAATTAACTGACTTCATGCCAAATTTCATTTAAATATGTTGAGTTATTAAGGCGTGATTGACTGCAGACGTACATCCAAACACACATCCGAGCTTTCTCGTTTTCTCATTTATAGATATATAGATTGTTATAACTGGCACCACATTCTAAATCTAGGATTATAAATAAATGAACAACTCACTTTTAATTAAATTCAAGGATTCCCTGTTTCGCCCTTCACACCCGTTTGCATTCATTTCGTTTTGTCAAAGGAACTAATATGTCGTTTGGTAATTAACTAATTAATAACGTTACTTGAATTATACACTTTAGCAGAAATAAAGCATTTCTGCATACTTTATGTTTATGATAAAGTATACAGACCAAAATAATGTATCATAAAGAATGACTAGCAACCCTACACCTCTGGCCATTGTGGCACAGTTTCACATTAAGTTAGGCCTACAATTTATTCAACAATAGGTTATGCTCACAATATTCTGAAAATGATTGAAAATCGATATTGACTGACATACTTGTCTAGTCCCAAATGACGCAATGGCAAAACTCACAGCGCACAGAATTCGTAAAGAATTTATTTTGAGCATTCCTCCTTTTCTAGTCATATGTTTTCCCCCACGTCTTTATATTTCTGTAATTGTTTAGTTTCTTCAATTTTGCTTTCTTTGGAGTTACTTATTACTATCACAAGTAGAATCTGAATTACTTGCCGTTTTAAACAATGTGAAAGAAAAATAATGCAGTTGAAAATTGCAACCTCAAAACGACAAGAAACAGAAGAAACCGCGAATTCTCCGCTTGTCAGTCACATGAGACATCCGTTCCGTTCAGAAATAACGGCGAGCGGTCACGAGTCGACACGAATCCAACAATGTAGATGGTCCTGTCTTGTTGCCTCGGCTCCATATTGGAGGGGGGTAGGACGAAATTTTTTTAAAAAAATCGTTTTTCAAAAATATGCCTATTTTGTAGCACACATCATCCTGAATAATTTGATGTATAAAACATTTATATTTGAGGGATTATAAGGTACGTAATTTGATCTTAAGTGTATGAAGGTGCAGCGCCACGCCCCTTTGCACAGCATTCTTCTGTCATACAAGCAGAAACTTTAACGGCCATTTTCCGCAAAACACATATTCCTGTACTTAGGTACATGTAGCATCCAAAATAAACATCCTATTACTTTAAAACTTGGTATGCTTGTTAAACACAATCTCCTTAATTCAAAACTCTAGAATTTTCCAATTCCATTAAAAATTGTGATAAAAATTGAGATAATTAACTATAAAATTTGAGCTTTTTCTAAAGATGAAGTTTAAAATGTAATAGCTCATTCATGTTTTCATAAATTAAATAAATTCTAGAGTTTCATACAACTGTAGGCATGGTTTGTATGCTGTGCAAAATTCATTGAAAAATCTCTCTTACTTATGAAGAAAAGTGTACCTATAGCAATTAATGCAACCAATAGTAAGTGAAAAATGGTGGAATTTCACATGTAAAAAAAAAAAAAAAAAAAAAAATGGTTTTGTTATGTTTTTGAATGTCCACTTCTATTAGTGTGAATCCTGAATACTTCCTGGTCATGCTGACAAATTTTTATGAATTTATTTGTAAATGTATAGACAATGGAGATTAAAATGTCCTGTGGTGCTTCTCCTGCTCTAAGTCAGCCCGTTTGACGTCCTTAAGTACACAGATCAAAGTACGCGAGCGGACAAAAAAGTCGTGGCCGATAGGCACTTTTTCTTGTAAAAAGTTGTGGAACTAGCATTAGAAAGTTACAATACACAGGTATTGTAAATTTTAATCGAAATAAAGTATTTTTGCATACTTTATTGGTAGGAAAAAGTATAAAGAGTAACGACCAAAAATAAAGTATGATACTTTATTATAAAGTATGGTTGGCAATCCTTGTTATAACTCCTTTCATGCGAAAGGTAATGCTAACAACGCGCAACAGTTCGATTTCCATAATACAATTCAAAACAATGTAGAAGGTATCGGTAGAAAAGGTAAAAGCGCGGAGAAAATTTTATTCTCATGTTTCTGGTTCCCTGGGGGACTGAGGTGGCAGAGTAACGAATTTTCAGTAGGCGGACGTATATCAAGCTGCAGCAGCGAGCCGTCAAAACACTTTGCATAATCAAATGGAGGAGAGTAGAGGCAAAAGACTTCTTTTTATTGCGAGAAAAGCCAAACCAAGCAACGATTCAAAGACGGAACAGGAAAGGTAGAGGAGGCACTCAAAGCTGGACGGTAAGTAACTGGAAACAGGTTTCAACGCCAAAGAAAAACAAATCTGCAGTTCGAGTTCTAGGGTGGTATTACCAGAGAATACAGACGATAGCACGAGCATAAAATTAAGTGTGCTGTAAACGCTTAGCTAATCGAAAAGGAAGAAGTTGTAGCTTTGTAAGACAGGAAAGCCATTTAATCACGTAACGGCAAAAATAGGTTACACCTTAGGAAGCACCATTCCCCGATCTCATTTATTTGAAATTCTTTAATGACGGTGTAGCTAATTCTACTTTGCAGCCACATTAGTACTCCAAATTTCGCATTTAAATCTGTGGCGCCAATTGTAACGGCACTTCAAGTTTTTTTCTCCCATTACAGTTCCTGAATGGAGGGAACTGAACATCAAGGTGACATGTTTCTATGATTTTATCAGCTTTGTCCTTGAGTCCGATATTGCAAACCTCCAGTCACATTCAAAATACATTATTTTAGATATTAAGGCTCCCCAATATTCCAGAATTGCTTTTTACCATTTTTGGCTGTTTCCATAAAGTTGTAAATTACAACGAAAGGTAGCTGACTGCCCATCTCGATATAACGATGTCTTCAAGTGTTTTTCAACCACAGTGCTTCTGCTGGAAATGGATTATGTTTTCTGACTGTCAGGTGAGTGTCTGTATTTTTCAAAAGCATTATGCAGAAATCTGTGCCATTAAGAAAAATGTAGCGACAGGAAAACTACTGAATGTTGTCCCCTGCATGCGAACCAAGTATACTTTTAGGTTAATCTATTTGTAAGCGCCGGCGTATTGTCTTCGGCCCGGATGAGTAGTCAGACAAAGGGAGATTGCCTTGTAAATGTTATTTGGTAATCTTACTTGAAAATAAATATAATAATAATAGTAATAAATGGTTCAACTATTTTTCCGAATCAAGTTCATCAGTGAGGTTACCATATATGTGTAATATAGCGTCGTAATTGAGTTGATCTTGCAATATTGTGGAGCTTAGATGACTCTTGAATCGGCTTAAGACCGAAAAATATCTTTCACTTGAACAGGAAGACCCAGGAATCGTGAAGAGTAGTCGAACGAAGACCACAAACTGGGATATGAGTATGGTAATTTCGCTCGCTCTCGAATTCCGGGTGGGTACTGCTACCCACCATACCCACGTTATCTACCGGTCCTGCTATTTGTGTAAGTTGTTCCAGTCTTAGACTAGGAACCATTCCTGCATTAACATTTTGCCAGCTCAAATTTGTTATATTGTGAACGCTGCTATGAGGACATCACAAGACGAACACTACACTTAATTAAAACCACCCATGCTCGAGACCGGACTCGAACCGGCGACCCTTGCAATGCGAGGCCAGCGCGCTAGCCCCTACACTGTCAGGGCCGGCGTGTTAAACACATCGCGCTCAGAAGATTGCTATATATAGGAAAAGGTAAACTTTAAGGCATCATTGACAAAGATTTGAAACTAGTGGGCTGTATCACGAAAAAAAAGTATCGAAATAAAAGTATGAAACAATAATGAAATTGTTTCAACCTCAACTAGAGTGGACTTGTACATGACAGCGTTATATTAATCTTATTCCAACCATTCCAAACAGATTTAGCAAATGCAAATCACATACGAATATTTTAAAAAAGAAAACCCTTAAATCTGTTAGATACAAAGATAAATATAAAACTAAATCCGCACTCTAAAACACTCAAGATATGTATTTGCCGACGGGCCTGTTCACATAGCTATAATAACTGCGCATATTTCCGTAAATAGAGATCTAGGGAAAAAATGCTTTACGAAAGAAAGGGTGAATAGAACAATCATCTAGCTGGGTAGATCAACATGCAATGAAGATAAATGTCAAGAGGAGTCAGCTTATTAATAACACAGATAAAAAAACTAAAGGTTCAAGGGTGGGGATGGAATTGCTTGGTGAAAAACTTACGTGAAAATGTCTTTGCATAATATTTGGTAGTAAACTCAATTGGCAGGACACACTAGGCAAGTAGTAGGAAGAGGCTTCAGATTCCTTCATTTATTTGAGAGGGCAATGAAGGAATGTACCAGAGAGGTGAAGGAATTTGGGCAGACCATTATTTTAATATGGCGTTGTACATTGGAATCATATTTTACAGGAGCTGGAGGGAGTGCAAAGGAGAATAGGTAGATTCGTTCGTGGAATTTACCATGGAACATAATCAGTAACAGACACGATAGGGGCTGCGTAGGGATTCACTGGAAAACAGGAGGAGGTCGAGAAGAGTACTTGGAATATACATGTCATATGCTTGGATGGATATTGGTAGAAGAACGAAAGGGAAAAGTTGACCACGACCCCAGGCCATGATTTCAGACATAAGAGGTGAGATTTTTTTTCTTTATGTGAGGGTGTCAGAAACTGGAATAGATTACCAAGGGAAGTGATGACTAATTTACCAAAAATACTGAAATAATTTAAAATTCGTGAAGTGCAAAAATAAGTTAGAGGGGAAATTACACCCAAAGATACAAAACAAGAAATGAGAAAATAGGTATGTAGGCAAAATATGCTCCATCGAAATTAAATTAAAGTATAGAAAAGCAACGGCAATAATTTATTCTTTGAGGAGAGCTAATAAGTTTAAAATTTCAGTTAGCAGTGAGACAGATTGTTGACTATGTTCAAAGACAATCGCACAAAAATCATTCAGGTACGTTTCTAATTTATTCCAACGTAAGAGTATATGTATGTGTACATAACCTTTGGTGTTACAGATATAATAAATTGTCATCTCTCTATACTGTAATTTGTAATTTTACCTGCATTCATGATACGATACCAAGAAATTGTGCAGAGAAATTGTATTTTTACCGGCTATATGCTTGATTAGGACTAATGCCATAAATAAATTATAATACATTTAATTTTGTATAATCTCTGCAAACAATCGATATCTCAACAGTTGGCGCAGTATATCTGGTCACGTATTGTAAGAACAATATAAGCACAGTGATTATTAAGCAGTTTAAATAAAAAGTAAGTCTTTGCAGAATCTCTAAGTACTGTCTGTATTTAATTTGTTTTTAACTAGTCATAATTTACATACTCCGTCTATATTTTTTCGTTCCAATAGCTTTTAAACAATTTGTAACAGTTTTCAAGCAAACTACGATCTTACAGTGCACTATCCACACATTTTTTTCTTCTCCATATTTGAATGTCTTTGAATGTTGCAATGAGCTGTGTATTACTTACAAGGTGCAGAGTATCCCCAGACGAGGTATATTTAAGGTGGAAACAACTCCAAATAAAAAGTGACAACCTAACCCACGATGTCTTAATGTAAACAAACAAAGAGTTTATTTTAACCTCTGGGATAGGCCTAACACGTTTCTTGTCTCCATACGATTTGTACCTCCGTCAGATTTGAAGTTTTTGACATCATAAATTTCATGCATTAATTCATTTGCAAAGCATTTCATGTGCTGGTTTCACCGAAAGGAGTACTGAACCAGAGAAATATGAAATACAATGGTGTAAATTTATTGTACTGAATTTTGCACTAGATTTTTTTCCCCCTCCTCACGTCAGAAGTAAGAGCTTCAAAACACAAGTCCACAACACTGTTTAATGGCCTCAATGCAGCAATGAAATTATCAGACATAATAATAAACTGAAGCCTCTGGTTCCTATGATTCAGTTTTAGTGCTGATTCTTGCAACTGCTGAAAGATGTAACTGAAAATAAATAAGCGAACTTATTTGACTGTTTTTAGAAAACGCTGTCCTTTCCGATTGTATTTTCGTGCGTCCGTACCTTATACATTTGTTCATCAAGAAAAAGATCCAGGAAATAACAATGGCAGAAATAATGCGATGCCTTTAAAACATCTTCCGCTTATTGATTCAATTAAATTTACGCCATCAATAGAAAATGGGTGAGAATTTAGCAGAAACACACACAACTGGTTGTCCAAAACTATTTATGCTTTCATTATCATCATCCTGGATGTAACCAAGTGACTGTGTTTCTGGTATTTCCATTGATCTAGAATAGATCCCCGTTGGCAGACACGTTCATGTAAGTAAGTGCTACTTTGTCCAGAATATTTTTAATTATCATGGCAAATGTCAACATGACAGGGAATCACTTGAAAAGGTAGATCAATACCTCTTTCGAGTGTTCGAAGGATTATGAGCGGAATAAACAGAATCGCACCCATGGCAGACCCACATAACAATTTGGCAACAATCAAGTTAAATAGTTTTTAAAGGAGAAAAATAGTTTTTAGGGTCACACTTGATCTTATCTAATCTATTTCATGAGTCTAATTATAATTGGATCTTTTAAACTTGATTTAAATGCGAAATTGATCACTATTTGCCCCTAAGGGTTTGCTGTACAAAATATGAAGTATTTCGGTTGACTCTGAAGAGAGTAAGATGTATTGATAGGAGTATTAAACACGGAAAATCTTGCATTTGTGTAGCTGAAACAGAAATATAAACACAGATTTTATATTAAAAACAAATATTTCTCTAAAAGCAAAATATAATGAATTTGACTCATTTTCTCTTCCTCGCTTTTTACAAAAAATAATTGTATCTCTTCTTTTTGCTCGGTATGAAAGTGCATTACCAATACAAATACCAATCACATTTTGTTAATTTTCCATCAAGAACAGTAAAAACTGTTGCAGTTGTATACGGTCGTATGTTAGCATTTCAACGCTAGTACAGACAGCTTTCGGTATGGACCCAAAGACAAAACAGTCATCTTAAGCGATGCATCTACTCCATTCCGAAACGAGGTAGCATATTGCACAGCAAATAGAAGCCAACAAGCATGCAAATTGCTTACAGAAGTCGGCACCAAATGTTTATTTAGTCTGCTTGGTCTATATGTTTGCCTCAGTCCCTCCCATACAGCATATAGAGCAAGTGAGTATATCAGCCTGCACCCTCGTATTCGGAGAGGTATCGCTGTTTCCTCGGAAAGCAATCTCGGCTCGACCAATAACCACATTTCGCGGAAGAGATACCGATGTCGTATACATAAACCGAATAATAGAGCAATCTCCGTTATTCTAGCGAGATGTTTGTCGAGAGATATTGAGGAAGCCTACTGCAGAGAGGAGTTGTATAAACTGCTGACGCATTGTACGTGAATCCCTCATTTAAGAAACATAAAGAAGATTTGAGTAATTCCGATAGTGTATAATAAAACTAGATTCCAATTACGTCGCACTTTGCTGCATAAGGAGAGCAATTATCCAGAACATTGTAAATAACAGACCACAACTCAAGCAGCTGTTCATTGAAGCGAAGATTTTTATTGGTTTCGATCAACGCCATTTTTTCCCCTTCACTTATACGTAATCACTAATGTAATTATATCTCGAATATGATCATTAGCTTCAGTTTATGAATAATTCTCCGAATACTTTCAGGTAACTATAAACTCGTGGCAAAAAAAAATTCACGAATGTACTGTTTTAAGGAAAAAAATATCTTTTATTTCTCCGCCTCTAGAAGTTAAAAAAGTCTTGTATGCTCAGAACATAAAACTGACTGCTAATTGTAAGTTCAACTCTAAAATCGAATTAATCGACTTTATTTTTAATTACTTAAAAGTTATCGAAAAATATGTAATCACAAACAAATTGACGCTGAAGTTCAATCACGTAGATTTTATTTAACAACTAGCGGAGTTCCCGGCTTTGCCCGGTATAGTTGGCGTAGATTTACCAGTACCCTATTTTTATTCCCACAGTGAGAAACATTTGTACAAAGTTTAATAAAATTCGCGCCAACTTTTTTCGGAATTAAAGCAAACCTAAATTCACCCCCCCCCTACCAATAAACGGGTGGGTTGAAGTTTATTTGCACGTACACTATTTTCTTTCTTCCGAAAAGATTCATGTAGGGTGTAACGTTACTTAAATGGGGGATTCTACGATATCCGAGGCACTCAAATTTTACAGATTTTATGGTTGATTCTTATAGAGCTGGACGAGACAAATCGAAAAGGAAGAATAAGGTTTTTTTGGTATCTCGCTTAGTTTCCGAGATATCAGATGTTTAAAAAAGGAAAATACACACTTCACTACTAATTATTATCTAAGAAATATATATTGTTACCTGTTTAAAATTAACGTAGATATATATTAGAGATCATTGTTCTACAAAAAAAAAAAGGATTTCGTGCATATCTTCCGTGTAAAAATCCAGAAACGACACAAAAAAACAGTCAGTAATAAGTTACGCTCATCGCTGTCATTATGTACCAAAGATATTGCTTTAATGTAAGCTTCCAACGATTTTCTACCACAGATATACATGTACAACCTAGGATATTATTAATTTTACACATCTGGCATGGCTGCAAACTTTTTATAACGAAAATAATTAATATTGTAATAAATGGCTCTGAGTTGTTAGGAAGGAGTAAAACATTAACATACAAAATAAAAAATATTGATAAAGTTATTATTTTTCAAGGAAGTATATCATGAACATCCATCTTCTAGTTATTACATACAAAATAGACGCGTACGAAAAAGTTGCCCCAACGCTGACAAATTCTTCCTGGACAACTTCCGCGTTTTATTCACATCTGTGAGGTGCGTACTTTAGGCGGATGAGGTTAGGTTGGAATGAGGCCTGGACCAGAAGGAAAATGTCACCTATTCACTTCTGTGAGGTCCGTGTATAAGACGGTTGCTGTTAGAGTGGAATGCAACAGACTGGATCAGAAGGAAAATTTCGTCTATTCACATCTGTGAAGATCGTGCGTAGGTCGGTAGCGGTTAGATTGGAATGCGGCCTGGACCAGAAGGAAAATGTCTATTAAGTTGCAATGCGGCTTGGACCAGAAGTAAACTGTCGTCTATTAACATCTGTGAGGTTCGTGTGTAAGCCGGTAGAAGTTAGGTAGGAATGCGGCCTGAACCAAAAGGAAAATGTCGTCTATTCACTTCTGTGAGATTCATGCCTAAGGCGGTTGAGGTTAGTTTGCAATGCGTCTAATCGTGGATGTAGCAGCGGATGTTTTTCACGCATTTCGGAATAAGAAACACCGCGAACATACGCTACGATTTTTACTATATTGACAAGAATGTTGTTATGGTGACTGTTGATAACTGAAGTATTTACTTCTAGATAAAGGCACTATAAATTTGTATTTATAATAAGCGTCATCAAGTTCTTAATCGATTCTTTGCTCATTATGATAAAAATACATCAAACTAAAAAAAAAAAATTCATATAATTTCCAATAGGTTGGCAGACTTGCCCATTGACTTAAATTATTAGTATCGTATGTGTTACAGCGATCTATGGTACAAAATGGCATGGCTGAACGTAATTTATTACTAAATGTTTTTAGTGTCGTTTCTGGTTTTGTACACGGAAGACATGCACGAAATCCTTTTTTTAACGGTATATATCTGCGTTAATTTTAAACAGGTAACAATGCATATTTCTTAGATAATAGTGTAGTAGTGAAGTTAATATTTTTCTTTTTAAACATCTGATATCTCGGAAACTAAACGAGATACCAAAAAAACTTATTCTTCCTTTTCGATTTGTCTCGTCGAGATCTACAAGAATCAACCGTAAAATCTGTAAAATTTCAGTGCCTCGGATATCGTAGTATTGCCCTTAAATGTAAAGTCTCTATTTTGTATAATACTTCAAATATATTTATATACTTTATTGCCTCTTATTTCCAGCACCAGACCAGTATATAGAGATTTCCTTAACCCCTCTTTGTCCGGCGCTGGTTTTAATATGATACGCTGAAAAATCAAAATTATTATTATTCCAATTCTTATCACACAAACTCAAATTAATTCCTTTGTCTATATCTACATATATCTCAATCTAAAATCAAAACACTTTCTACTTATCTCATCACTTGTATATTTTTTATTTAACAAACAATTCTCTTTTCTCAAGCCATACAACATTATCTTTATCCATAACCCTAAACCTTCTGCCCTCAGGCTAATATTTTACTATTATTAATCCCGCCAGGATTCTTGTGGCTTCTCCAGTGAGCCAAACTGTTTCATCTCTTCTTTCAAACTTGTTCATTCCAAAAAACCAAAACTCGTCCTCTCCATTCAAATCTTCTCTTCAACAACTCACTCTTGACTCCTCTTTTATTTTTCAGAGATTTCATTATTCATCTTGTTATTCATTGACCTTTGAACTTAAAAATTCCGAGTTAATACACACCATTACAATTTATTAAATAAAAAAATAGCTTAATTAATGTAAAATCACACAAATGTTAGGTTTGGTACCTCACAAGGGCCTATATCAAGCTTCGTTACTTTGGTTAAGAAATTGCATTACTACATTACTGAACAACGCTAGATTATGTTTGAAACTCACATTTTATTCAATTGCGAAGTCAATGGATACACTTTTTGCTCGAAACGCCAGATACTTTAACTCGCAGATTCAGTCTTTTATACAAATATCAAAAGTGAATCCGGAATAATATTATCGTAAACAGAAGACTAATGCCAAAGACATTGTCCAGAGATCGAGCTTAAAGAAAATCTCTGTTGTTTTTACGGATATGTATGGCGTTTAAAAATTGAATATCCCGAATTAAAGGAAATAATATTTCAAGTTTTGTTTAGTGTGCAAAATAGTTATTATTGTAAAGTAATATTGTTTCATATATCCGGTTTTCGTTTTATATTTAACAATTACTTAACCACGAATATGTTTTCCAAAGAAGCTTACAGCATAACAGCGATTATAACTAGCGGTACATCGGTTTTCTTCCTTCGCTGAATCTTTATACTCCTACTTAATTTCTAAAATAATAAGATGATTAATGCTCTTTCAGTTGTATTTAAAACTGTGAGAATTTGTAACCCGAATTTTATTATTCAAGGCGACAGCTGAATGTAAAAACCTTCAGAAAAAAATATATTCTTCTCTCTGCAACTGACGATTATTGGGTGTGGTTGGACATGACAGTACGTCTAATTCCTAGTTCTTGGATGTATGTCGACACTGAGACTTAATTATTTATGAAAGTAGAGTTGTCTGCAACAAAAGACTAGAGAGAATATGCATAATGTAGTAACTTTATAAGATTACCTAAATAAAAAAAAGCTCTATGATATCTTAGCGTTCATATCACAGGTATTTGTGGGAGGTGGTTTTTTCCAGCTCGAATACTTTCTGGTCCATCAGAAGGGGATTAGTTACCAAAAAAATAAGAAACAATGGTTTTATTTAAAATGCACAAAATAAGCATTTTGCACATCTATGAGCACTATCGATTGTCGTGAAATTTGAATATACGTGATTCTTTTCGTCTGGAGAAATGAAACGCAATAAGAACTGCATACCTGGACATATAATAATCGCTTTTTTTAAAAAAAATTAACACTTACTTGAAAAACTCAATAAAAATGGGTGTGAATGTTTCGTCTTAAACACTAATTACTTGACACATGTGTATTGTGTGGAAGATACGAGCTGACGTTATTGTTACTGTGAGCTCTGTATTCTAAATTTGAAACAAAATATTAAGTTTGTATTATCTGGCGAATGCAATACAACACGATCAAAGAACCCATTCCTATCTCGTATGTACTTACTTTGGGAAAACACTAAAATTGGAACAATAAAGAGAAGATTAACGTAGCCCTTGCGCAAGTAGGAAAAAAGAAAAAAGATTTGGTATAGCGGTGGACTGTAGCGAGGTAGAAGCAGTAGTCCGTAGGTCCCTGGTTCAAAGGCGACCCAGAAAATAATTTTCTACAGCTTTATATTTTCTATCCAAACATAACTACAATTCTTTAGTATCTTATGTAAGGGAGTATTATGACTATTTTAACTTGTAGTTGCTACAGTCACTAAGGTTGAATTTTATTCTTTTTACTAGGTTCAACGCAGCAGAATATCAGTAACATAAATTTGAAAAGAAATGGACCGAAGTAGCAAACATGATCTGCAACGACGTATATCTGATGACAGCTTGAAATTACATAATAAATTAGGAGAAGATACCCCGCCATTTGTGGTAGGAAGCAATGATAAGACACCGTTGATTACTGCATCTGGTAGCATTATTAATCATGAAGAAAAAAACGAAAATAAATCAAGAGATGCACCTATGACAGGATGGGCAATAATCAGCTCCAGCGGGGATACAACAGTTTCGAGTATTACTCTCGCAGAAAGGTCATTACGATTGCTGTTTTTGAATAGTAAGTTCGCCTATCCACCAGAATCGAAGCTGGGAAGGAGCACTACGAAAGAAGCAGCCTGCCCACCTACAACGCATCAGTGTCTCACAAAGATAGCTGCCATAGATATGGGACGCACAGAAACTGCACTGCAGAATCTTCTCGAAGATTTCCATTCTGGAAAATTACGTGGCTGTGATCACGACTATAATATTAAGAAAATGATCGAAATCCGCGAGAGACAAGAAGAGCTTGAACGTCTTCAGTTTCAGTTCGCTGCCGAGCAAGAAGGTAAGAACTACTTGAGTGAAGAAAACCTGCGCACTAACCGAGGAAATATGAATACTTTGTTGGACAGACTTCGCCAGATCAGTGTTACCATCGCAAAACTGCATTCGGTACCAAGTTACAGTCACGGTGACGACTTGGAGAAACAGTAAATGACAATGCTATTTCCATGTAAAATTAAATAAAATTCTTTAACATATTAGGACAATGGATAACCGGTGAGGTGATTATGCAGTAAACCCAGTTTAATTAAACAAATAAACGGTGTATTCCCGAATTTTTTTAATACAGAAGAGTAGAATACACAGTTTTGAAGTGAAACTTCTTTGGGCACGCTAGGGGCAAAATTGTTAAGTACGCATGAGCAACAACGTTTCTGCGCATGCGTACTCACGTTCTGCGCATGTGCACTTAACGATACTTTGATGCAAGTAGCTACGCATGTTAAACAGTGGATCATAACATATGTGAAACATGTATTTACTATTCTAGCTACCATAAACCTTTGATTACAAAAGTATATGATATAAATTCATCAAATAAAACTTGAAGTAGAATAATAATATATTAATAAAGATTAATATAAATTAATAACAACAATCATCATCATCAACCTACTATTTTATAATATAAATATAATAAAATAATTTTCATTAGTTCCAAATAAAAAATTTATTTTTCTGATGCCTCTCACATCATATTGATTGTAAGAACAGCTATCAGATAATTTTGTCCAAGCTTATCTCCGAAATAAAAGTTGTGCACACGAAATACATACTAAGGCTCGATGCAATATTCTATAATTCTACCAAAGTGTGGATTAAATTTTTATTAATTTTCATTTGTTTACAAGAATAACTTGGACAAAGTTGCTATTTACCGTACAAATGCAATAAAGATAGTTTAGTACGTCCATTCAAGAGAGAAAGAAACATACAAAATACACAGAAAAACGTATGTATCACCCGTATAACTTTCACTTCTTGCGCGTGTACACAATGGTACACGCATTTTTTATTATTTAGTTTGTACGAGAGCAGCTGTGTAAAAAGTAAATGCGTCCAAGGAAAAGTTAAAATAGTATGTAATAATTAATTTACGAATTACGTTATATCTAATAAACAGAAAGCGACTGGAAAATAATAGCAGTTTTCAACACTAAACAGCATTCTGGCAGAGAAATTACTACATGTGTTATTTCTAAAGATTCTGTCTCAGTTGCACAGTTATTTTCAGTTTAAGTAAATAATTTACAACATGTTAAAATGGAGAGTTTGTCGGCTTATTGTTGTGACATAAACCTTAAGCGCGTTTCTGCCAATAGTTTCCTCAAAACACATTGCGCCAGCTCTATTTACAGCAGTTGCAGAAGAAAGTGCTTATACCACCCATGAGCTCATTTCAAGACTCATTCTTCAGCTGATAAAGACGTCTTGTTTATGGCAGAACACCTGTGCACAATATGTCGATTTATAACTTGTATCGCAAAATGCTAAATTTTTCCTGTTTGCCGATAATCTATTTTTTTTTACTTATGGCTTTACGCCTTGTCGACGTCGTGGTCATTAGAGGCGGGATGGAACTGGGGACTAGGAACGGGAAGGAATTCTGACATGGCCTTTTGAAGGAGGCATCCCGGCATTCGCCTGGAGTGATTTGAGGAAGCCATGGAAAATCCAAATCTGGATGCTCGGATGGTGATTCGAACCCGCGTGGCTTGCAACCAAATGAGAGGCCAGAGCGTTAACCGCTCACCCACCACACTCGGTGTCATATAACTGTAGCATCCGGAAACCTTCACTTCCAGAAAAAATAGTATTTTTATTAAATCAGATGTTTTTAAAATCTTTTTAGTGTAGTAATACAAATTAAAAGTTTTTTTTTCTGTACAACTGGACACCTGGCAACCATCGACTATTAACCTGCGACCTTCTAGTTCTCCTCCTATTTCCCACCATGCCCATCTTGCGTTTCCTAAATAACGTACCCTCTCTCCGTTTATTTCGTTTTCTTTCTTCTACTCTGGGGAAACTTGCACTCACGATTTAAAATCTGCATAATTACGAATACTTCTTTATCCTTTTATCTTCATTTATTATACATGTATTAAACAGCAAAATTTTGGATATTCGTTTCAATTTTTATTCTCACTGCCCTTTGTTTATTTTCCCGACTCTGAACTCCACCCCTCCACTGTCTAACTTTTCAATTAACACAATTACCGGCAATTCGTCGTGGTTTCCTAACAAATGCATCCCATGTTTTTCTGCTGACTGAAGGATTTCAATGTTTAAGTTAGTCTATAATTTTTTTAATGTGCCGACGGCAACATGCTATTATTTGTATTACTCATCCGTTCTTCCTTATTTTGAAATTATAACTACGTTTTGCTTTCATCGAGATTGGTCTGGTGTTTCATCTGGCTAAGCCGCGTGATTGGGGAACGGAAGGTCCCCGATTCGAATCCCAGTCTCGGCTGGAAGTTTTACGAGCCATGAAAATGACCTTCACCTCTGGCAACGCGTGCTTATGTCAAGATGGTATAGGTCGCTCCGTGGTTCTGAATACACCTTAAACTGTGGGTCCCCTGCAACTAGCAAGAGACTAGGTTAGGCGGCTACAATAGAGCTGCATTGCAGACCCAGCAAGAAACTCTGACGTCAGTTCTTTATTTGTATCCGTCTGATTCAAACTATTTTTCTAAATAGCCTACACTACTTTATAAATCTCTGTAAAGTTTCCAACAGTTCTGCAGCGCCGATTTGAATATAATCATCTTGAGCTATAGCTTTTTAACTTCTCTAACGAATTTATGATATTGCTGACCAGGGGATCCCGTAGGATTGTTTGACGGCTAAGGGAGAGTTTTCAATTCGCCACGCGTTGCGCCTCTTGTGGCTAGGTAATCCCACCTGGTATGGGAGCCTTCAGCTTAATGTGGAATCGGAACCACGGAACCGTTGTGTCGTACTTCACATTACACAGCAAGCTGTGCCAGAAGTGAAGGTCAGATTAAAAACCTTTGAAAGTAACAGCCGAGCCCGGAATTCGAACCAGGGACCTTGCGATCTCCAGTCAGACCACCGAGGCACCATACCACTACTACTAATTTATGATCGAATGGTACGAGTCTTATGAGATGACATTCTATATAAATTTCATGAAATCCTTGCTGTAAATAACTGGGTTTCTTATAATATCTACTCATTCTTCCTTTCTAAGATTTTTAAGAGCGTCAATTACAACATATACTTATATGTATTCCTTCTTTCCTCGCACTATTCGGGATTGGAATGGGCGGATTTAGGATTGGTGCTTAGCACCCTCTGCCACCCACAATGTTTGTGATTTGCAGAGTATGAATGTAGATGTAGATGGGTTCCATTTATTCAAATCTATTTGGAAAAAAGGGTTTTAATTTCTTTGTAACTCAAACAACATGATCCTCATAAATAGCCTGTTCTCATTACAGTTAAACAGTAGGAAGAGAACACGGATATAACCATCTGATCGTCACTAAAATTATTATTTTTTGTCTTCTACATTTTGCCTGACGCTTTACTATAACAGCGCCTGCTGCAAATTATTGTCTTAGACTTTCCGCTTTCATGCTTTAAAGTTTTTAGAACGGCTATGATTCAAATTTTCTGGCGAAGCTACCACGCTTATCCACATATGTAACTACCTGTAGCACAACTGTGCAAAAAATAAAAAGTTGTCTGCAAGCTGACGTAGCGAAGGAAACAACAAAAGCAGCGGGAACAGTATCCCAACAGTTGCCACTCAGGTACGGTTAAAGCACGCGCAACGGTAACAGAGTTATGGTTGCACAAGAGCGAAATACGTCGACAGCGTGTCAGCGGCCGATGTTAATCGCGAAATTATGAAGTGAAACGCCTGGACCAGGTGGATGCGTGCCAAATGCAGCCTTCACGGCGCGGAAGAGAAATTCTGAGAACACGCCGTATTACCGTATACATTATTCTACACGAGTTACAATGTTCACCAAATAGCAAAGTAAAAAGCATTAAATAATGATCTTAAGGACACTAGCAACAGCACGATACACCGTATATAATATTTAAACATCTTTGGAGGCTTGTGTCAGACTGAAGGTGAAAGGATTGGAAAAGAACTAGTTTATCATTTGTATTTTTGAGCGGTCCCAAAATTCATTTCATTTGTTGTTTGCGTGGCGAAAATGTAAAGGTTGCCACACCATATTCTTTGGATAGCGCGATGGTTTCGAAGATGCACAGCTTAGTGTTTCCCTCTTTGACATTAGATATCACGTGGGAGGTTGTGGTCAAGATCATCCTCCGGTCTATTTTATTCCCTCTGGTTGAGTAAAATCAAAACGACCTGTTCCATGAAACTGTTTCATATGTTCAGCTTCAGGGAGAAAATAGTTAATGTTGGATTAAACAAATCTCTTCCCGGTTCGTAGTTATTCCTCCTTGCGGTTGGGATAAGCGATCCGATTTCAGGATATAAGCGATCCGATTTCAGGATGAAACCGAAGTCTTCTAACATGTAATGCAAAAAGATGGTTTAACCAATGCCGAACCTCGTATAATTTCATGATTAATAGATTTTCAGGGTATGCCGCGATGTTTATTCCATAATCTGAGATTTCGGCTGCCATCCTACAGCCTTCGTCAGAGATACTGTTTATGTTTACATAGCAACGAGCGCCAAACATCGCAGGGTAAAAGACCGCTATCTTCGTTGATGTTGTTGGTATTCTTTAAAATTTCTGCTGCCTTTTTCACACGCCTAGGCCACCACATCTCTCGACAGTAGCCTCGTGTACTGAAATTTTATTTCGTGCGGATTTGTCGCTGCTGTTATATTTATGGTGGCAGATATGTTCCTTAAGTCTCTCCACCACAGTGAGGGGTCTCACCAATGTAAACCCCGCAACAGCTGCAGGGGATTACATAAACAGCTGTAGGTTGGTGTGGGTGTAATCTGTCTTTTAACCTGGTTAATGACTGGCCAAGTTTGCAGTGAGCCTTATAAACTATTCGCACCTCCGCCCCCCTTAACAATTTTCCAATCAGGTCAGTGATACCATGAAGGTATGGGAGACAGGCGAATTTTCTTGACATATTGGTAATCATGGGATAAGTTGACGTCTTCCATGGGTTTTCTTGATCTTAAACCCCTTCTTATGTCGGATTCACTATAGGCGTTGACTCGGAATATTTTTATGTCTCCATTTCTTCCTTCAGACTTTCCGACTCACATACTGCCCTCGCTCTTAAGTTCAGTGATATTAATACGCCCCTCTTCGTTGCCGGGTGATGGTGCAACCCGGCGTGCAGATATATATTAATGTGGGTCGCCTTGCGGTACACAGTATGACCCAAACGTCCAGCGCCAGCTTATTAACCAGAACATCGAGAAATGGCACTGGATCCGTGCAGATTCTCCTTACCGTGAGACCAGATGACAAAGGTGTCATCAACGTACCGGATCCACTTTATAGGTTTTAGGCGCGCTTTATTAAGCACCTCCGTTTCGAATGGTTCCATAAATATGTTGGCGGCTACAGATGAAAGTTGTGAGCCCATGGCCGCACCTTCAACTTGAGCGTAAAATATAATTTGTTGTTGAATTTGATGCCATGTTTTATGTCATTATTTCTCCTCCAAAAAATTCAGTAGAATTTTTCCGAAAACATGATCGACATCCACCTGGACCGAAACAGAATGAAACCTCCTGACAACGAAGCAAAGAAAACCTTACAGTGTAGCACACCGTAGTGATTCTGTTCTTTATTCCTGATTTGCTTTACAATTTCAGGACCGATCTTCAGAGTTGTCATAACCGTGAAGTGTCCAAGACTTCCTGATGAGCAACACAGTTCGCTTAGAATTATTCTTCATTCGCTATACAAAAAACTATTCCTGTAACTCTTAGAGCTATAAAGGTAAATTTTTATTAGAAGCTTTTATTTCTTTGGCTAGTGGTCTGGGGGCTTAGTCGAAATTTTGGAACCAATTTTTAACTTTATATGAAAGCATTGGCAATATTATGAGTGAAGTAGTTTCTCTTCTAAACCTCGAAACGCTCAACCGCGAAAGATGATTCTTCTATTATCTGTTACTGGATTCTTTTGCCAAAAGTAAGAGAACTTAAAGGTTTTCATGACAACCACGATCACATAAAAAGACATAAAATGTTCTAGAAACGAGTCCAGCCCTCCTATGGAAAATATGTTACGCAATCTTTGCATGGTTTTCCGTTAAACACATTATTGTCCCTTCCCCTGGTCCACCAGCTTGGAGGTCAGTTTTGATCCATGCTAAGGGGATTCTTTTGGAACCATGAAGCAGAAATCATCGCAAAAATCTATAAGTCATTATCAACCCTCGTGTGCTACGCGTTTTATAGGTGCGTCCACAAAGCATCTACGCGAGTTACAGGAAGACCAGAACGGTCAAGTTACCGACCTACCATATTCCAGACATGTTTGATGGGCTACATGTCAGGCAAACGTACAGGCAAGGGAAGCAGTGGAATCCGTCGTTCTTCGAACAAGGCTTGCACATTCCTCGCTATATGTGGCCGGGCATTATCCTGATGAAATACAGATGCCTGCAGGAGAGAAACACTCCCTGATGTAGCGGTTGCTATTCGCATTGTCTTCAATATGTAGGAAGCGAGATTACCCCAAACCCTCACACTCGACGTTTGTCCGCTATGCTGCTCAACCATGCAGACTAACTGATTGCTATCAGCACAAATGCGTCTAACACGTTTGTGGTAATCACTGTAGGACAAATTAAAGTAGGATTCGTCCGAAAACAGTACATTTTGCCACTCAGCACGCCAGTGGCGTCGTTCGTTTGTCAATTGTAGTGTGAGGCGTTGGCGGTTGCTGGTCAAAGGAAGCCGACACAATGGCATGCGTGCCACCAGTCTAGCCCTCAGCAAACGGCGTCGAACCGTTAATACAGACGTCTTCAAACCCGTTGCAGTGCTCCAACATTGAGAGAGCATTGTGGACGAAGCTGTTCTGTCGGTTACGGTCATCTCGCGCTGAGGTCACATAATGTGGTCCAGTATCCGCTCGTTGCTGTGTACGATTCTCTTCTATCGATTGGTTCCACACATGCGTGACATTAGTAGCAGCGTGCCATGAACGAGCCGCAATGTCGCGTTACGACAAACCAGTTTCCCAAGGCCAATCATTCACTTGCCGATATAGCGCCCTTTGTGTCAACGAGGCATACCGACACTTCTTGCACGTTTCAATTTCGTTTAACGGCTGCGCACCAACTTAACGTGACGAAATACTGACCTGTCAGGTCACAGAAGAAAAAAGAGCGTTGCTGGGCCTACGCCTAAGTTCACGCCATCTAGCTTCAATCTTAACCACTTACTACCGTTACATTTTTCTATACATCGTATGGAAATGATTTTCACTATTCCTTGTGGATGTTGCAATATTCAAGAAAAGTGTTAGTATTTCCGCCTCCGCCCACAATTTGCATTTTTTGTCTTCTTTTTCTGGATGGTACTACTGATCCGTATTTCCTCTGTAAACAAAAAGAGGCAAAAATCATTCACTGATTGCTGTTCCGTTGACACAACTTTAACTCTTATTCAAGCCGGCCTCGCTAACATAGGGTCTAGAGTACTAGTAGCTCCGCGTACCAAAGGTTGCTGATCCGAGGCCGGCTGCGGGTATGGGTGTTTAAGTGTATGAATGTTATGTCCGTCCTGTGGTGTGTATAATTGGTTGGAAAAATGCATACTGGAAGAAGCTGAAAGTACTGGATCATACATAATCACTCCTGTATGGTTGCAGATGTAGAAAGCCAAAAAAAAAAAAAACACCAACTTTTACTTAACGGCTTTCCACCGGGATATAGCGCGTCAGTAGAAATGCACAGCGATGTTTCGGAGCCTACCTATGGCTCCATCTTCCGGCGAAGTGGTTTTATTCAATCAAGATGCAGCCAGAGGCAGGCTTCGAAACGTCGCTGTGTATTTTTACTGACACGCTATCCCAGTGGAAAACCCTAGAAGATTTTACGAAACTGACTCACCAAGAAAGCCTACATTCTTTCATTTTACTTAACGGTTTTGTCCTTTCGCACAGCTTTAATATTTTCTTTATACTATCGTACTAAAGTAACGTAAAAAGCGTTCCGTAAAGTAAGTGAGAGTCTGAAGGTCTGAGTAAAAGCAGTTTCTTCTGCCAAAATATATGGAAAACCTCAGTATTGTTTGTCGACTGTTCCATGTCTCGTATTTACGGCCTATTTTCTTATTAAATCACATGAAAATATGTATGGGAAGGTACCAAACTTTCTGTTTCACAGCGAAAGTTTACACAATTCATTTACAATACCAAACAGCGCTGTTCAAGTGGTTAACCCACTTTTAAAATCGGCTGGCAAGCCACGATGTGAAAGTGGCTTCGTACGTTAGTTTTTATTGTGCTGCTTGCTTAACCTCTGATATATCTGGTTGCATGTCGGTGGCACAAACATTTACCCTTTTTATATTCAACGAGATCTGTATGTTAGACAGTACTGAAACCTGTGGGAAACTTGTAGAAGTCGTAGCTACTCTGTCCTGTTGAATTAACATCCTGATGTCCCTTACGAAAACAAGAGTCAAGAGCTACATATCTTGACTAGTTATTGTGAGGCTGAACGGATGTAGAGATAACAATTTAGAACAGGCTTCATCCCAAACTGTACTCAATTCCCAAGTTGAGAGAGTGGATCTAGCAATACTGAAAATGGAGCGAAATTCATTGCCTTGTAGGTGGCTCAATATTCATGTACACAATGTTTCATTGTGATTACTTCATAGTTTCACGGACAACATAAAGTCTGTCTGATTTGGTTCCAGTTACCTCTCATTCTAAAGTAGTGAAGAGAATGTCCGTACACAACTACCGGGTGTTTCAAAAATGACCAGTATATTTGAAAAAGCAATAAAAACTAAACGGGCGGCGATAGAAATACACCGTTTGTTGCAATATGCTTGGGACAACAGTAAATTTTCAGGTAGACAAACTTTCGAAATTAGTTACAATTTCCAACAACAGATGTCGCTGCAGGCGATTTGAAAGATATAGAAGTAAACACAGTCTGTGAGTTCGCCATTCTGTAAGTCGTCTTTCTGCTGTAAGCGTGTGCTGTTCACAGATTGCAAGTCTGCTGTGAAAATATGGTTTATTCCTTAGAATAATCATACTTTAGATTTTTCGAGACTGCAGCGCCATCTGTTGTTGAAAATTGTAACTAATTTCGAAAGTTTGTCTGCCTGAAAATTTACTGTTGTTCCAAGCATACAAACGGTGTATTTCTATCGCTGCCCGTTTAGTTTTTAAATATACCTGTCATTTTTGAAACGCCCTGTATCTCTCGGCAAGTAATGCCATACGCATTTCTTTTTTAGTTTACAGTCTTGCAGTGAAGTGACTACGCCGCCATGATTCCGATAAAAAATGAAGAATGTCAAGTAATTAATAAAATTTTATCTAAATAATAAATAGTTATTAAGTGAGAAGACTGTTATGATTGTTACAAATCTTCTTCCACAGCTAGAAAAAACATCATATAATGCAAAAATATAATGTGGGAAGTGTTAGATGTTTGTATTCTAGTCCCTTTTATGTATTTGTTAGTAATTATTAATGCAACAAATAGTTTTAAATGATGCTGGATGTAATGAAACCAACGATCGCCATTACAGCATTTGAGAACAACGCACATGCAGTAAAATGTGTAAGAAAAACAAGTTGTCTAATGGTAGAAGCAGATATCTAGCCGCAATCATTTGAAATGTGTTGAAGGAAATATAAGGCGCATGCGATAGCTTTTAAGTATCCATTGCTCTTTTTATTTAAAAATATGACTAGAGCAGCTGCCATGGAACTGGACAATCACACCTCCTCCATGTGGCGTTGCAAATAAGCGACGACGTCAAATCACAGACTGAGCAGTAGGAAATCACGTGACAGCTCCATAGGGCCAGGGAAGCGGGAAAGACAAAGAGTTTTTTATTTTATTTCTTTAAATGGCTTTCGGCATCTTAGGCCATACAGCCAGACTGATGAATTTTTGCAGCTAATCGCACACACCACAGGACGGACATGACATTCAAAGACACAACACTTAAACACCCATGCCCTCGACCGGATTCGAACCGGCAAGGTTCGGCACGTGGAGCTAGCACTCTAGCCCCTACGCAACCGACGGCGGCAAGACAAGAGTTAACGATCTTTGCAAACTGTTGCATATTTCGAGTGTCGAATAAGCGACCTACCCTCTTGCTTGGGCCCGTTCACACCGTTTGCTAAATTTTTATTTTCTAGTGAGCCTCTACAAAAATTTAGAGTTAGTTTATTGTTTTTCCCTCTGTATCATGGTTGAGATATGATAGTCTACTAATCAGTATAAAAGGTGCTCTACATGTTAACTGGTGACATAAGTTATCACTGTGCTAAATTTCATTGAACGTTTATGTGAGAAGCACACAAGGTAGACAAAAATGGATAATTTATAGTTTTGGACTCTGAGTCATGGGAAAGTTTGTTCTAATTAGCATAAAAAGTGTTCTGTATTCTAACTGGTGTCATAAGTTATTACTCTGTGAAATTTCGTCCAAACCAACTCATTAGTTTCTGCGTGGACTGCAAACAAAAACAAGTAATTTTAAAGTAGTGTAAGCCCGTGATCGTTTCTTCTTTTTTTCTGGCGTATGGATAGTTACCGTTTTTAGGATCAATGGTTATGACAGTTGACCTAATATGAACAAATACAAACTTGACCCGAGTTTCACCCTAACGGTTAACTGTGCAAAACTTGAATAAAATCTATTGAGCTTGAAGTATTAATCGACGAATTAAACACGGACGGAGACGATCGCGCTATCGTATAATTATTTTAATTGTCGTGGTTGCTAAACTCAAGCTGGCTGAAATTCAAACTTTACTCGTAAACTTAATGAATGTATTTTGCCATTGTAGCGGTTGCTTAGCTATTAAACTGTGCACAATACCTCGAATTTCTAATAATATCTCTGGTTGCTGTTAATTTTCGAGCGAAGGCCGGGGCATGACGTCACCGTTCTCTAGCCAGTAGCTATCTCGGCGAGTGAGTTTACGACATTATGTAGTAGATTACGGTTTTGGGCGTATTCGGATAAAAAGTATTGTATATCTTTCCAGACGACATTCGCTGTCACTATTTTAATTTATTTAAAATCCGTCCCTAATTTCTGCACGATACATTAAGACTGACAAAATCTAAATTTTACTGTTTTCACATCTCTAATGTCAGTAGTTTACATTTTATTACTGTTTTTCAAGTAAATTTAATGTACAGACACAATTTTTCTACATTTTATTATATGGTATGGGTTAGGCAACTGTCTCTGGAACCAACGCAGTGGCGTAGTAGCTAGGTCAACAAGGCCCCCGGTGCAAAAAATTTATTTTGGGCCCTCAGGCGAGATGGGCGACCTTTTTTTTTTCCTTTGTGTTGCTGGTAAGGACCCCCTGAGTGAGGGGCTTCCTGTGTCTCAGGGGCCCCCTTACACAACTGATACGACAGTAGAAAAAAAAAAATGGTCTCCACTTTGCCATGAAGGCTCGTGGGCCTCTGAACTGCGCTTGGGGCATGGGGGCCCCCAGAGGTATGCTTGGGGCCCCCTGAGCGTAGGGGCCCCGGTGCACTGCACCGCCTAGCCCCATAGTAGCTACGCCCCTGAACCAACGCCGTGCCTCTTAGCCGTTCACACCGCTAGATAAAACAGTTCCAAATAAGTTTAAATGATAGTTATCAACTTATCACTATGGCAATTTCAATTTAAATCCATGCACTAGTTTTTGCGTGATGCGTGGACAGACAGAAAAAAAATTACAGTTATGGGCTCTGTAATATAGGAAATTTTGGATAAAAAAGAGTATCTTATATCCTAACCAGTGACAATCTATAGTTAAGAGCAGTTTCGTTAAAATCCGTCCACTAGATTCTGCGTGACAAGCATACATACATGCAGACAAAAATTCTAAATTTTACGATTTTGGGGCATCTCTATTATCAGTCGTTCACACTGGAATTAAACTGTATAAAATAAATTTAATGTACAGACACAAATTATCTACAATTTTACGGGGTACTATGTAGACCAGTACTTCTCAACCTGTGGTCCGCGAAACGGCACATGTATTCTGCAAAAAGATTATTAAAAATTTAATTCTAATTGGATTAAAGTTACTATAACAAAAAAGAAAAAGAAGTAGTTTACATAAAATAGATACTGTATTTGTAGTGTACAATGGCAATGAATAAGGCTAGAAGAAAGTATAAACCACAAGCATATAAATCACACTTTGTAAAAGCCATGAAAATTTCAAGGGCCATGTATATCCGGATTTGACTATATTGTTACTGCCATAAAGTGAACGGTCTGGTGGCTCAATGGTTAAGGTGTCTGACAGGGGATCGAAAGGTCCACGGTTCGAATACCTCTCTCGACGGGGATGTTCATAGTCTCTTAACTCAACCTTCACCTTGTGACGTATATGCCACATGTAACGAGCCACCCCGATCCATAATATTTTCTAATTACAGTTGTTTATTTCAAAGTAAATTATAAAGTTTCTTTTTTCTTGCATTGTTAATTGCAATAATAATAATAATAATGAAGACTTGTTCTGGAGTAACAGAATCAATTGTTGTCGCGGCGCAAGAAAGGCCCGCCAACTAGCTAGTTGCCGCGCAGTACAATTCATTTCGCCATTAGCTGCCCATTTCCCCCTTGGGCAGAGTAGGGTGGAATGTTTGTCTTGCGACATTTACTCCTAGTCATATAGATGGATTCTTGCTTCAGGTCTTAACTTTTGGAGTAGAATATTTTCAGATGGTTTGGGGGTTTATTGAAGAAGTGAGATAGGTCCGATGTGTGGACCTATTCCTACCGGATAATTCCCCAGGTCCTTGATTAGTAGATTGTTAGATTTGTGGGCTGCATTATAAAATTTGGTAGCAAGATCTTTAAATCGTTGTTTTAAGGTTGGTAGCCCTGTGGCTTCGTGAAGGGCTATTTCGGAAATCTGCAGTCGAGATGAAGGGCTCTCTTCAGAGCGCGATTTTGAATAATTTGGAGTTGGTCTAAATTTGTTTTAGCTGTGTATCCCCACACAGGGCAGGCACATTCAAGTATTGGTCGTACGAAGGTGACACTCGTCGCGTAGCTATATTACATTCGTGGCAGTCCGCGGCTCCGCAGCAAGGCCACCGAACAGTATAGAAATGGCATAGGATGATAGGCCGCGGAGGCAACAGTCTCGACATCACCGAGATAGGAGAAAGCCAATTTTGGCGTACCTATCATACGGGAGGGCGGGAGTCAAACCTCGTTCGGCCATCCTAACTGGGGTTTTCCGTGGTTTTCCACAGTCACTTGTAATACTCCTCTATTTGTTTCGTAATTAAAGTCCACAGGTTTTTAGACGGTTTGGCCCTTAAATACCGCCATTGAACCCACGTACGCGGACAGAGGAGCTACTTAGTTCCATTAAAAGGTTCTTATTATCCAAATAAGACGTCTTAGCTTCATACAATCAATAATTTGCTATTTTATTGATTAAACCCCGATTACTGCTCTTAACAACTTTATTTTTACACGAGGCACAAAACTACAATTGAAAATACACTCGTTCTGTATATTAAGAAACAATCACTGATTCATCTGGCATAATACAAAATATTAGATCGCCGCCACAACTTTGGCGCACGACCTCTCACTCCCGCTCACGGCCAGAGACACTCTTTTCACAGCTCTGCACACACTCAAAACCATAGATGTTAACATCACTTATACTACCCTTTTTTTACATGCTTAGTATCGTCTGTGATTTCCGTGAGCATAAATACAATTGTTTACAATGCATATTCATGCATTTATTTTAATATTATAATATATATACATCTAAATATATATATTCGGGGCTAGTGGATATGCTATACACTCTAGGCGACTGCCGGGATGGTACCCTACAAGACCACGGCCAACTTCCATCCCCCTTCCCTCCCCTTTAGATTTAAGTAGGCTGAAAAGTCCTCGCGACTCTCCAACAGCCCGCCTCCCAGGCTTTACCTGGGGGAATGAATTGGAAAAAAAAAGGTCTCGACATGCATGAATGCGGAGAATGTGAGAGTTTTGAAAGATATGAATATAGGATCTTAAAAGTAACGAACTTTCTGAAGAAATTTTTGTTGTTTTGATCGGTGATGCAACAAGTACATAATAAATTGAATTGAGTGTATATTGTATTATTATTTACTACAATAATAATACCCTTGATTAAAGTTTGGAGTATTTTTAGTAAAAGAACTGAACTGAAAAAGACAAAACAAAGAAAGTAATTAAAGCTAGTTTTGTTTTGAGAGAAGTAGGAGGAGAAGACAACCTGTTCGCATGCTCGAAACAGACACAGGGCCATCTGTTAGAAGCGTGGTAGGGATATCGTAACCTCTGGCACAGCTTATTATGTAACGTGAAGTACGTCAGAGGAACCGCGGTGCGAGCCTATAACAATTGATTAATAACTTACACATAGTTAAAAAAATTAAGCCTATCTAAGTTAGTGGTCAGTAAAATTATTTTTGACATTTTACTGGTCCTCGGGTTGAAGGAGGTTGGGAAACGCTGGTGTAGACGATAGTCAAATGACGATTGCGACCACGGAGATGCGCAGTCGTCGTGGTAAAATTAGGCGAGTTCGTGCAGTCTAATTGCTGCTGCGAGATGCATCGGCTGCACGCGACCAGCTCTTAAAACAGCGGCGCAGCCCCTGCAATGCGGCACCACCGTTCGTGGAACGATCTTCCACGGAACCGACGGCTCCAGGAAGACCACACGATGCCGGCCGCTCCGATTGAAAATGAGTTTTATGGCGATCGAAGTAAATCTAACCTACAAGGTCCTCGCACAAGTCGAGAGGAAGTATACGAGATCATCCGTTCGGAAAGAGTGTCAGTTGTAACCTCCATACAATTAAAATTTATCCAATCGAAGACGAGCAAATTCCACTAACTAACTTGCTCGTAACTCTGCAGGTCTTATGACGACGTGGCCCTAAATATGTCGTCCTTTGACCCTAGTAAACAGAGTAGAGGTCACTTCTTTAAATATTATAATATTTAATCGTCATAAAATAGCTCAATCATCGGGTCGCTAATTCTATAGAAATTACAACGCGAAGTTGTTAGTATGTACTGTCAACTGTTTTAATAACCAAACTAAAGCTCGCACACACTCGATACAGAAAACACAGTATGTCACTTCTCGAATAATTAATACATTCATATACTGCTACTGCGACACTCGCAGTCCAAAACCTACAGCGCGCCTTCCCACACACACATCTTCTTCCGTTTCTTTCTCTGTGTCTCTCACACCAGACCAAACATTTCTATCTTATCTTTTCAAAGACGTTATTAAACTGCCCACTAACAATGTGTTTGGTAATCTATGGATTTCTCGAGCTTCGTAATTACATTATATCAATATTTACATCATAATTAACTACACTTAACTAAATAATATTTACAAATTAATTAACTTCGTAATTGGGGTGGTAGCATATTGTACACAGTCCGAGTTCGTAGAAATAGGCCCTTAAGTAAACGAATCGACGCTCTTTGTTGCCACAAAACGATGGAATGCATCGAAGTTAAGGAAAGTTTGGCAATGCCACAGTGGATACTATTCGGAACTTTCGTCACGAAGCCAGCGAGGAATTCCATCAATTCAAAAGCGGCGCATTGCTTCTAAACAGGCCGCACATAGATGAAGAATATTACTGATTCATCTACACATTCAAAAAGGAGAAATGACAAGGTAGTTACTTAGATCATTCAGAATCGTCATGCTATCACCCAAGATCTTGTTGACAGGATTAACATAACCTGTTTCAGTAGAATTAATTCTCGGCATGGATCTTGCTATGGTAATTAAGGCCTAATGATTCACGGCAACGGTCGGTGGTTATCCTACACAGCCCATAACCAGCGCCTAAATTTCGCATTTTCATTATGTAAAATAATATTACCTCTTTATCTGTTATTTTACCGTTCACATCAGTTTCCATTTCTTTAGAACCTGACCTCGTCTTATTTGCCGTAATTATTTAAAATTCGTCTAGTTTTAAATACTTTAATTATATCTCACATTTAAATTGGTCTTTTAACTTGGAATTTCTTACTAAGATCTGTTTAGGTGCTGAAAACACATTCCCTTTATTAGATTCCTATTGTTCAAATGAAATCCTTTAACTCTCCTCGCCAAGACTTGCATACGCCACTCAACGGCAATACCTCGTGCTCTCAAAACTTTTATAAGCCAAATTATAGCTTTACATCAGCTTTTTCGCCCACATAAGCCTTATATCAAAATGGTAGCCTTTCTTTGTAGGACTCCCCTTGAATGTTAGAGGCGTTCGGCATTAAACTTTCGGTATACCTGTATTAAACGATACCGCTCCGATTTTATCTCGAAAACTACTTCAGTGGCAAACTTTATTCAATTTAATTGAAGTGTTTTAAATTTTACTTCCTACATTCTCCTAGGTAGTAGAAATCTTTCGTTATGTTCCATTACAACAGCCCATAACCAGCACCATCAGAGGTGCAAGAAAAGACTATTGTTGGATGTAGATTGTTTAAACAGCGCTTTCTAGTGGCGTTTAAAATGATGGTAGACGTTTCTTTTTATCGCTGGTGATTTTTTTTTTTACTTTTGCTTTACGCCTTGTCGACGTCGAGGTCATTAGAGACGGGATCGACTGGGGACAAGGAACGGGAAGGAATTCGGCCATGGACTTTTTTGAAGGAAGCATCTCGGCATTAGCTTGGAGTGATTTGGGAAAACCATGGAAAACCCAAATCTGGATGCCCGGACGGGGATTCGAACCCGCTAATGCGAGGCCAGAACGTTAACCGTCACCCACCACGCTCGGTGGTGTCGAATTGTTCATTCTGACTGCAATAAGAAAATCAAATCTTCGATGCGAGTAGCTTCTGTAGAGAATCTTACTTCCTGTATCTGAACGATATATAGGACTTAACACTAATGAATACTACACGTATTTCTACTTGAAGTACGCAGTGGTATTAGTAACCATCTTATTGTGTATGAAATGCTGAGATCTTCAAGTGTGTGACGAAGGGACAGTGCTGTTCGTCCACTCAGCGTTGCGGCCGAGGTGTTTCCGGAAAGTCGTAGGTCAGCGGCGTGCAGGCGCCGTGACCACTTGCGGAACAGCTAGCCGGAGCGGAAGTCAGACCACGACGTTAACAAACCGTACAGTAAATCCCTCCGCTGCTTTGTGCTGCGCTCGGTAATTTCGTGTGGCTCCCAGCGCTTGCCAGGAATTTCACTCAATTACATTAACTCATCCCTTTTGCCAGACAGGCAGACCACACAATCCTTGCATATAATTAATAGATTTAGAGACAAATATAATCCCCATAAAGGTACAAGTTGTTACAAGTTTCTAGTTACACATTTAGAAATATTCGTATTTCTAAAATGTAGATGCTAGTGCAACTACAGTTTTAGTTCTGTAATACACAAATTTCCTTGCTAAAGTGCAAATGCATTAACTTCCTCTCGAAAGTGCATAATGTTCTGTTGTCATAAGAAAGGTGCACGGCAGGGAAAATATCATTACCACAAGCTGGCACTCGATTTCAGGCATAAGGGTGAGGGAAGGGTTTTTTTTTTCTAAAAAAAAAAAAAAAAAAAAAAAAAAAAAAAAAAAAAAAAAAAAAAAAAAAAGGGAAGGTAAGGGCATCAGGGATTAAAATAATTTACCTCCATTGCAATTAAATTAAATATGTTGCAGGTAGATGCTCAATATAGGTATCGTTGAATTAATTCTAACCCAAAAAGTTGCGTCCTTTAAATGAAAAATGTTTCATTTTAATAACATTCAACAATAAGAGAATAAATATAAGGAAATTATCTCTTTGCAGATGAAGACAAATTGTATCTGCTGATATGCGTACGAAGAACTCAGTGAAAACAGAATACCAGTTTCAACAATGAATTAAAAAAATTAATGAAGTAGGTTGCATTTAAAAAATATTCGTTAACTTATTTTTCATTATAAGTTTCTCATTTTTGATGCAATGGTTCGTTTCTTCCTTTATAGTTCGAAACACTTCGTCTTGAAGCATCGGTTAAAATTTACGCCCTAGAATACATCTTGTTCTCAACCCTACAGTGCTACCAACTGTAAAAGTATGAAATTCACCTACAGTTACCGCATACTCGACAGCCATAACTCATTTGTACCAGACAATGCCTTACCAAGTCAGAAAGGAGAAGGAGGGCACTTCACTCGTATGTATCCGCCGACATCCACCTCTGTAACTTCAGAAAGCTCGCTAATTGAAGACGATTAATGTGCAGCCGTCACGTCTGACACAGCAGATAAACATAACATCAAGGGAGCTTAGACAGCACTACAAGGGCTGTTTCTAAGGGGCGGTATGTTCAGAGATACTGGTGCTTTCTATGTTCTAACACTATGTGACTTGATTCGCTGATGGCTTTGGTGAGTTTACTTTCTGCGCATTGAACTATGCGGATTATTATTTCTTGGGCTGTGATAGTAAGTTCTTTGCTAAACTCCAAAATAATCGAAAAGTTGTTATCACATGAATTATCCAAGCTGTAGCCAGCGAAATCCAAAACAGTGTTTATAACAGGAAGGTGGGAATACATGCAAAAGTGTAAGCTCTCTAATATTGACTACTGAACATTCTGAATTTACTTCTAGTTCTTTACAGCCAATAAGCGTAATGCACGCCAGCATAACACCGGGCGTGATGGATGTCACGTAGAATACTCCTAGTCATCTCCTGTATAATGGTGTCAAGTATACCACAATACTGAATCACACAATCCGTTTAGCATAGTCGGTAGGCGATCAAATAACATTTTGAATAGCGAGTTTTAAATCCCAATGGAGTTGAAGATTTCTTCTTGAACGTGGACGCCAATGGCACTATCCCTAATGAGTCAAATTTTGAGCTTTGGTTTTATTGCTATGTGTCTTTTTTTTTTTTTAAAAAAAATTTCATTCCTCCCAGCTGAAGGCTCGGAAGCGGGTTACTGGAGAGTCTGGGCGACCCTTTTCAGCCGAACTAAACTACGGGGAGGGAAAAGGGGAAGGAAGTCAGCCGTGGTCTTTTAAAGGAACCATCCCAGCATTCGCCTTGAGTGACTGGGCAAAACCATGGAAAATCCCAGTCAAGATAGCCGGACGAGATTTGACCCCCGTTCTCCCGAATGGTAGGTAGGAGGGCAAATTTGCGAAGCATTTTATACCTACTGCAGGTTGTAGTACGTACTAATGGAAGAAGTCGTCACTCTGTGAAATATGTAACTATAATCAGCAAGTGATAAGTGTATTTTTTGTTTGTGAAATATATCCCGGCCTTCGCCATGAGTGGCTTCGGAAAACCGCTGTCAGGAAGGCCAGTACGAGGAAGCCTGGGAGCGTGCACGGTCAGTTGTACCTCTCGCATTGAGACACACTGGAGGGTCTCGATATCAAATGAGTATCAGCATCGTCATCATTAGTGTTCTACTCTATAGCAGGTTTTAACATGGCTGCTCTCCATACTCTCCTTTCTTCACGTCTACGCAGTTTCCGTTTCCTTTGATGATACGTGTGATCTTGCACCTCTTTCTTCCTCTCATTCTCCTCCCCCAAACTATTCCCTCCAAGGCGTCTCTTAACAAGCACTCTCCTCTCAGCAAGTGTCCCATCCAGTTCTTCTTTCTTTCTGTTATGACTTGAAGTAGTTTCCTCCTCTCACCAACCCTTTCCAGCTCTTCAACTTTATTAACTTTTTCCATCCAGCTTATCCTCTCCATTCACCACATCCACATCTCAAAAGCTTCTATCCCTTTTTCACCTTCTCGCCTCATTGTCCACGTCTCTGCCCCATAAAGAACCTCACACCACACAAAACATTTACCAAGTAGTAAATGAGTAAAGAGTAAGTTTATGTTACGACACGAGCATGTCAAACACTGATTATTTTTCTACAACTGTCTTCCATTACACGAACTATTTAATTTTATTTTTATTTATTGCTTGGGTGGCGTCAAGGAACGGAAAAGAATTCAGAGATAGTCTTTTGAGGGAACTATCACGGCATCCGCCGGGAGTGATTTCGGGAAACTGGAAAATGAAAATCCGGATGACCGGACAGGGATTTGAACCCACGTCCCCCAAAATACCAGGCCCGAGCGTTGCCGCTAAGCCACCAAGCTCTGTAATTGTATAAAACCGTCCGTAAGTCAGTGCAGACATTTCCTGACTAAAGCGCTAAGGAACACCGTAGGAATCACAGAATGGGTATGGCGTGACATTCAAAGACATTCTGTAGTAGCGGTCAACACTGGACCGAAGTGCTTGAAAATACAACACAGGAAAGGAGAAGATGCTAGGGTCTAGGCTACAGCATGGGTGATTTTACTTGAAACGCCTGTGGATAGTGGTAATGCTAACACACGGCAAGCAATATTCACGCGGCTGAGTTTTGAAGGGGTAATACAAATTTTATATAGATGATGTGGGGAGGGAGAGTTGGAGGAAGAAAGAAATAAATGTAGAGAGACTCTGTAGCTCACTTCTTTCCAGGATGAAATAGTTATTTCATGATATTTGTGAAGTGCAGTCCACTTTCCTAATGATAATACATTTCATACGCGTGTTTGGTTGTGGGCGTTTACTAAGATACCCAGGAAGCCTCCAGTTTAACGCTACATCCGATGGGCGAATCACCGTCAAAAGTGTCGAATTCTCTCACTCTATATGCACTGTGGAGAGGTTTGGAATACATCTCAGGACACACTAAAAATATTGGGAATTGTGCACCGCTATCTCTACTACTCTGCTGCCCAATTCTCGAATACCGCGAATTTCGTCCACTACCAGGATTCATAGTCGAAGCGCAAGAAACCATCGTGATGCCTCGCTGGACGACCAATCAATAAATCGAACGCAGTCATCAAACACAACTGCCATCTCTACCTGCTGTTCACATCATTATCTTCAAAGCTGTTATGAAGACGTCTTCTCTTTGCCCTTCAGCACCGCAGACGAACACCGAAATATCCGCTGCGAGAGACAAACGCAGACCTGACGGTGTTGCTGCCTTTGATCTGACAGCTCCCACTTCTCTATTCGTTAACAACTCAGCCGGCCTGCGTCGTATCTCATTCGCCGCCACTCCCGCCCGCTAAACGCAGACAGTATACTTAATAACGCCACGGGAGCAACGCCCACGGAGCGCTAGGATATTTATGACGCATGGTTTCCCCAAATCACTCCAGGCAAATGCCGGGATGCTTCCTTCAAAAGGCCATGGCCGAATTCCTTCCCATTCCTTGCCCCCCATCCTTTCCCGTCTCTAAAGACCTCAATGTTAAAAAGAGACGAAAAGCAGTTAAAAAAAAAAAAATATTTATGACGAATGTTTGCTGGACTTCAACAGCTGTTATGCTGCTTGTTGGCGACCAATACTCGTTTCCGAGTTTGTTTCTCACTTGCAGACACTTATTTATGTGGGAGTCGTTGATGGTTGATCAAGTCGATCCTGGAGTAAAATAATCGCCCGCTCACGTTACACCTAATTCTAGATGGTGGACGTGGTTGAGTTTGACTTTTATAGGCGGGTTACGCGACGTCTGTTAGTTGGGGATGTCACCTTACCGACATACCATCTCTTGCGCGCGTCACCATCATGGGGAGCGTGCATAAACCACGTAGCTCTATTTCGGCTTCCCGTGAACCCCCCCCCCCCCCCACGTAGCCCGACGTATCTTTTGTCTCTACCCCCCCCTCTCTACGTACCACGTAGCTTTTAACCATATTGATTTCAGAAGACATTTTGTACTATTTTCTCTTGTCAGACTATCGTAAATTACATCCGGGGATAATTAAATGACGGAAATAAATATTTACGTGCTTCTGTGTGTTCTTTATCTCATTTTAACTGTGACAAATAATATGAATGAAAAGCTACGTGGCCTGGCTTTGAACCCCCCCTTCCCCTAGACCGAGCCACGTAGTTTATGCACAATCCCATGCCAGCTGTTTTGCGTATGATATGCGCGTTGGGCGCTTTTCACAAAATCTTTAAACAAACACAGAGTTTTCATCCGATTTTGATGGAACTTTGCATACCAATACTTTTAAAAAAAATAGAAAAACATTGTTTACGTTTGATTCACAGAAACGTAAACCCTCTCCTCCTTTCCCTCGCCTAAATTTCTGTCACCGCTGTTCATACACACAGTTTTTTAAGAGATTTTTATAGTAGTTAGCACAGGTATATTTCAAAATAAGGCGCTTACTTCCGAAAGTTATCTCTCCGGCCGCAGGTTCAAATCGCGCAGTGAGAAGGAATTTTTGGTAGTTGTATTTGATTATATGAGCTACGACGGGACGTTCCGTAGTTCTGATTCCACGTTAAACTGTAGGTCCCTGAAGAAAGGAATTAGCCTCCTTGCCTCTAACACACTAGCTTGGTACATCTCCTTCGGGAAGATTCGACGAACCGTCGGGTTGTGGAGGATTTTTAGTTTTTGAAGTCAAAACATGTTTAGGCGCGTTGGGCGGTTTTTGAATGGGTAAAATCTTATGAGTTCGCATTAGCGACATGATAATGTTAACAGTATTATATGTTGCGGTCTGGTGACTCAGTGGTCAAGGTGTCTGACTGGCGAACGAATGGTCTCCGGTTCGAATCTCTGTCTCGGCAGAAATTTCCATATACCATTAACCCGATCTTCACCTCTTGCGTAGCTTGCTGTTTATTATACGCCAGAACTCTTCCGTGATTCGGATTACACGTTGAACTGTGGGTTCCCTGTACCTGGTAGCACTACCTGGTTAGGTTAAGGCGGCTACGACAGGGGCAGAATGCGCGGCCAATAGAAACCCTGTCACCAGGTCAATACGTCCACACGTAATTATTATTATTATTTTGATGTCATCAGTCTTTCGACTGGTTTGATGCAATCTTCCATCCCTTCCCATCCTATGCTAACCTCTTCATCTCTACATATCCCCTACAACCCACGTCCTCAATTATCTGCTTCATATATTCTAATCTCTGTCTTCCTCTACAGTTCTTACCTTCGACTGTTCCCTCCACCAGCAAATTAACTAATCCAGCATGTCTCAAAATATTCCCTACCAGCCTGTCCCTTCTTTCTATAAGCTTCTTCCACAAACTTCTTTCCTCGCCCATCATTTCCAAAACTCGTTCATTTCTTACTTTGTCTGTCCACTTAATTTTCAGCATTCTTCTGTAGCACCACATTTTAAATGCTTCAATTTTCCTTCTTTCCGGTATTCCTAAAGTCCATGTTTGGCTACCGTAAAGTGTTTTGCTCCACACATAGAGTTCCTAGATCAATATTTGCAACTAAAACATTTCTCTTTTTCATGAAGGCTCTTTTCGCTAGTGCTATTCTGCTTTTAACATCATTCCTGCTTCGACCATCGGTTGTAATTTTGCTTCCTAAGTAAGAGAATTCACTTACTTCTCCAATTATTATTACTTAGTATATCTGTAGCTATGAATAAGTCTTGCGTATGATATTAATAGTTTTAAGTTTTCGGCAGTCCGCAATGACTGTCAATTTTGGTGTGTGTGTGTGTGGGTGTGGTTTGTTTGTTTTGTCTGTTACAAACTTCTACTGCCCATCTTCATTGCTCTTTTTCAGATAATGCAACAGCCACAGAGGTGGGAAGTTCTGTCCGCCCAACCGTTCAGATTTAATTTTACCATCTTTTCCGAAATCACTGAAGGCTAATGACGGGATAGTTCGTTCAAAAGGTCATGGCCGAATTCCTTCCTGATCCTCGTCCGCAACCGTTTCCTAACACTCAGTTTGCGTCATTTCTTAACGCGTCATTCTGGCTCACTGCGCTGAGGCAACGCGCATAGGATCGGGGCGGTACAACAGACCGAGCACTTGACTAGGCACCTAGTAACTGCCGTCCTGACTGCGGTTTTTGAGTGGTTTTCGCAACCATCAAAGTGATTGGGGGGATGGTCTCCAATCTCCGCCTCACATACTACATATTTAATAAACAAAAATACACTTAGCGCACGCTGAACACAGCTACACGTTTCACAGACAGACGACAACACTTCACTTCCTCGATAGTAATTAGTTCGACCTGACAGTAGGTATAAAATGCTTGGTATCAGGAAGATCATGCAGCCGTCAAACCATAGCTCCAAATCTGACCGTCCCAAAGATGAGTAAAATTCATCGAAGCAAGAGGACCTCAAAATGTCGGGAAAATGTGGTGATGAAGAAGAAGACGTTGTTGGCTTTAGGTCTCTCAGTGTTGATATTGCCGGCTAATGCCTCTGCAGATTGTTGGCCTGAAGTTAGTATAACACTGCATTCCGGCAGTCACCGCAACGATTCCCAATAAACGCGAAGCTCTGCGTTGTATCGGAAACAGATGGGACTGCAGGACGCCTCAATTATTTAGCGTGTTGTGCGCGGCATCAGCCGTCGCTCGATACGGGAATTGCTGGCCTTTGAAGAAGCGTTACGGCCTTCGCATCGACCGCTGCTTGCGCAGAGATTCCTGACCTTTGAATTGGAGCTGCCCTTCCAGTTGACCTGTCGCAGCATTTCACGACATCCTTCCTAATGGCAGATGCTGACCATACGAAGATGTCTTTGTAGCTTTGAATGCATGGTTTTATATTTGTATTACCAAGCACGATAGGAGAGCGTGTAGAAATACTTTATTATTTCTAAATTAATCAATAATGATCACGGTATAAACCTTGTCGAAATATTTTTTTATTTCTATATATCTACATTAATCACTAAGTCCACTTACAACATCGCGATTGCTGTTATCCGAAGATTGCAGCTTCTAGTCCTGTCACAGTCGCCATGTAGAAATACTTGATTATTTCTAAATTAATCAATACTGATCACGGTATAAACCTGTCGAAATATTTTTTTTTATTTCTATATATCTACAATAATCATTAAGTCCACTTACAACGTCGGCAATTACTATTATCCGATGATTGCAGGTTCGTTAGGCAAAAATTAAGATAAGTTTATTTCAACTACACAGTGAACATAATCACGAAACATTACCAGAACATAATAACAAAGATTCTATTCTTTGCAATCAATCCAGCGATACATATAAAGATATAATAACTAACCCAAAGAATAATAATAATAAAACTAGGTGGGCCCTCTAGTTAGTAATATGACAAGCGGTAACGATCTGGCCTCACATTCGAGACGAAGCGGGTTCGAATCCCAGTACAGCGATCCAGATTTGGATTTTCCATAGTTTCCCCAAATCACTCCAGGCGATTGCCGGGATGGTTCCTTCAAAAAAGGTCATGGCCAAAATTCCTTCCCATTTCTTCCCCCGTCCTTTCTTGCGACTAATGACATCAACGTCGACGAGGACTAAAGCCATAAGAAAAAAAATATATATTTTATATTGGTCTAGGAATCATTTAAACGAAATAGTAGCCAAGAACGAGGTGGCATCCAAACATTTCGAGACTGACGCTATGTAACAAGAACGCTAAATAGTGCTGACTTGTGCCGTTACGTGTAGGTAGGTATGTCTTAAGAAATTTTAACTTGCTAGCTCGTTCGGTTTGTTCTGTATGCAAATTCGCTTCAAGGGATAAATCTCTCGTAATTTTCAAGATGAACACAGAAAATAGCACGCGTATGTGTGAAATGTTGTTTTAAAGTAGGTAAACTTGCTAGAGAAACGTATCAAATGAGTCGGGTAGCATTTAGAGATGAAGCTCTAATCGGTATACAGGTTTTCGCATTTAAAGGCTGACCGAACTTCAGTGTATGATGGGTGATCTTTGACCCCAGTCACGTCTGAGACAATTGTCAAAGCTGAAGATATGATTCTTGAAGTCCGTCGTATGACAATTCACAGTATCACTGAAAAACTTTTTGTAGGTTACGGAATATGTCAACGAATTTTTACGGAAAAACTGGGCAAGCATCAAAACAATGCAAAGTTTATCCCGCGTCTGTTGACTACTGGTTAAAAGCAGCGACGCACTGTAGGAGGTTTACATTGAATTAAAAGAACTTCCAACGATGAAACCTTTCTGTCGAGAGTCGTTACGGCGATGAAAGCTAGATGAATGGCTACGGACCGAAAATGGAGTAACAATCGTTGCAGTGGTAGAGTCCCATTTTGTCAAACTCAAGAAATACCGACAGCTGAAGAGCAATGTGAAGAGTATGCTCTCTGTCTGTTTCGATGTGAGGGGAATAGTTCATTCAGAATTTGCAGCAGCAGGGCAAACTGAATTCGACATTCTTAAGGCTCGTTCCCACGGCGCGTGCTAGGCAGAACGCGCCTTTCATCTTCTACCGCCTGGCGGTGGGTCGAGGCACGCCGTTAAAATATGCGGCTAACACGAGCCGAGGGACGCACTTTGAGAACGAGGCTTTAGATGTCTTCGCGCGAAAATTTGATGAAAATATAGAAGAAGAAAAGTTTCCACCGACATACGGCCTACAGACTTTCCTGATCTAGCACGTTGCAACTTTGGGCTGCTCCACCATATGAAGGCGAAGTTAATTGGTAGCCGGTTATTTTTATATTCTTCCCGAATGCAAGGCCACAGCGTTACCGCTTACACATTTCTGACTAAACGGTCGATGAAACATCTATATCGTGATGGTGCACGAGCATCAATCACAGGTAGACAGAGCATAGTGTTCAAGGGTACAGATCTGCAACCGCACTGCGACAACCGGAAGCTTGTGTTGTTTGCCGCTCATTTAGTTGATCGCTCCCCGCCAACGAAAGGACCGATCTACGTCACTGGAGTCGACGACATCTCGCAACTTCTTACCAAAGGACACTCCAGTGCGGTAAATTTTCAATGCTACTCGCTGACAGGATGCTCGGGCCCCGGATAAGAGTTCTTAGAGCCCCCTACACCCACCCCCGATGTTTTTTTTAAAACTTTGTTTTTTTGATAAAGTCAAAAAAATTTAATGCGAAAAAATCAAATAAGAAAGGTTTTTAAAGTTTGATTTCTATTTAGCTAGGCCTAGGGTACTTTTGCCCCACTTACCCCCTCCCCCTTCTAAGGGCGGCCCTGCTCGCGGGCAATACGTTTTCACCATTTACCCTGTAACGGCTCTAGAGATGCATTCTCTTATGCTCTACATGCCATCATAGTGCAGAAATGATCAGATTTCATTTATCAAAAGTTAGTTTCGGCTGCTTATTTCCTACTTTTATTTAATAAATAGTGACTGTCGTATCTGTCAATACAGTATTACGCTTTCATTCAAAACCTAAAATAATGTTCACTTAAAAAGGAGATAGCCTTGCTTGCCATTCTGCCAAACAACAGATTAAAAAATAAATCAGATTAAATTATTAAATCCTTGATCTGCAAATCTTTAATTAACCAATTAAAATAACGAAAAATGTGACATCACAGATCGAAATTACGAAAATGAGTTCAAACGTATAGCCTGGAATACAGAACGTCATAATTACTGGGTTTTTTTTCTCTCTCTCTTGCGGTTCGTCGACGTCGTGATCATTAAGGACGGAGATGATGACAAGCAGGAAAAACTGATCACATTTGCAGAACGCTTAAAACAAAAGTTACCTCCTCAATGTGACGTGAAATACGCCCTGCTGGGTTTCGTATCGGCTATTTTGTGTCACGCGCACCAAACTGCTCCAAAAGAATAAGCGCCCAGAGCGAAGTTTCAAATCCGCTACATCACACGCTCGACTAAACAAGTCGCTGCGACATAATCCAAACGTGTCCGCTGCCAGTCGTTCGGAAACATTCGGCGCTAATTGCTACAAAAATAAACGCACAGAACTGAAAAACAACAGCGGAAAAGATTAAGCCGGCTCATCTAGATTATCCTCTGCTCTCATTACGAACACTGCATGCTTCGATAAACAGGGATGGGAGGTGCAGCCGATAATACGAACCAGACGGGGCAGCTGTTCAGCAGACGGCTCAATACGCACTTGAACATTTAGTGGACTCCGCTAGCACACAGTACAATCAAAACAAATTCAATCCAAAACTAACAGATTTTTACTTAGAAATTTAAATTATACCTATTTTCCGTTGTCCGTCGAGTTTATTTTCGAGTCACAAACATCAAATATACAGCTAAAAACTGTACAAGTTAATCACTTTAAACCCATTTCGCACAGTACTTCGAAACATCAAATGTATTCGCAGTTGCTGAAAAACGAACATCTTCCTTGCAAAAAGATAGGAACATAGGGCACTGGACCATGATGATTTGGTTGACACCACATTCACAACTTAATGTTGGTAGCGTCCATATAACCCAATTCCCCTGATTTTCATTGGACCTTGTAACGTTCCCACCCGTCCTTCTAATTAATTTCCGGCTATTTTATTAATTATTTAGTATCGGACCTCTTAGCCGAAGATTGACTTGCGTTCAATTTCATCATTATCACCTGGTGACGGGTCGGGGGGGAGACAGTCACAAAGAAATGAAGTATGAGGATAATTATGAATTTCACAAAAGTAAATTTGTATTCTGATCATTCACATTCATACATAGGTCTATAATTGAAATAGGAACACGATTAGGCAAGTCCCTATAGTTCTCCTGATTTTTAACACACTTTCCCTTAAAAGTTCTATGTTTCTTACACCATAACTTGTAGCGAGAGTGAGCCTACAGTACACAGAGAGAGAAAATTTTTCTTACATCATACTGGCAGGCCGGCGGCGCAGACAGTCATCACTTCGATCACATCGCCAACTGAGCACAGACTGAACAACACATCCAACAGAACTAGCCAAGACTAAAAGAGTATGGTCCCATTGTGAGGGCTTATATAACACCCTCTACGGGAGGGGAGTACTGCCAACATTGGATTCTTACTTTCCCATTTGGCGAAAGGACCATCTCTGCCAAATGGGTGGGAACACAGAGTTCCACCGATGTTACCCCACCGGAGAGGTAGCTTTTGTGTTTGTAGGGTGGCTACAATACTATCCTATCCGCGCCAAACTCTGGGCGGAAGCAAGGTGTCCGAACTTCTCCCACATGGCTTTAGCCGCCATGACAGTATCTGTAGCCACTTGAAATCTTAGACTAAAAAATACTCTCCGCCTCACTCTCGCTACCTAATTGAAATTACTTAATCCTAACCTTATTCTAATTAAATACTACCTCTTAAAGTTCCTAATTATGGTTTCAAATGTCTTGTGACATCACAACCTGTCCAGTCCTTTCAAGAATCTCCAGACGTTCTAATCCTATGCATGACCAGGTGGCAAGCGCTCAATGGTCCAGAGAAGTTGAGGACCTCATTTTTCGATATGTCATATTTAGGAGCCTGTAGTTACGTATATTATGTCGTAGGCAGATTGTGAAATCCAACACGTGTTAAGTATTCCATGTAAAGCCGGCATATATTTTATATGAAGAGATTTATTAGTGCAAAGTTGCTTCTCCGAGTTTACAGTATATACTAGCAGCTCACGACTTGTGAAAACCAGGACGTGGACTGGCACACATGGGAACCCATCTGAGTTTGGAATTACTTCCATTTGGGCCAGGTTCTCTCTGTCATTTTTCTTATTGATCTCCCTTCGTCAGCTCTTGTTTTCTGACCCTGATGATATTTTAGGGCTGTGGAAAAAGGTGTCGAATATGGGCACTAAACGTGTCGAATTTAGGAGCGCGTCTATTTCAAAGTGTCTAATACAGAAACAAATACAAAAGTTTTTTTAAATTTTTTATAAGTTTGCAATTACAATTTATCTACAACTTTACATATAATGGAACAGAAATATTCAAGATGCAGAAAATTTCTTTTCAATGCATGGTTATTAAATAGTATGGTCAGGGGCTTCGGAATTGGAAAAAGAAATGTATAAAATATTGACAATAGGCGTGTTTACGTTACAAACAACAGAAACGATGATCGAAGAAAATAAAAATACAGCGCAAGCTGGACGCGAACCCGTTACAACAGCGCAATCGTCAAATAGCTCGCCCGCTTTGACTGCGCGTCGTTCTGCTAACGTATCTACTACTTTCTTGGTGAGTAAGCTGGTTTGCCGTACCTCGGAAATTAAAGTACATAGCGTAAAATCGCTGGAACCTGTAATTAAAGGGGTATCTACCCTACAGCATATACAAGAATCACTGAAATGGATGGGTATCCAAGTGTTGCAGTTTCCTCGTTAACGTTTAGATCGACTCTTGCTGGTCATGCGTCAGGTAACATCAAAAAGATTAATTTAATTAATTAAAACCCCGATAAAAACCTTGCACGTTTATTTATTTTTCATTAGTTCTTATCACTAGTATTAATCTCAATTTTACACAAGTGATCGATATCTTTTCTTAAATTTCTTTATTTAGCTACTCTAAATTAACTTTCCCCCTCTTTTTCTCTTGTATGTATGATTTAAGAATGGCAATACATTCTTTACATTCTTCTGATTTTACTTTTTCTATGATTACATATTACATGTCTCACAGACTGATAGAGACAATTTCCTCCCTTTCACCCCATCTACAAGCTATATTACGAGACGGCTGGTACACGTGTATACAGTAAAAGAGGTTCCTGCGACACAGCGGGAAAAACGCTAGCAACCATGTTTGGTAGCTTTCAATCAACGCAACGACAATATTATAAGGACTTTCTTCCAGTAGAATAAGGCCACCATGTGTTTATGAATAGCATAACTTCATTTGTGGAATGTTTTTATCACTGGATCAACAAAACGATACGGATAAAAACTTTTATGTGTTGTGGAAGAGAGTTAAATATAATATTTACATCTCGAAACAAGGACGAAATGATGTGTTTTTTTTTTTTTTTTTTTTTTAAACGGTTTTACGCCTCGTCGACGGCTAAGGTCATTAGAGGCGGGATGGAAAGAAATTCATCCATGGCATTTTTGAAGGAAGCATCCCGGTATTCGCCTGGAGTGATTTGGGGAAACCATGAAAAACCCAAATCTGGATGCACGGACGGGGATTCGAACCCGCGCCCTCCCGAATGCGAGGCCAGAACGTTAACCGTTCATCTAACACGCTCGGGGGGACGAAGTCGAGGTCTGGTTTACTCGCACGTATATCAGCAGATAATGCATATTGATTCGAATAGCGACTCGACAGCCGTTCTTAAAATAACACCGCAGCCAGAGCTGAATTTAACGCACTTTAAACGAGGGCGAATAAATCATATTGAATGGCATGACATGGCTTAGCGTGCAGAACAAACCTCCCTTTTCCTGTTTCCCCGAGCGACTTCAATATCGCCGTCCCGAAATCAATACAACGGCCTTCTCAAATATTCCATACATACTCGAGGAGAGAAACGGGGGAGAGATGAATAAAATTTGACAACTGCATTATTCTCTTCCTAGCGGGCTAGGTACTCCTAACGTGGAAACAAACAAGTTGAAAACGGAACCTGATTTTTTTTAAAAGTGAATGTAATTCCGAAATAGACAGGTTTTTTTATGCCTTTACTTCTAGTCGACGTCGTGGTCATTAGAGGTAGGAATCGATGGGGGCAAGGAATTCGGTTATGCTCTTTCCAAGGAAACATACCGGCATTTTGAGCGGTTTCAAATTAGGATCAATTAAGTACATCCATTTTATCTTTACCAGTGTTTATATATATATATAATACCCACATTCAACAATATGGTCAAATCCTCAGTAACTTACTGTCTCAAACTGTATGAAATACCAGAGAAAAATAAACGCGTGCATAGCCTTTCTGATCGTCACAACGGTCAAATTGAATATCAATAATCATCTGACGCAGAATTTTGAAATAAGGACAGGAGTGAGGCAAAGTGATCCACAGTGGACCTTGCCAGTCACTCTAGCTCCTAATCTTGTTCCATTACATCTGGACAGGAGGGAACTATCCAGCCACTCTATAGCCAATCTGTGCCTGTGCCGATTATATTGTGATTCCGGCTTCAACACTAAAGATCTCCTAACTCTCTTGAACCCGAGTATGGTTTGTTTAAGCACACAGCAGAAAAATTACATCAAACGAACCTATCCCAATAAAAATATTTAAGTTTGGGGTCATAGGTATTGGTTATGTGTGACGGTAACGCTCTGACCTCGCATTCGGGAGGATGCGGGTTTCTCTAAATCACTCCAGGCGAAGACAGGACCGAAATCCTTCCCATTCCTTGCCCCCAGGCTCTTCCCGCCTCTAATGATCGCTACAAGGCACAAAGCTAGGGAAGAAAAGGAGATGTGCGAATTAACTGAAATACCTGAATAGAAGAGGCACCACATGCAAGCTCTATTTTTCACACAAGCTCTTCTTTAGAAATAATGTGTTCCCTAGAAACTAAAAAAAAACATATGTGAATGGAGACTTTCCCGGCGTATCGATGCAACAAAATATTCTCGGGTGTCCAGCCGGATGGTGGTATAAAAACACGACGTTTCGACAGCTGACTCTGCTGTCTTCATCAGGTATCTTGTGATTGTTCTCGGTCTCGAGGCAGAGACAGTCAGCCGAGAACAACCACAAGATACCTGATGAAGACAGCAGAGTCAGCTGTCGAAACGTCGTGTTTTTACACCACCATCCGGCTGGACACCCGAGAAGATTTTGTTGTTAAAAAACTAATTCTGGTATAAAGAAAAACGTTGTGCAGAACAATTGGCTTTATAGCCGGATGTTGAGGTTTGTTGCAGAAGCAGAAAGAAAATAAATCAACAGTTGAAATAGGGTGGGCGAATTTTCATCACGCAAAACCGGGAATCGGAGAACTTCAGCAAATCAAAGTAACTAGACAGAATGCAGTAATATTCATAAAAAAAAACACACACACACACACACAAATGAACTGGTTAGCTAGGAGACTTTAGGTTAGGACCAAAATAAAATGGGGAAATGATATTCTGGAACATCTTCGAAGAATGAGAGTAGGAAATTGGAGAACACTAACAGTGAAGATGAATGAATTGCCATTTGTTACTGACTAGAGAAAATTATAACGTAATATGATTTACTTACTTCGATACACAAGTTTTCTTGAATAGGTACTAATAGAAGGTTATCTGTATGGTCCATTTAATTATGAAGAATTATTTAATGCACACGTTTAACAAAAGATAATAGACACGTACCTAGATCGCTATATTTTTTATATGTGTTTACTCCACGTCGAGGTCATTATAGACGCGGGAAAGACGGGGGCAAGAAACCAGGAAGGAATTCGGTCATGGCGTTTTTGAAGCAACCATCCCAGCATTCGCGTGGAGTGATTTTGAGAAACTATGCAAAACCGAAATTTGGAGGGCCAGACGAGCTTACGAACCCACGTCATCTCGAATGCGAGGCAGAGCGTTGCCGCTCAACTACCACTGTCAATGCTGAGAACGTACGTTTACAACTCACATCATGTGAACCACTTCTATCTGGTTAGAGTTTGGAGCACGTACCAAGGCGGGTGGGCTTCGCGTTCTGCGCAGAGAGAGAGGGGAGATGTGTTGCGACGCTGCCAATTTGCTTCTGTCACGCAAACCAACACCACAAGCTTCAGCCGTCTGCTCCGGGCACTTGGCAACGGCGCGACTCGCACCACATGGTGGCGCGGACTCAGAAGAAGACTGCCTTTTCAAGTACTGATACACAAGGAACACTATTCCTCTCGCTTGTTTGTGCAACACTTGGCGTGATTCTTTACCATCACACATAATGAACCCCATGAGGGCAAAATAATCACTAAACACGGAACACTATAAGTGAAATAAACTGTAAACTTGACGAACACTGCACGACGCGCACAGAACGAACACAGGAAAGCTACTGACACGCGATTGGCTGTGAGTCACGTGGTACAGCTCCACAGGCTACTGCGCATCCGCCCGTGACCCGCCTTCATACTTGCTCCGAACTCTAGTAAGTCTTCAAGGCTGTATCTGCTGCCTCACTAGTGGTTCCACATATCTGCTGGCGTCCGTCTCTGTGGTCAAAGGGGCTAAGAATCAAGACCCCCAACATATGAAATGCTGTTGGTCCCTGATCTTGTATATGGAGTGTTTGGCTTATTACAATGGTATAAATATTTGAGTTAAGACAGGAGGAGAACGAAGAGACAGCTGAGAGGGTACCAAGCGCATATTCGTGATGAAGCCTGAATTGTATTGGTAGGACTAGTAGTAGTGCATGGAAGTGAAAAAATTACCTTGACCATATGCTGCCCCACGATTTCAGGCATAAGGGAGCGTCCATAAACCACGCAGATCCCTTTTGGCTTCCGGTGAACTCCCTCCCCCTCCTCCCCCCCCCCACGTGGTTCGACGTGTTTTTTCCTCTACCCCCACCCCACTCCCCTCCCACGTACCATGTAGCTTTTTTCCCCTATTGGTTCCAGAAGACTTTTTGCACTGCTTTGTCTTGTCAGACAATCGAAAATTACATATGGAGATAATTAAATGACGGAAATAAATATTCACATGCTGTTGTGTGTTCCTTACCTCATTTTAACGGTGTCAATTAATATCAATGGGAAGCAACGTGGCCTGGCTCGGAACACCCTCCCCCCTTTTTTCCACGTAGCTCTGCGTAACTTTCCAGCCAACCCACCACCACCACCACCACCACCACCACCACCACCACCACCACCACCACCACCACCACCACCACCACCAGACCGAGCCACGTAGTTTATGGACGCTCCCTGAGGGAATGGGAAATTTTTCTTTTGTAGGTCAGTGATAGGAAAAAAGTTTCAATGGTATAGTTGAATTAGGAATTACATAATGGCCTTTTTCGGGAATCTTTGATGCATACGACTGGAATTATTTCAGGAAACCATAAAAAACCGAAATCTGGATGGCCGGAGCAAGGCTCGAAACATCTGCCTCCTAGGTTCTGGTTTGGTATAATGCAGGAATCAGATACATATCGCATTCCGTCTTTCAGCTTTCGGTTTGGTTTTTATTAATATTACTATTAATATTTTAAAGTGCCCTCAGATCTCTGCGACCATTTAGCCAGCTCCATTTTGTGTTGTACTAAATATTGCATCAGGCTTCTTTCAAGTAATTTTGGGACACAACATTTCATTAAAACCACCCATGCCCGAGGCCGGATTTGAACCAGCGACCTCTAAAGTGCGAGGCCAGCACCTACGCTGCTAACTTGGCCCGATTTCAGTTGATATTGGATTCCTTTAATCACTGAAGTCAAACGGGAAAAGTTTTCTTACAGTACCACATCTTGGTTACTTCTCGGCATCGTACTTTGTCCCTGCTGTAACCAGTGGAACAGCTGTAATAAGAAGGTAACTATCAACCTGTCTGACAACGTTTTGATAGCTTTGATTATCACCTTAGAGTATGATGAGGGTAGCCACGATCTCAAACCCCCCGGCCATAAAACGCCACGCGACCAGTACCACTTACCGTGTATTTTATAGACGGTGGCGGAAACCTGTCGGAAGAAATAAATCACTATAATCCTCTACGCCCAACACTTAGTCACGCGTCACGCAATTTACGAGACCGCCATTACCGGAAAATGTGCACTGATTACCCATCCGACAACACGTTAAAATGCGCTCCACAAAAATTGAGAGCCCTATCAGGGTTCAGTTTACTAACGGGAAAACTAACGACTTATTGACAAGCCCTTACATGCAGACCTATCACCCAACTAACTCCCGGAGAGACAATTACGGCGGTGAGATTAGCTGCAGAACACTCATTTACAATCCCTCTCAATAGAGGTTAAAGCCGCGCCAGTTATAAAATATAAAGCGTGCACAATAGTAGTCGTGTTATTAATAGCGCCAGCCGTCGCGCAATTAAGCGTGTTAAATACCAGAGGAAACACGTGTTCCACGTCCAGACGTGTACCAGGTGTTACGTACTACTCGACTTGTCGGGGAGGTGATCGGCATTTACATAACCGGCGCAGTGTGACTTGCACAACGTCGCGCGGACAGAAAAGCCATCTGCTCCATCTGAATCGCTGTCGGCGGCTGTCAGGACCCAGTACGTGCAATTCAAAGTGCGGAATGTTGCAGATTATATATCCTATTACGACTAGAGAGTCAGGAATTTTTCAGTCACTTCCAAATAAATGTTAACGTTTCAAACATATCTCCTACATAACCTTATAATTGCTTCGCCTTGAATAAAATGTCACCAATGCGATGTCTTTAATTGGACTGATCATGAAGGAATAATTAAATAACAAAACCAAATAATCATCTGCTATTTTGAGACTGAAATATCAGGAGTTTCAATTAGGCGAGAAAACTGGAGAATTTATGGAATAATCAATATAAAACAATGAGTGAGCAAGAGGTTGGGTTTGGGAATATTACAATCTCACAAAAACAATTCTTGTAAAAATAGGCCGAGTCTCGTGGCTGTTTAGTGACAAAAAGTTATGAGATCTTGTTAAAACTCTGGTGACTTGGCTATTATGCATGTCATAATTTTTCTGAAATATTTTGTAAGACTTGTTAAAACCGAAAGACGTGAAAGGTAAATCTTGGTTTTTGTGTAAAAGCAACACATTTCAGGTATTTGTCTAGGTCCACTAAAACATGGTATGGATAATGGCCAAGTCATAACAGTTTTTTTAAATTTTATTTGAGGAATACAGGAGTTGAACTCAAAACCAATTAGGAAAGAGGAAAAGTATGAGCTACAAGTTAAAATAGGTATGATAACATAATTATACTGATAAAGATAAAAATGAAACAAGTACAGATGTAAATTTCACAAGAAAATAAAGGTGAATGAAAAAAAAAAAGATCTGAAAAGCAATCAGCTAATTTAATAATCAAAGAAGAAAATTTTAAGGGAATTGGGTACTCTAAGGAACTGTATCAGTGCAATTTAGACTTACGTTGGTCGAAAAGAAACAGTGTACAAATGTATTCTTGTTGAGCTCTTGAATGTTTCAAGGACTATTCCCAATGAATCTAGATTGTGGTTCGCAATTTTTGACACACCCTGTATGAAATACAAAGTTTAAGGTGTCAAACTTTTCGGAAGTTTCTTAAGTACTGTCTGAAACTCGTTGATCTAGCAATAAAGTAATTTCAAGCAGTCTTCATCACACGATGACAGATATTCGGCTCATCATGCCTGCCTATCCTAAGTGGGTAAAGAGGACCTTCTCTTAAACTTGGAATCCGAAACAATGAGGCATTCTGGCGTTCTTCATATATACAAATTAAGCTTTAAGGGCCTCTGAAAAACTCGGCCGAGGCTGGGATTCAAACCGGGGACTTCTCGACACCAGTCAGACGCCTTACTCACCGAGCCACCAGACTGCTGTTGATTTAGTAAAATCTGAACGACGATGATTTCTTCTGCAAATTTCAATTAAGAACCCAATATAGAACACGCGAAAATCAGAATTTTTAAGAAGCTCCATATAAACACGTTCTACTATTACATTTCGTAACTGAAACGATACTTAAAAACTTTATTTATTTATATTGCCATCGATATGGTGATTTTCCATTTACAGAGTAATACGCACATATAACTAAGTTCGTAGTACCCTGTACAGAAGTTATTTGTAGCTCCCTTAAATCCTTAAATGTCTACACAAATACTTCTCGTATGCTGGTCACAATTAGCAAAAATAAAAAAAAGGCAAGCTAAATGTTTTTTGGGCTCACATACCATAGACTTCCGATCTTTTTATCTTCATTTAGAAAATTTAATAACCAGTGAAAAGATGTATTTTATTTAAATAAATAACGTAAAATCATAAGCCCTCATGATTTTTTGTGACAATTTAAAGCTGCCGGACATTTCGCCTCTGCGATGGTTGGATTGATAGTTTATCGTGGAATCCGAACCCGGAGCCACCAAGCGTTCCTCTCGTGAACATGGAAAAACTTTAACAGAAATGAAGTTGAGGCTAAGTTGCCTTAACGAAATCTTTTTCTTTAAATTTTTATACGGATCTGCTTCGCAGTTAATAAAACACATCTTCGAATAAAATTTAATTATAAATAATCCAATGGTGGCTGAAATGCGAGACTATTTTTTTTCCCTAGATTAATAAAATATTAGGGAAATCTAAATATCGTGTCACCGTATTTTAACAAAATAATTTTCGTTGAAAGTCGTTAGGAACTGCCATCATCTTGAATTTCGAGACCTAGAGGATGACCACCCGACCGATGGGGCAATGACATACGCAGGGTCACTGGAATTAGCTGGCAGAGACCATTATACCTGGACCAGAGTGTTCAGTTTTGTATCTGGACTCTTAAGGGGTCACATCATTATTGAATTAATTGACTAATGCGGCTGATGATGATGGAGAAGGTGGTGGTTGGAAAATTAGTGAAAGGCGGGGGGCAAACATTTTAGTGACATTTGGATCTCATATCTAACGAAATGCACAACTAAATAAAAATATTACAAAACAACATTGATCACACTTTTGAATGCATGGTCAAAGATACCACACTCGATGGGATATCCGAGAAGAAAAAAAACAATTATTCTCTTTTTATTTGCAGGTTGGAGGTAGCTCAACCAGGTTGAGCAAGGCTGCCCAACCAATTTTGGAGAAGGGCCACAATTTCGATTCCAAGTTAACCTGCGGGCCCATATAATACTTGCCTATAGTTACAGTAGATATTTAAATATAATAAAGATACAAGTGACACAATTTAATTATAATCAAAAAGTAAAAATCATCCGTGAGACCTTTGCAGAGGTTTTAGAGCTAACACATTATAGACCACTGCTGTTGGCGGGCAAACTGAAATCCCACGGGCCTGGGGTTGATGTAGAGGTAGCTCGACTAGATACCCTCTGCATGGTCATGCACCAGCGCCATCAAGACTCAAGTCCCTATCAAGCTTCATACTTCCCACAGCGCTCCTGAAACGAACACCAACTACTGAAAGAATATCGGCCTTGGAGAACAAAGGGGGGCGTACACCGACTGGATCAAGCCGAAAGAGGGTCTACCAACTGGGTCTGAACAACAATGGCCCATCTGGGAGACACTGAACAGACTTCGAGCTGGAGTTGGCCTCTGCAGTGATACTTTAGCTTCATTGGGATACCTTAGAGAACAATCAAATATTACTAAGTGTTGTCAGATCCAATTTCTTGTCATGTCCAGAACTCGGAATCAACGTGTCCTATCCAGATCAGCCAGTGACAAGGCGTCGCATTGGCGAAATATTCTACTCCGTATTTGATGTTGCCATCGACACGAGATGAAGAAAAATAAAAATTATTTTGGACGATTTATCAACGAACTTACTATCTATGTGGTATTTCACGGCAGACGGTTCAAAGTCGGTGGTTGGATGAACGGACGGGACGAAATTGTAAGTGACCGTTTATTTGCCACTTTAGCTACGGAACTCCAAAAAATTAAGCCGGTTTCAAGTGGTAACGACGCGACAATGTAAGTGCAGCAGCGCAGTTGGCGGCTGACCTTTGCGCAGTTGTTGCAGGTTGGGTGAAAGCCACGGCGCGGTGGCAGGTAGGCCCGTCTGTTTCGCCACCGCAGATCACGCCTCCCACAGCTCAGGCGCATTAGCAATGCTAATCGGCATCGCACCACACGCCAGGCAAACAAACTTACGACCGGACTAATCCTCCCCTACACTGTTGAAGCCCACAAGCCAAAACAAATAACTTATAAATCAGGGCAACTGACATGTTCCTGGAACCAACGAAAACGATAGAAAAAGTGCTCTTGAAATAAAGTATTGAAAGGACTGACCTCATTTTAAAACCAATGAAATATCCTCCGGTATTAGTAACATTTCATTTCATAGTCTATATGAGCAATAAAGATCGCACAATAGTCTGAACAATTGTCGCATTGTGTCGCATTGTGTTAAGTGATGAACCGCGGTTCTCCACTAACTGGATGACAGTCTGAGGTCTAGGGAGATCTAGGGAGAGGTCAAATTCTTCCAATGTTTTTTAGAGGTATAGGGGTTTTACTTCCGGCCTCATGGTGTGGGGACCCATCGGATTTGACTTAACGTCACAGCTGGTAGTGACTGAGGATACTCTGACGGCACAACGTTACGTCACGGACATCCTGCGTCCTCATGTGTTACTTCTCATACGACAGACAGTAAGGTGAGGAGGGAAAGGAGGAGAGAATTTAGGTTTCTGTATATCAAACGTAAACAGTGTTTTTCTATTTATTTTAAAGTATACGTATGTAAAGTTTAATCAAAATCAGACAAAAACCGTGTGTTTGTATGAAGTATGTAAATTGGTAAAAAAAAATATTTTTATTACATACAAGTATAATACATACTTTCAATGCTGTCCAAGCGCAACACCTCACACTTATAGCTACAGATATTGTCCGAGAACAAGCTTGAAATAGTGTGTCGGGATGATCACAGCAGTTCCTTCCGACTTGCTAATTAGTCCCCTTTATAATTAGTTTTTTTTTTGACCACCTAAGATAGGGTCCATCAGACTTCGTTATAATTAATTATCGGCCGCCACCATCGGCTGGCTAGGGTACAAATCCAGAACAAATATAACTATAAGTTTCTTCAAGGAATCACTTCGAGTATGTAGACCAAAGATTTATTCTGAGTTCTGTGCTGTACAAATGCACCCGGCCACCAATGGAAAAAATAATAATAACACACACAAGCAAATTACTAATAGTGACAAACGATCCGAAGATGCAGGTTCCTTAGAGTGTCAACAATTCCTTCAATCACTTTCACAAAAAAAAACCAAGAGGAACCATATGCACGCGTTCGTTGCTCCACACCACACACTCTCTGACCGCTCCTCAACTGTTCGACTCGTAAGTCACCGATACTCATAGAATAAATATAATTAAAATAAGTTAAGTACTGAAGGAGCAAGCCTACTGTAATGTGACAATATACTGTTAATATTAGAATGTTGGTGACGCGAACTCATAAGATTTTACCCATCGAAAACCGTACGACGCGCATATCATACGCCCAACACGTCATAGCATGTCGGTGACGGGAAATTGCGAACTAATAGATTTACCTCCGTCCAAACTTTGCTTCACGCCTCTATAGAAGTTTTCATTTCAAAACTGCAGAGTGTTTTCTGACTGCATGCTGCAGCTTAAAGATACCTACAGTGTCTTTTGTTCCATCAACACACGCAATCTCAGAAACATATGTTAAAAGAAAAAAAGAGTATGTGAGTTTCAGGTAATTTCATTGTTTTCAACTCATTCTGACAGCAGGATATCGTCTTTGTCAATTCCAGTACAGATGATCTGTACAGAACAAAGATATTTATCTGCAGACATTTCGTTCTCAGTACCACACACTTGTTCCCGCCTTTTCTGCCCTGACGCTTTTAGCAAATGCGACGGGGAATCTGGAGGATTGGTACCGACAGGCAGCTCCATACGTCTGATTGTGGATAGTCGATGACAATTCCCCCGAGAAGTGATCGTGGAGGGGGAGGATATTATCCGAGCTGCCTTTGTGTGAGAGAAGGGAGGGTCCCTACTTCCACAGCCCCGAGCTCGCTTCGGCTCGACGCGTCCACGAAGAAGACGTTTGTTGGCTTGCAGGGCCTCAGGGCCACGTCATGTCTCGTGGAACCCTGCCAACTGGTGTTACAAGACAAGGAGCACTCGCTTCTGGCTTCTCCTGTCAACTGTGACGCCAAGAAAAGCTGACAAGGATTGTTACCTTCGGATCTGGTGGAGTGAGATGTCACTGATACAAATCACACCATGGATACATTTGCTAAACGTATTTCTCTCATCACTTAAAGTGGCCTCCGCAGACATATATTAAATGGTGCAGATGTACCATTGTCAGGACAGCAATAACTAAATGTCTGAGGAGAAATCAAAATAAATTACTGGGCATAAATTAAACTGAAATTTACACATTCAAAAATAAAAGTTTTGCAACATTCTCAATAACGATAATATGTACAGTACATTATTTTTAACAAGAATTACGAAGTTATGGAGCGTCCATAAATTACGCGAGGTGAAAGAGGGAGAGGGTCCGGCAAAATCTCACCTAATCTCATCAAGGGGGAGGGGGGGGATCAACGGAAATCTCACGTGAGATTTTGAAAACTTTGTTGGACTGTAGAGCTAAAAAAAAAATTCTACAAATGACGCGCAAGTCGATTTCTAGGGGGGTTTTTCGTCGATAAAAGGGGATCTGGAACGGTGAGACATAAAAAAAGTCTACAATAGGTTGTGAGGGTGACCGGAACTCACCAAAGGTGGGGGGGGGGGGGGGTCGGATCAGACCTCACGAATTCTCACCAGAAAAGGGGGGAGGTTCCGGAAATACAGAAAAACACCTCACGAAATTTATGGACTCCCCCTTATTTGTATTGTTCTTTTTTTTGTTGTTGTTTTTTTTTTTTTTTTTTTTTTTTTTTCTACGCCGTTAGAATCACTTGGATAAAATTCTTCACGAACCCAAAAATAACAAAACATTTAGTTTGTAAAAACTTACTCTCAGACTGAGAGGTTGTGTAAATATATAAACATGTTTCAGAAATCTGTTTGTGGATTGACCGAGCGTGGCAGGTGAGCGGTAAAGCTCTAGCTTCGTATTAGGGACGACGCCAGTTCGAATAACAGTCCGGCCATATAGATTCTGGTTTCTCCAAATTACTCCAAGCGAATGCCAGGTTGGTTCCTTCAAAAGGCCATGGTCGAATTCCTACCCGTTCTTTGCGCTCAATTCCTTTCACGCCTCTAATAACCTCTACATCGATGAGGATTAAAGACACACACACACACACAAATGTTTACAGATTAATCTTCACTTAAAATCACTCCAGTTTTTTTCTCTCCATCGTTACAGCCACTGTGTACTAGGTAGGACACCAAATATCTCGCTTCCTGTGCGACAGGTACCTATTGCGAATCAGTAGAGGGTGACCCAGCTATAGTTAAAACCAGATTTGTTACATCCGTACAAGGCCGGCGCTAGGATTTTGGGGCCCGGAGTAAGCGTTCTTAGCAGTTGGGGGGGGCTCTACAGCCGGTGATCGCCCCCCCCCCCAAATCAGCTGGGCAGGCCCGGGTACATTTGACCCGCTTACCCCCCCCCCCCCCTTCCTCTAACGCCGGCCCTGAATTCGTAGTTTCAAAACGGAGATTGATACTATACAACCTGCACTACAATATAAGTGACGACAGGTTTGCAATATTCACAATTCAGTTTTATGTTCTCTCTTTCAGTGCAAAAATCTCAAAGTAACTATTATACTATGATTCCCACTATTAATACTGATCATACATAGTAAAATATAATAACGGTTAATAATATCTAAGAACGTCAACTAGTAATAGTATTTTTCGTGACTTAATTTGTTTCGTGAGAACTAGACACTTAAATCCTGGTTTATTTTATTTAAAAAAAAAAGCACCATAGGTGCTAAAAACAATTGATTTGTTTGCAATTCACTATGTGGCCATCCGACAAAGTTAGGAAAAAATGACAAAGTAGGTTCTGTAAAATTTTCTCAGGAAACTAGCCGAGTGAGTTACGTTTATATAACACAACGTTTCGGCGGTCATATACTCTGCCGCCAAAGTGACTCTGCTAGTTTGCCGAGAAAATTTCATTCATATACAAAGCCGAGAAAGCCTCCACTCTTATATGATAATACTTATTACGAAACTGTGTAACAGTACCAACTGCGTATGTTGTGATCTCAGGGAAATATACGCTAAATCAATCTGAGTAACAATTCAACTTAATGTGACATGATTTTTACTTTAACCTATTAAAACTTTCTTCCACAAAATGGTTCATCTGAGAAACAATTCTACGCAAACCCAATAAGTCTCGAGCGATATTTAAGAGTAGAACATAAAACAGGGATGGACAATCCACGGCCCGCGGAGTTGTACCATTATATTTATAAACTTTAACTTTCAACGGTGATATCAGACATTACAACACTCAGCACCACTCCTTTCGACTTCAACGCACTAAAATAACTATATTTAAAATACTTCATTAAATGTGTATGTTTAATTTTTAATGATTTCTTTCCACCATTAAAAGTAGTACGTGCGTCCCAATTGAAGATACTATTTCTAAAATTTGGCCCGGCTGTTGAAAAGGTTGGCCACCATTGACATGAAACAACCGTAGAATTTCATGCTCTGTTAGCTCAAGAGTAAAATTAATTAAATTTTGTGAGATCTTAAAGATAATCCTAAAGGATACAGACCAGCTACAGCTTATCGCGGTTTTCCAACAACATAGCGTCATAGCCTACTCCAACAGGTGCTATGCATATCTTTGCTTGAGGTGAAAGTCAGTAGTTTAAGAGCCAGTAAAAAGTCCGGCTGACAACAAAGATTCGAACCGGGGACCTATAGTTCCTCAGTCAGACACCGTGACTACCGTCTTACTAATGTGACTTTAGAGATTCATTTACAATTAAGGTATCCCTCTGTATCATAGCTGAAAAAAGTAACTCGTGAACCACAGCTTTTTATATTTAGAATTCCTTCAGTAGGTAACAATACAATAACAGATGATTGTTTCTTTTTCACCAATTATGTAATGATGGAATGTACCTAAAAGTCAAAATATGATTTGACAATGAAAGGTTGTTTTTTATTTTTATTATTTTACACAATTTGCATGTACATGGTTGCTATGCTGTAGTCGACTACCATAAATAAATCAGATCAAGGCGAACTAGTACGGTAGCTTCTATCAAACAGTCAAATCAGACTTTTTCAACGTCGCGTGAAAGAATCGCCTCATTCTGAATACGGGTGTTATTTATGGCGAGAGTGAGAGCCTCATCTTTTATTCATGACAAGTATTCTTACCGGGGAGAGATGCTACATGTTTATTTGAAAGTCACAGAACTAACGGGACGGCGGGGTCCTCCGTGCACGCCGTGAGAAATCCAAAAATCCCCACTTTCAAATCCATTAGCTCAGATTTCGTGAAAGATTACATGCGCAGATAAATTCCCATCGCTACTACAGACGCACAACAATGAATAGAAGGTAATATTGAAAGCTAGTGGCAGAAGCACCCTAAGTTTTTTTTATGGGTATTCGCCTCATCGACATTGAGGTTATTAGAGAGGGGAAACGACTGGGGTAAGGAACGGAAAGGAATTCGGCCAAGGCCTTTTGAAGGAAACCCAAATCTCAATGCTCGGACGGAGATTCGAACCGGTGTCCTCCCGAATGCGAGGCCAGAGCGTTATCGCTCACCCACTACGCTCGGTTGCACTAAGTTAGCGAGAAACCGCTGGTCAGGAAATCTCTTACAATTCCTGTCAACAAATAAGCTGTATCTGTAATATAAAGGTTGTTACAGGTTGCCACTTACTCGTAATTCATTAAAGTGTTCAACAACCTTTCTCAATGCTAAGAAATGCTAATGCTAATCAATATCCGGTGATTTGGACAAATTATGATAGTCCGGTGCCCGGCTTCAAGCTATTTTGATTCTTCCTGGCATCGTGGCCACGTGTCTGTAACATGATAGTTTCAGCAATAATAAATAATAATAATACCGAACTTGATCGTTAAGCGCTAATGCCACAACCTGGCATTCTAGAGGACGCTGCTTCTAATCCCCATCCGGCCATCCAGATTTCAGGTTTTTTTTTTTTTTTTTTTTTTACTGCTTAACGTCTCTTAACAGCAAGGTCTTTAGAGAAGGGAAAGGATGGGGGTTAAGGAATGGGAAGGAATTCGGCCATGGCCTTTTGAAGGAAGCATTCCGGCGTTCACCTGGAGTGATTTGGGGAAACCATGGAAAACCCAAATCTGGATGCCCGGACGGGGATTCGAACCACCGTCCTCCCAAATGCGAGGCGAGAGCGCTAACCGTTACACCACCACGCTCGGTTTCAGTTTTCAATGGTGTTGCGAAATCATTCCAGGTGAATGCTGGGATAGCTCCTTTAAAAGGCATTCTGAATTTCTTTGCTGACCTTGATGTCGACGAAAGGTAGAAACCATAAGCAAAAATGAATTCAAATAAATGGACGTGTAATTTTACACAATATTTCACATTTTAAGCTTCAAGTCTGAATATGTTTCTCTACCTCAGTGGTAATATAGACCACGAAAGAGAGCCGTACATTAGTACAAAAGTTTGTCTGAAAACGCGGCAGTAAAATGGTGAATGGTAATTTATGTTTAATTGAGGATCGGCAGACTAGTATGGTTAGTGGTCTAAAACAATAACCTATCGAAAATGCTATAACAGTAGTGCTACCACTGTGATGAAATTTCGTATTTACAAGTTTCTTCTCACAACTGTTATCGTCTTAAATTGTGAATTTACAGGTCAATTGAGAGCCTGTTCATGCCAACAGAACTTCTATTTCATTAATCTTATGACTCAGCTATACCAAAAAAGTATATAAAAGGAAGAGGAATTCAGAGTATAATAGTACGTTCTTGTGACAGTCATAATCCTGATTATTGTCATAATACTAGAGAGCTTTTCTGTGACGACTGTGCAGTCATGTAATCGTGCAGATATATCTACCATTAAAAGTTCATTCCGAATAGAAAGGTGCTACTAAATTCGTTTTGGACTTCAGTTCTACTATACAAATTACAAAAAAAGAGAGATTAATAGTTAGTGTTGATGCTAGTACATGTAGAAATTACTTTGATGGTTTATATTACGGAAGAATGACGTCGAATAAATAATAGTAGAGGCTATATGGAGAAGTTACAAGGCCATTTCTGAAGTTATGAACGGTTCTGTTTGTCCAATGATGTTGCTGTATCTATCCCAAAAGTCATGTAAATTAGGGGGCGTCCATTAATTACTTGAGGAGAGATACGGGAGGGGATACGGCTAAATCTCACGAAAACTCACCAAGGGGGAGACTGGTCAACGAAAATCTCAAGTGAGGTTTTGTAATTCTTGAAGGATGGTAGGTAGAGAATGTCGACTTTAGGGGGGGGGGGGCGGTAGAAGGTCTAGAAACGACGAGTAAACCGACCTTGGGGGTCGATTAGCAGTGGGGAGGTCTCCGTCAAAATCTCCCGTCATTTTAGGCAGCGTCCATAAATTACGTGAGGTGAAATAGGGGAGGAAGGGGTCCGGCGAAATCTCACCAAGGGGGAGGGGGGGGGCAGGGAAATCTCACGTGCGGTTTAGGATATTTTTGTTGAACAGTAGAGAAAAAAGAAAAAAAAAGTTGCGAGGGTGATTTCTATGGGGAGGGGGCATCTCAAGTACCACATCTCACCAGATGGGAGGGGGGCCAGAATTCCGGAAGAACACCTCACGTAATTAATGGACGCCCCTTTAGGACTCCGTCACGTAGTAGCTGCAAGCCACAACGTTCTCTGTAGATTCTGCGGCACCATGTGGTTTTAACGTGAAAATAAGAGTGGCGTTCTCTTTGCGAATAGTTGGCGATAAAAAATTTAAGCAAACTGATATCTAACCACCCACGCTTTTGTTTACTAAAGTTAATTTTTTGTCAGTGACTATATTCTTATTTCAAGTTTCTTCAAAAAATTAAGTTATATTGAATTGTGTAGAATCCTTTCGCTGTTGGACAAAATCTTAATATTTAAACACAATTTTTAAATTTTTAGTTCACGTTGCTAAAAAAATCGTATTCCCATTTATCATCTGACTCACAATGTAAGATTTCTCTTAATTAATAAAAAAAATATGTAAATAAAAAATTCCACACTAAACACTAAACATGGAACGGCTAAATTTCGTATAAACACATTTCCTTTGATTTTTAATGTTCGCTCTCTTAATATTCTCTACGAGTATAATACAGTACGGTAAAATAAAATCCTCTGGAAATACTTAAGATAGTTATTTTGCATGAAACTTTTCACAGGTGCTAAACTCGCGGAAGGAGGACTAGCGCACCTTGTTGGTGAAACGCGAATGATTTACTCGTGTGTTCAAGCACGTAACCTTTTCCCCCGGTGTAAGACGCCCTTAATTATTTTCAGCAGGTTTCGTATAATCATGCTTTTTCTCTGCCTGTTCTTAAGGAGAGGATGCCTCTTGGGTTCACACAACATTTGCGATGGCTGTGTGTTGAACTCCAGCCACCTGCAACTTGCGTGGCGGTACTGTGCCTGTGAGAGCAATACATCATCAGGTGGAATGCCCCGTTTTATGAGAGTGGGTCAAAACCAGTTCTAACGTTATTAATCGCCACGCATCTCCTGGCCATGACCTTTTCCCTATTAATTCTCCAAGCTGGCAAACGACAACTACGAAATTGCTGTCATTTGTATACGTTTTTAAATATTTATATTTACGTACTGTATTTATTTTTTCCGGATAAGCATAAAGTAAGGAATACCGAAATAATAGGGCCAATGGAAGTGAAAGAAGAAATGTATGATGTTATAGAACGAAAGAGAATGGGATGGTATGGCCATGTAAGAAGGATGCAAGCAATGTTGCCACCTCAGCGATTTTGTCGCTAGATTTAGTGAAATTTGAGGCTTGAAAGCGATATTCTTAAATTTGTTATCGCTAAAAAAATATTTGGTGATTTTTAATTATATTCAACTTTGCAGAGTTTCGAAAAATTTGATTGGAAAGGGGTAGTTAATGCCTCTGCTATGACTCGGATAAATAATGGCGTACATAATATATTGAAAACGGAATATGGCTTACGCAATACAAGAATGCTGCTGGAATAAATACCTTTCTGGAGTTATCTGATTTAGCCATATCCTATCACTTTTCTCTCGCATGCCGCAGTAGAAAGGATTTTCAATATAATGAACATTCTTAAAAACAATTTTTCGAAATAGGATGGCTGTAAATACTCATGATAGCATTCTTTTATAATGAATCAGTTAAAAACTCATACAATTACGAGCTTCCGGCTGATGTGATGGCTGCAATTGATAAAGATCAAAGACTGACGATTCATCTCATCCTTTCACATCTGCAAGTTCTGAAACTCCAACGATACACCAAAGAAATACTGATTGAAGAAATTTTATGTTGATTTTTAAAACAATGTTATGTTTAATTTAATGAAAATACTAATTATTAAAATATTTTTATACAACTTACTTTGCCATTTTCCTTTATTTTATTTAGCGATTCCTAGCGAATCTTTTAGTTCTAAATATATTCCGCAATCTAGTGAGTTTTGAGACCAGGTCTAACGACTTTTGTTTTCATAAGGTGGTAACACTGGATGCAAGACAGTAGAATGCCAAAACTTGTACAGGAATAGGAAGTTAAAGGAAGAAGGAGAGCCACCTGGCTCCAAAGTGTGCAAACAGCAATGAGAAGATTTGGTGCAGAAGAGGAAGATACTCAAGATCGAAATATCTGGAGAAATATTTTGAGAAGATGAAGTCAAATTCTGCATTCCGAGTTTTTATTGTGATTTTGGAGTAAAACCTCAGTAGTAAGGAAACTCTCTTAATAATAATAAGAAGAAGCATTACGCTTCAAGTACGTCACGGAATCTCACACTTTCCACCATGTTAGAAATGGTCCTTGGTAATAGTGTAGCGACTATGAACAAATGTGGCGAGCAAAAATATTGATCAAATAAAAAAATGAATTATTGAAGGTTTTCTTAATTGGTGATACTATCGTTTTCACAATGACTTTTGCCTGGTATCAATTATAACCAACAACTTGGAGCGTCATGTGAAATTATAGAAAGGCTACCATTGTCAGAATGTTTCGATTTCCAGGTTCTGTTTCTAGGCTTAGTACAACACGATAATCTTTTTTTCCGTTCCATAGGGCTTTATGAGTTGTCGACGTAGAAGTATTAGGGCTAAGAGAAAACTGGAGACGAGAAACTTGAAGGGAATCAGTCATGGCCTGTTTGAAACATTCGCCAGGAACAATTTCGGAAAATCATGAAAAATTGAAATCTGGCTGGCGGTACTGGGGATTTGAACTCGCGTCCCCCGAATGCCAGGCCCATACTATAAACTCTCACCCCCCAGGCTCTACCCGGTAATATTACCGGGGTAAAGAGGGCCTATAGTTTTACACTAAATGGAACAACGGAGCGTCCTAGCATACTTCTAAAGAAACAAGGCGAAGCTTTGTCATGGATAATGTTGAATTAACTTACTTTTGTAGACATCTCCCGTCCAAGTTCAGACAAAATGGCCAATCGTTGTTACTGCTCACTTCTGCACATGCATTACTGCTGTAAGTAATATGCCAGTGCGTTCCAAGAATTTTGACAAAAGAAAGTGGCCAAGAGTTGGTGCTAGGATAAAAGTACTTTCACAATTTCTAAAAACACGTCTACGCCGATACTTACCACTTACCCACTATCTACATCTCCAAAATTATGTAGCGAGAAAAGAATACAGACTTCAATACATATCACACGCTAATTGTGTAGAAAACATTAGTAAGCAAATTCAGCCGAAATTTGTTTCTAATTGACACTGTAGCAGCGTTGCTGCTCAATTTATACTCAGACAAGTTGTTACAAAGCACATTACCAACAGGCTTGGAAAGAACAATGAAGCCATAAATCAAAATATGGACACGGACTATTCAATGGGTGTTTTGTCTTCACAGACCAACTGTCGATGGACACGAATGTGTTAAATCGTTGAAATACCTACAACACGTACGTCTGAAATAAGTTCCCCACTTTATTTGATATATTGCGATTATTTGCTGGCCAAAATTTCTAACCGTGAGACGTATGATCACCTTATAGTAGAGATTAAATCAGCTGGAGCGCTGAATGCTCAAAGAATTTCATTCCTTAAGGCAGTACAGGGTTATTCATTTCATATAAGGAGATTCATAGTCATTTCTGGACACGCTTCTAGCCTGTTAATAAGATGTTTGTCTCAGTTAATAAAACTGACTTTGATGGAATTTATCCTCAAAACTATCTCAAACGGAAGATTACAGCTAATAACATCTTCAGTTTCTATACAATGAAATTCCAAAAGTCATGTGATAGGAAGATGCAAATTTCCAGGTGGCGGTAGCATCGATGATGAAACGTATAAATCCGCAGTCCAGTGTCAGGGCTTTCACTTGTACTTTCTTCAGTCGAATCAAAGGTTTTCTGACGTGATCATGGCCGCACGACATGAATTGAGAGACTCTGAAGAAGGAATGATAGTTGGGGCAAAATGTATTCGACATTTGTAAATTCAACATTCTTAGATCCACAGTATCGAAGGTTTTTACTTAATGACAGAGGACAGCGACGTTTGGTAGAGGAATCAGTGCAGATATACATGCAACAGTACTCAGTGTGGGGCGTACGACAGTGCAGCGAAATTTGGGGTTGATGGGATATGGCAGCAGAAGGCCGTAGCGTAGTGTGTCTGCCAACAAAACGCCATCGACTGCAGCGCCTCTCCTGGCCTCGAGAGCAAGTAGGTTGGACGCTAATGACTGGTAAAAAGGCTCTAATGCGATGCAAACCCCACGAGTCAATGGACCCAGGACGTCAGGAAGGCACTGTGTAAACTAGTAGTGGATCCATCCTGGTATGAGCCGCGGGGCTGTGTTTACATGGCATGAACAGGGACTTTCGGTCATACTGAACCGACCGTTAACTGGAAATGATTATGTTCAGCTACCTGGATACCATTTGCAGCCATTCATGGCCTTCTTTTCCCAAACAACCATGAATTTTTTCAGGACGACAATGTGCCATATCACCGGGCCAAAATCGTTCACGACTGGACTGAGGAACATTCCGAACAATTCCAACGAATGATTTGGCCATCTTGTTCGCCAGACATGAATCCAATAGAACATATTGGAACACGATCGAGAGGTCAATTGCGCCGGCAATATTTTCGCAGTTATGGAGGTCTGTAGAGATAGCAGGGCTGAATACTTCTTCAGGGGGCTTCCGAGGACTAATTGAATCAATATCAGGTCGGGTTGATACACTTCGGTCCCACAAGGTATTAAGAGGAAGCCCATGACGTTTGGCATTTTAGTGTATTTCTATTATTATTATCAGCCAATTCAATCATTTTCTGAAGTGGCCTCTTAAAGTCATGATTTCAGATATAACTTGAGCAGTTTCCTCCAGGTCGCACGATCTTGGGCGATCCTCTGCCAGTTAACACCGATAACCCTGCGTATGTCATTTTTCCATCGGTCCGGTGGTCTTCCTCTCGGTCTGGGGTGATCTCTTGGGTTCCACTCTAACACTGTTTTTGTCCACCTCTAGTCTTTTCTATGCGCAATATGGCCGGCCCATTGCCACTTCAAGGATGCTGTCTTCTCTAAGATTTCTGTGACCTTTGTAACTGACCTAATGTCAGTTGCTCTTTTTGTCTTTTCTCGTTAAGCCTAGCATTGACCTCTCCATAGCTCATTACTTGTTTACCTTTTGTAAATTCATTTCGAGTCAAGGTCTCGCAGCCGTATGTCAGCACAGGAATAATGCTCCGGTCATAGACTATTTGCTTTCGATTTGTGGGGATTTTAGATTTCAGTATAATAGAATGCTTGCCATCCCAGTTTGATGCGACGGAAAATTTTAGGTCTTACATCACCTGTCATGTTTACAAGCTGGCCAAGATAATTGTACTCACTGACATTTTCTAAAGATTCATTATCTAGTTGTAAACTACCCTCTGTGGCCCATTTGTTAAACATAATTTTTGTTTTTGAAAGATTCATTCTTAAGCCAACTGCTTTACACTCGGAGGCGAGGTCGGTAACCAAGGTTTGCAGTTCATCAAGGTCATTAGCAACAAGCGCAATGTCATCAGCAAATATCAAGTTGTTGAGTCTTCTGCCATTGATTTTAATTCCCTTTTCCGTCCATTCTAGTTTTGACATTACCATCTCCAAGACAGTCCAAAATAATTTTAGTGTATATATATATATATATGAACAAACAGTGCTAACTGTATGCAAACTGAACTTCCTTGTTTACGATTGTTACAAAAATCGTAACAAAAATACCTACTCTATTCAATTCATTCGTACGATGTTTGGAATGTGTTATTATACGTTGTGCAAAGTGTTAAAAAGAAACCAACTCAACAAATCTGAAACCTAAATGTACTGGATACTTGACGTGAAACTGCACAAAAATTGGATTATCACCAGCCGCTTCGTACGTTCAAGAGAAGTCATTATCAGTCCAACCTGTCACGACCATCGTCTCCGTAATTATGACCTACTATCGACCTTGCGGATAATGCTTACGGGTGAATGGAGACGGCTGCAGGGCCGCGCTATCTTTCGCTGAGGAGTCACGTCTCGCAGAGGTGTGACGCAGTGTGAGGAATGCGCACACGGCAGCCTCCGCGGATCAGTTACCTCATTCATCCCACAGGCTGCTGACTGCGCCCTCCTTCTATCACACCCACGCAGAGCACGCATTCACTGGCGAGCTGGAACTGTACGGTAAATAACACTGACGGCCTTCATACAGCTCTAACCAAACGACACGGGATCCTCAACGTTCATACACTGTCCACTGTAGCTTCGACGTGAAGACAGTAAGTGACTGCTAATCCACTAGAAGAACTGTAATTTCATACAATGCAAAATATTACTCTCTAGCAAAGAAACCTTTTTTTTTAGCTTTTCGCCTCGTCGACTTCGGGGTCATTAGAAGCGGGAAAGGTTTGGGGGCAAGGAACGGGAAGTAATTCGGTCATGGCCTTTTTGGAGGAACCATCCCTGCGTCCGCCTGGAGTGATTTGGGGAAACAATGGAGTTTTTTTTTACTTATGGCTTTACACCTCGTCGATGTCGAGGTCATTAGAGGCGGAATGGGACTGGGGACAAGGAACGTGGAGGAATTCGGCCATGACCTTATGGAGGAACCATCCCGGCATTCGCCTGGAGTGATTTGGGGAAACCATGGAAAACCCAAATCTGGATGCCCGGACGGGGATTCGAACCCACGTCCTTCCGAATGCGAGGCCAGAACGGAAACCATGGAAAACCAAATCTGGATGCCCCGACGGGGTTGCGATACGGCGTCCTCCCGAATGCGAGGCCAGAGCGTTAACCGCTAACCCACCACACTCGGTCACAATCTGGAGATCAGGAGTTGTGCACCACCGTCTCTCTTATCCTGCCAGCCAAGTTTTCATGATGAAAATTTCATCCACATCCAGGACTCGCGAGGTTCCAGCCATCCAGATTTTTGTTTTCCATAGTTTTCCGAAATCACTCCAGGCAATGCTGGGATGATTCCTTGTCTTGGAAGGACTTAATCCTTTGTTATGAAATTTAAGTGGTGTGATTTTTTCTTGCCTTCCCCTGAGGCCTTGGTCGAATTTCTTCCTGTTCCACGCCCTGCATCCTGAACGTCCACGAGCTGTAAAAACCAAAAGTAAAATAAAAAAAAATGGATACTGGAAATAGGCAATTTCCATTTTTCCTCTTTGCAGCTGTGGAGTGAGGAATCAAACAATAGAGAGGTGTGAATGCCATACAAAATCGAATCGTAGGCCCTAGTTCTGACATTTGATGCTTTCGAGGGCTGAGAGTATATGGTCCACACACAGTAAGTCTTTTTTTTTCTCCTTTTTTGTTCGCTTATAATTGTTTTGCAAAGCTACTATTTCATATTACAATTTTTACCTATGCTATGTAAATCCATAGGAAATAAATAACCCTAATCACACATAGTCATCAAATCTCGATCATAGACAGAACTTGATCAAAATCACTTGTCCGAGGACGAACACAAACCAACGGAACTACAAATTTGCTTAAGGCTTGCATGAAGGTTATGCAAAACGTTCTACGTCTCGAGCATAGGTGACTATGCTACCAGCTAATCGAAACAGTTAAAAGGTAATTTCGAAATAATTTGATAATCATAACTTTCTAAAAGTAATCATGTTTCTTAACATGTTCTGTAAATTCAACCATTAGGGGATAAACGCATAGCAGAATCTTTCAAGACCACCTCGCACAATAGAAGCGAGAAATTATTCGAAGCGTGTAAAATTTCAGGTTCTAGATGTCAATTGATGTTTGTATTCTAAGGTTCTCCAAATCCATTTTCGGCAGAGATGATTAGTCATACTATTCAAACTACACGCAAACTTGGACGAAGCACACGCCACTGTTCAAGGTAGATCTGAAATAAGATTTTCTGGCTGTTAGAGAGTCGTTTCCTGTAATTAACAATTATATCAAAACAGACCGCAACGAAAAGCGGTTTCTGTAAAATTAAATCTGTTCAGGAAAGGGACGATATTTGCGGTTTGGCAACTTCTCTTGACTTGTGCCGTTGAAGCATCAACAACTGGCCTCTCGCTTCTACCTGTCTGCTTTGAAATTGGAAGACAAGACAGAGCTATCTTCATTAAGTATATCTTTCCTACTTCGCACGCAAGCCTCGTAACCATCAATTCTCTCTCCTAATCACATATTTCAGTTCCACGGAATGTCTCCATGCAGCCATCTAGCGGCGCGTCGCGTAACTACTACCACAGATGTTCTACGTTCATGGCAATAAAATTACAGTTGGCTATCGAGACCAATTACTATGGTCATTTCCAGAGTTGTTTGGCATAGTTTGCTCAAAACGATACATCCAGTTAATATTATCTGCTTTATATGGCATTTCGTATCTAACAGTTTAACACACGAATCTAAATTTACTGCTAAATATTAGTGCCTTTTTCTGTAAGAGCTAAACGATGGCAACATTACTGTCTACTAAAAGAAGTTATGGTTCACTGTTCCTGAAAACAACAAATAATACTAACAATTAAAGAAAAACAATACAATGACATGATTTTCACGAAATTTGGTATTTATCAGTTTCGTGTAGGGTTTGATAGGCATATGTTACAGCCTGAAAATTCTGCTCACAATTTTATAGAAATATAATATGTCGAGTTTTTGTTATACTTCGATCTTCCATTGTAGTAAGATAACGGTTGATATCTGACGCAAGATATGGTGTTGTGGCTACAATAATGGCTATGTTTAACATAGATATCGCAGCAGTAGCTATAAGTTAGAACTCGCATAAGAGGTGTATATATGAAGTCTTATCGTTGGTTCAGTCCAGGGGTCACCAACCTTTTTATCCCGTCGACCACTTCATAGAATATTTGCCTTCTTATCGACCCCCAGATTAAGTATTAAATAAAACATTAAATCATTTTTGGCATTTCTAATGCTAAGCAATAAGGAGACATCCATAACAACCCATATAGTTCCTATTTCTTATAAAATCTACCCAATAATATCTACTGAAAAAGGAAATATTTTACATTGTTATTACAATCTTAAAAAGTAGTAAGAAAATTATGGATAGATGGGATAAATTTCGAGTAAAGGTCTGCCAAATAGAACGGATGGTTCTTGCACTGTTTTAACTCGTTACATATCAATGGATCCACATTCCTAAACAACTCTTCAGATGAGTTATACAAACCAACACGCCTGTGCAAACTATCACCTCTTGGCAACCACCTTACCTTAGTATGCAAAAATAATTGGTTGAAAGGTCAATCATTTTCTTCACATAACTTCTGATTGGAATGAGTTACCGAGGGGAATGATGAATAACTTACCGAAAACGTTAAAAGGATTTAAAGTTAAAATTTGTAGAAGGCAAATGCAGGAGGGTGCAGGATAGGGGGAAGTTGGGTGTGTAGGGAAATTTCCACCGGAGCGTGTGCTCCATTGCAATTAAATTAAACTTCGCAAACAGTCGGGAATTCAGAGGATGAGCATTATTTTTATTTACTGAAATATTCCCATTTTTCCTAAACAGTTTAATTAATCTTCTTTAATGTTAATCGACCCCAGTGCAATAATCGACCCCTGCATAACTCTTATCGACCCCTTGGGGTCGATATCGACCACTTTGGGGACGATATCGACCACTTTGGGGACCCCTGGTTTAGTCATTGGATATAGGAGTTGCTTTAGAGCACCAAACCATACTTAGTGTGGAAGGAAAATAGACGTGCGAGCAAGAAATGATGAAAATCATATGGTGGTTAAACTAAAGGACGTTCTTTATTCTTGAACCTGAAGCAGCGGATGGAAACTTTTTTATTTTTCTAATGGTTTTAGTCCTCGTCGACATCGAGGTCATTAGAGGCGGGAAAGATGGAACGGGAAGGGGGATCGGCAACGACATTTTGAAGGAACCATGCCGGCATTCGCCTGGAATCATTGTGGGAAACCACGGAGAACCCAAATCTGAATGGCAGTACGGGGATTCGAACCCGCGTCCTTCAGAATGCCTGGCCGAGCACTACTGCTCATCCGCGAAGTTAAATCTTGCCGGTCATGGTAATTTCATCCATGAAGTTGCCATTTATTTTTCTTGTACCTTTACGGGATTTCTCGTTCAAGTCACCAGAACTCATCTTGTCTTTTCTCGATATAATGTGAATGTGATGCGTGTCATTCACTGTATGACATATTTTTTACAAAGCCGATAGTAAGAGATGAGAATTGTTTACCATTTTGCTTTTATCGTATCTTTCTTAGATTAAACTTTTTGATTCCTAGTGTGCCAGTCTCTTCGCTTTGCTAAACGAATTATATTTATCAGCAGTGGTTGTCTAACCGAACAGATTTATTTTTTCTACGAAGCATACAAACGGCTCCTTAGATTTTTAGGTAAACTTCATAAGAAGCTAAGGTCATCTACTTTGAATCAAAATTACCATTTATAGTTATTACTATGATTTTTTCTGTTTTCTGCTGAACTGATCAATATTGATCATAATTTTTTTTTCAGTTAAATAATTAGATACATATTTGCAACTAGCATAGTATGCATTTATTTTTTGCTTCTGGTTTAGGCCTTGTCGACGTCGAGGTTATTAGAGGCGGAAAGGGGCTGAGGGCAAGGAAGGCGGGTGAATTAGGCCATAACGTTTTGAAGGAACCATCCCGACATTCGCTCACCCAACATGCTCGGCGGTATGTTTGTTTCTGAAATAATGTTGAGATATTAAAAGATTTTTATGATGGGATAAAAGTGAAATATCTTTCGGATAAAGTTGGAAATTCGAATACGGCGACACAAATTTCAATGTTGTTGAAACGGGAATCTGAAATAATTAAAGTTTTTGTTTCTGTAGATTGGTATTAATACATTACAAAGTAACAGATGTCTGTTAATCAACGAAAAAAATAATAATAATAATAACTGCTGCTTCTCATGGCGTAGGTTTCTATGTTAATGGCATCTCCTTGATTTTAAAGAGATGTTACGTAAAGGATCGGTTTCCATAAGTGACTGAGTAGGCCTAATCAATTACATGTTATGTAAATACCTTTCACAGATTTCGTCAGGCGTTAGCTAATTTTTAAGTTAATTACTTGTAAATGACTCTTCGCAATTTCACTTCGAGGTTTCCTGAATGTCCTGGATTAGCAAATTGGTCACTTAACTTCTTTACCTCCTTGGCTAGCGTTACAGTTAGTGTAATTTTATTGGTGCGGACCTACTTTTACGTGATCACAAATTATCAGCTCAGCAAAAGCTTGAAGTGTTACTTGGCAGACACTTGAAAAGCAAAAATCTGAATATTACCTTTGAACTAGGTCGAGGAAAACGAAGACGTTCTCAGGCCGAAATGGTAAAGTACATAAAATAACGAAACTTCTTTTTGGAAAGAAAAACAATCGAAGAATCATATGGAAACCATATGAGAGTGAAAATGTGGCAATCCGATTTGGAAAATGCAAAGCGGAATCAAAGATTAAGAAAGGAATAGGGCGGGGTTGTATTCATTCCCCTGTTCTATTCAATGCGTACGTGCAAGAAACATTTGAAGCTGTGAGGAATCAAATAAACGCAGGAACTTACATTCACGCCAAAAACATAGCTATGCTGAGATTTCCATCTTCTTCTTTTTTTTTTTTTTACTTATGACTTTACTCCTCGTCGACGTCAAGGTCATTAGAGGCGGGATGGGACTGGTGGCAAGGAACGGGAAGGAATTCGGCCATGGATTTCTGAAGGAAACATCCCGGCATTCGCCTGGAGTGATTTGGGGAATCCATGGAAAATCCAAATCTGGATGGCCAGACGGGAATTGAAATTTGAGCTGACATTGCAGTTGTTTCAGAAAATGAAAGTGATTTGGGTGAAACACTTGATATAATGGAAGAGGTCCTTACTGAGCCTTATAACTTGAAAATAAACAAAAAATATCAATTTACGGTAGGTAGGTTCAAAAACAAATACAGTTAAAATTAGACGACCAATTAATCGATCGAGTTAAAGATTTCAGTTACCAGGGTAGTATAGTCACAGAACATGGGAGAAGCGGAAAAGAAATATTGAACATGTTTTAAATAAACCAAAGAAACTTTTCACTTCTAACAACGGTCTGTAAATACGTAATAATCTTCTAAGCATAGCCCTACATTGAAGTAAATTATGGACCAGAGGATGGCGGGAAGAAAACGATTGGAGGCATTTGAAGTCTGATATTGCAGACAAATGCTGAAAATAAGCTAGATGGATTATGTCACTAATAATGAAATATTCAAAGGAACGAAATTTCTGGAAGAAATTGTAGAAAACAAGAGACAAGGTGATGGGCCACGTTTTGCTTAAGGTGATTCTTAAAGAAAAGATAAAAAGAACAAACCACGGAGTAAGTTTATACTATATGAACCAAATTATGAATGACATGAAATGCGGTAGCTACACTGAATTAAAAATGGAAACAAGGAAGCGGCATAAAAACAGAATTACTACAATGAAATCCTTGATAACTGTATGTATATGAGGGAACAGTTAAGTGAGCAAATTTTACAAATCATCATATGTTGCCTTTACTGTAACTTACAACAAACCATACACGAACTACCTGCGAGAGAAATTACGGTTTTAGCCTTGAACTATGTACCTTACCACGGAAAAAGTAACCTGTACTCTGGTCCATAAGATGCGTTATTGCTACGTATAATTTTATTCAGATCTTTTAATTAACTTTGTGAGATGAGCAGAGAGACAAAACAGGCGGACAGACACGCTAGCTCCGTGAATAGCTCAACCATTGACTTTGTTCCTGCCACAGGAAGTTTGTGTATGATGTACTGTAAGTCACTCCTGTATATTTGGGATTTTTTTGTGTCTGTGCACGAATCATCTAAAATCTAATCAACAGATTTAGACGAATCTTCATATAGTTATAGCTCCTGCCATACATACGCAATACTGTTCATCCCCGCAAGTTACATATTTCTCGGAACAAAGAGGACAAATTATCAATTTTGGAAGTTTTGTCTTTTCACACACTTTTCAAAAGTTAACAAACGGAATTCGGACATGACCTTTTGAAGGAACCATCCCGGCATTCACCTAGAGTGATTTAGAGAATCCATAGAAAACCGAAATCAGAATGCCGAAAGCGAGGCCAGAGCGTTACCGTTCACACGCCATGCTATCCCATGCAAATACTAACATTCGGATTTAAAAGAAACTGCACTATGTCATCAGTTAACATACGATACTTTTATCCGGATAAATCATACAATTTCTGATGACACACGGGGCTAAAGCGTAAATTTTGGAGTTTTGACCACTTGTGCACGCATTATGCATAAGTTAAATAACAGATATTCAGTATAGCCTATGTCATGGGTTACAATAACTGATAATTTTCATATTTTGCCAATAATATGGGTTTTAATGAAATGCATCACCGTGCTAGATTATCTATTGTATTGTAAGTATTAATAGATTTCCACAGTAACCATCATAGTACCCATGCAAATAAAGAAAAAAGTAGTGTTTGTTTTAACCTTTGTATACGTTCGTATAGTTCACTTATTCTGATGTATATGGAAATAGTTCACTTATTAGTCAACAGAGGGCAGCAATTGATTTTTTTACGCTGTGAGTGTGTGTTAAAATAATTCCGTCTTCAACAAACTGATTCTCCAATACGTTTAGGAATATAATATGATGTGTCTGACAGTTTATACAAATGCTAATAAAACAGTCCTCGCACAATTCATGTAGAAACTACAGGTATTTTTTACTATTAAGCTTTGAACAATACTGAAATGTTCCTGTAAACCAACCAGAAATAGAAAATTTTCTGAAGTAGTGACAATTTCAATGGATGATGTATGTAAATGGATCATACCAACGCCTTCAAATGCAGAATGAAATGAAGAGAATCAAGAAAGAGGAGTGCTTTTCTACTTTTTCCTCTTAAGCCCATATTTCTTTGATAGTTTATCAGTAGATTAATAGCGTTAATATTTGATTCCACATGGGCAAAGTCACTGGCGAGGCTAGTAAATTTCGTGCGCTGTAGTGAACAGTTGACAGCTCTTCGATCTGTCACGTATTCCACCTCGATTGTTAATCCTCTCTACAAATACCTTATTAAACTCTTGATCATTTACACGCAACATCTGAAATCAGTGAACCAGATTTCAATTAAGTTTTGTAGTTAGTTACTTGATACCGCGATCTTGAAAGGAGGCAAACAAAAGAAGCAGTCCTTCTGAAATTTTTTTCCTTGAAATAACAGTTTTCACGGTTAAGAAACATGAATGTCACTAATTTCGGACGTAAACAGAAATATAAACATCTGATTTAAATCATCACTTTATTTACTTTTCAGATACATACTAAGAGAATTTCAAAATCATACTGATGCAAAATTAGCTATAAAGTCAATTTCATTCGTTCTATGTTTAAGTCGTTCCACTAATAACAACCGGGAAAGGGCTCAACTCTATTCTTCCTCATAACAAATTGTATTTTTCGAGCCATATCCTCGTTGTATACGGATTTACACTTTTCAAAGTTAATTCTTCTCCTCGTCTGATACGGTTTCTCATAAAACTGAATTCTTCTGAATTGGTCAAATATTCCTTCCCTGCCCAGGATGCGGTTTAACAACCTGCAAGCGTCATCTACATTTCCATTTTTGACCATTACTGTCCTTGCAATAAACCTGGCGTGATGCAACGTCATTGCAGATCCACAGCCTTCAGTTACTAGCACGACTTACTGTGGCGAAGAGAGCTGGCGATTTACCTGCAAAGAAAGAGAATGTTGTTAAAATATATGTGCTTAATAGCAATGGAAAATATATTAACACATTAAAAATACGCTCATTTAATGAATTAAAAAATCTGTTTACATTTTGTCTGTTAATTAAAAATGTAAACCTACGGTGGTTATAGGTAGTTGATTCAATGTTTCATTGATCATGAAACACCTATTTAATAACGCACAGCGATAAATTGTTATTTGCTCCATGTCGTTACGTCTTGTTAGCGGCCGTAAAGGACGGAGGACATTATTATTATTATTATTATTACTCCGCGATTCACTAAAAGTGTGTGGCGGAGGGTGCATAGCACCTATCGAGAAGGGTTATGGTTTGGAAGGGTTATAAGGGATATGGCAGGAGGCGCCCATGGGCTATTGTGAGGAACCATCCCCGCATTCGCGTGGAGTGATCTGGGAAAACCATGGAAAACCCAGATCAGGATGGCTGGAGTGCTTTATCGAAAGCTACTCCTGTCGGATTTTAAGTTTACTCGCCCGGTAAATCCTTTCTATTCCATTCCCTAATCGCTCGTGGGAAAAATGAGTACAGAAATGAATCGGTTCTGGCCCTGATTTCTCTTATCTTATTTTCACGGTCATTTCGAGATATGAATGTTGCTGGTAGCAATATTTGCTGACTGTCATTCCGAAATACATCTGTCGTGAATTTTTCAATTAGCTTCCGTCGAGAGCAACGCCTTCGGTGTTCCAGGTCTTCCCAACCTAACTCCTTCAACATCGCACTTACGCTTTCCCTCCAACTATATATACCTGTCACGAATCGGGCGGCTCTTCTTTGGACCTTCTCTAAAGCCTCCATTAACCCCTTTTGATGGGGACCCCATACAGAACAACAATACTCTAAGTGAGGACGTACTAGTGACTTGTATACAATCGATTTAACTTCCTGAGTGCATTGATTTAAATTACGACCTAGAAATCGGAGCATACGATTTGCTTTCCCCATTACATTCTCAATATGCTCATTCCACGACAAATTATTACGAATTGTTACCCCTAGGTATTTAGCGGAATCTACCGTTCTAAGGACAGTGTCATTAATCGTATATTCATAGTTAAATGGTGTCACCTTTTTACTTACACGCATGACTTGGCACTTTTTAGCGTTTAACTCCAACTGCCAATCTTTACACCACGCAATTATTTTCGTAATATCGTCTTGTAACAAAGCGCAGTCGTCCATGGGTTTTGATTTCGCGATAAATTATAGCATCATCGGCAAATAATCTTTTCATTCCCCCTATTATGTCGCATAGATCATTGATGTATATGAGAAACAACAGAGGCCCTAACACGCTTCCCTGGGGAACTCCAGACCCCACTTCAGTAAGTGATGAACGCTCACCGTCGAGAACTACACACTGTGTTCTGCCCTTCAGGAAGTCTGCAACCCAGTCGCATATTTGTCTAGATATGCCGTAACCGCGAAGTTTCCTAAGTAACCTAGTGTGAGGCACAGTGTCGAAAGCTTTTTTAAAGTCTAATAGAACCAAATCAACCTGGGATTGCTCATCTATAATTCGGCACAAGTCGTGAATTAGAAGTGCAAGTTGTGTTTCGCAGCATCGGCCTTTTCTGAATCCATGTTGATTTGGATTTAAAAGCTCACCTTCATCCAAGAACCGCATGACATTCGAATAGATGATATGTTCTAAAATCCTGCAAAATATTGAAGTTAACGAGATCGGCCTATAATTCTGAGGATCATTAACATTCCCATTTTTAAACACTGGAGTTACGATAGCGGTCTTCCATTCGGCTGGTATTTTTCCTTGATCCAGAGAGACGGTATACAATTTCATCAAATACGGTGCAATTTCCTTTGCGTATCTTGAGTAGAATCTTGTAGGAATACCGTCTGGTCCGGGAGCCTTATTGGTTTTTACATTCATAAGCAGTTTAGTTATTCCCTCGACATCAAGAACGAGATCATTCATAATTTTGTCGGTACGATTGTTAAATATCGGTATCTCCTCTGAGTTTTCTATCGTGAAAGCCTTTTTAAATATATCATTCAAAATTTCTGCTTTCTCTACGCTTGTTTCTGATAATTCACCATTTTCTTTAATCAGCGACGGCATAACCTTACGAGAAGCCTCTTATTACTTTGATATACGACCAGAACTTTTTTGGATTAGTAATCAGATCTTCGGATAAATTCCTGGCTTGGAATTCTTTAAACGCATCGCGCATTGCCTTACGCACTTCCGCACGCAACTGGACTAATTTAGCACGATTAGATGAGTCCCCCGATTTTTTCACCGCGGCATGTAAACGCCTTTGCCTCCTGAGCAAACGTTTCACTTCCCTATTGAACCAAGGGAAGTTATTACTGACCTTAATACACTTCTTAGGAACAAACTTGTTTAAACCGGTCCATATTAGTTCTTTTAAATTAAACCAAAGTTCCTCAACATTTGTATTTAGCGTGTACGTTTCAAAATTCTTCGCAAAATGGTCAACCATACCCGCATCGTTTGCCTTATCGAAGCAAAACACGAGTTTCTCTTTGTCATGCTTCAGACTCAGACTGGAGTTTAACGTTACCACAACCGCCTTGTGATCACTTATACCGTCTTCTATACAAACATGGAACGGGAAGGAATTAAGCCGGCTTTTTGAAGAAACAATCCCGGTATTCGACTGGAGTGATTTTTGGAAACCTTGTAAAACTTTAAATCTTTGTGGGTGGTCGGGGATTCGAACCAGCGTTCTCACTATTTACTCGTTCAAGATGAAATTCTAACCGTAGCATCCCCATAAGAGAACCATAATGTACATCTTCTCAACGGTTTCTCAGTGAACTTAGACCAACGATTTTCTAATTTTTATACAGTTACAACATAACACAAGTTCTCTAACTTTGTGGAATAAGCGTTTATCTCAACTGTGACTGTAGTACTGTATTTGAAATAAGATTTTAGTCAGAATTAAGATGTTGGAAAACTCACTCCGAGTCAAATCGATATACACGGTACGGTTGCATTATCGTAATGGAAAAGCACTTTGATCTTTGCCAAATGAAGGAGCTTGGCATTATCTTGCCTATAGGCAACACACCCAAAGCATCCAAAAAATTAGTAGCAGTCGCCTTTCCTGCTGGTGGAACAAATTTCGACTTCTGAACACCTTTGAGCTCTTTCATCCTTGTTTGGACTACAGCTTTATCTTCAAGTTTCAAGAAAGTGAAGAAAAATTGGAGAAACTCTGCTGAATTGTGTTTAAACACGCCCTCATGAGAAATATTCATTCGAATATGTTAGTTACCGAGTGTGGTGGGTGAGCGGCGACGCTCTGGCCTCGCTTTCGAGAGGACGCGAGTTCGAAGCCATCCGGCCATTCAGAATTAGGTTTTACATGGTTTCTCCGAATGCCAGAATGGTTCATTCAAAATGGTCATGGTCGAATTCTTTCACATTCCTTGCCTTCAATCCTTTCCCGCCTCTAATCACCTCGACGTCGACGAGGCGGAAGGCAGTAAGCAAAATATGTTTGTGGTTGAACGTTTACCAACTTGCCACCCAAACTCGAAAGTTATTAATAATCAATCAAAGCAATTAAAAAGTAACGTTACTAACAATTATTTAAAAGGTTTGAATGTGCTTTAGAACATAATTAACTGTCTGTAATAACTGAAAACACAGTGAGAAATACATTTTTATGGGTGTTGCCAACCTCAAAGACGGATACCCCACTATCAATATAAAATTAAATATTTATTACAAGTAATAACACACGCAACCATATGAATTATACATTTCAAAATATTCTATATTCTATAAACTATAAAGAATATTCTTACATATTCAAGAAACAAGGTCTACCACACAGTTGACTATATTTTCTGCACAGGGATTAGTGAGATAAAAAACTCATCGTAATGTTACAACGCTCTTAAAGACCATATAACCATTGGACAAATATTATTTATGTCGGTTAGGTAAAGCAGAAAGAAAATAAAATCAAATTTAGCAGTCTGTAACGTACACAAAGTAATGTGCTGCCACACAGCTTCCACTAATTTATTCTCAGAGAAAGAGTAGACAAATAAGATGTCACAGAAATGCACACAAATATTAATTTTCTTGTATGTAATAAGAAAATGGAATATAAAAGGAGGAACGTAAAATTGAGTAAACAACATTACTCTCGCAGTATGGACGCAGACGCCTCGGCGAATAACACACAATGGCTCCTGGAAAATAAAGACTGCGGCCCAGCCAGGCAGAAGGAAAACGACTCTAACGCCGGCAGCCTGGCAGGTGATATACAGCAGACGCCCTAGTTACCACCATAAAATGAGTTTAACGGTCCATCCGCCCTGGGCTGCGCTAGTACACTTTAATCTACCAAATTGAACCAACACGCCCTGTTTTCAGCATGAGGCGAAGAGTATGAAGAGAAAGGCGTCACTTGCAAGTAAAGTTGCGGAAGAGAGGAGTATTATAAAGATACCATTCAGAGCAGCATGTGCAACAACTGTTCTTCACACTCAGGTTACTCAAAGAGGTGCAATCCTATCTTGTAAAATCGTATTCAAGGCGCCAGATTGATTACGAAATGCGTCTTTTTGGATCTGTAGTAGGCAATATCCGATAATTCACTCAAACTTGAACAGACGGCGTATTCGACGTCGGCAGAACGAGTGAAAATCAGGACACTAGGAGTTTGTTTGTCCCAAGCTCCTATGCTAACAGTGTACCTTAAGCAGTCACATGGATTCGATGATTGGCGGTGGTAAAACAGACCAGAATTTTGATGCGTCATACCTAAGCTAACAGCGCATGAACAAAAATGAAATAGATCCAAAGCATCAGTTAAACGGACATTAAGCTGTAAAGTCGAGGCTCAAATCTAAGAATAGCTTCGAAAAGACGACGAAGAAGCTAACAGGAACTGCAAGTTCACAAAGACTGAAGAGATGGGAGGAGGAAGCTGAAGGATACGAAACCTGAAACAAAAAGTGGGCACTCCCACAAGGAAGGACCTCTGGAGGACTTTGAACAGGACGAGGGTAGAGTGACTCGTAATAAAGAGAATCTTATGAAGTGGAGTCTCACCAACGATCCTCATTGCGACCGAGGCAACATATTTTTATTCGTAAACCACGCTATTAAAAAATAAAACATGACAACCTGTTCAGCTTAGAATAGCAAAAAGTTTTATTCTTTGCAGAGTTTTGGACACGAAAAAGACCGTGAGAGTTCCATTACTACAGATGAAAATCTCTTGTCCAAAGTAGCAGAAATAAATTTATTGCAAAGTATAGGACTGATGTCATCTGGCTTAGCGTATAACGAAAAAAACAATTCTGTCGTAGCAGAAATTGATTTTAAGGGTCAGTATCATTGGACAGCACCGACGACAGACCTACAGCCAACCTTGAATCGTACCAGATTAATATTTACTCGTATCACATTGCTTACAGCAACGTTAAAATTTTCCAAATGCAGGGACTGTCACTGAGCGAAACGAGGCTTTCTTTTCGATCTAAGTCTACCGTAAAAGATCACGTTAAAGCAATACTGACTTATAGAATCGTTAATCTGTTCATATATAGTTTGATAGGAATGCTGTGCAAAACAAGACTTCTCTACAAAGTGTAGCTGTAGGTTTTTCTTAGAAATACATTTCATTGGAAATACATATTTAATTTAATTGCTATGGAGCGGACGCTCCGGTGGCAATTTCCCTACACACCCATTCCTCCCCCCTTTCCTGCACCCTTCTACATTTTCCCTCCACAAATTTCAACTTTAAATTCTTTCAACATTCTTGGCAACTTATTCCAATTCCTGACACCCTTTCCTGAAAAAGAGAATCTTCCTACACCCTTGTGCCTGAAATCGAGTGCTAACTTGTGGTCATGGTCATCTTTTCCCTTCGATTCATTTCTTTTAATTCTTACACCAATATTTTTCCATGCCTCACCACCAATATACGCCTTGTACACTCCCATGACCCACTTCACCATCCTTCTGTCTTCCAATGAGTTCCAGCTCTTTTATCATACCTGTCACTGATTGGGTTCTGCGGTAATTTCCAGAAATAAATCTAGCAGCCCTTTTTTGCACGCTCTCCAACTCCTGTATTTGATACTCAAAATGTGGATCCCATACCACACTGCCATATTCAAGCAGTTCTGTAATCCAATTCCTTTTCTTTTCTCGTACATTCCCTCATCACTCTTTCCAACAAGTGCAGAATTTTGAAATCTTTTCCTACTACCTGTCCAATGTGTCCTGCCCAGTTAAGCTTGTTGTCAAATGTAATGACAAGATATTTACATTTCAAGTCTTCAACAAGCAATTTTTCCCCACCTTATAATAATGATCAAACTTTCTGTGTATCTAATAAGCTGACTCTTCTTTACATTTATTTTCATCCTATGTTTATCAGCCCAACTAGATATCCTGTGCAGATCACCCTGCAGCTGTTTACAGTCCTATGCCATTCTGATCCTTTATTATAGCATTATGTCATCTGCAAACAATCTAATTTCTGATAGTAAACGATCGACATAATTATTTATTAGAATAACGAATAGCAATGGTCCCAATAAGTTACTCTGTGTAATGCTTCTCATCAAATAGCACGATTATTTTTGTGTGCATGTTGACTTAGACAACACATTCCTTCTTAGGAGAAACGTCTTCGCAACAGTAATTCCCCGCAAGCAATCTAATACGTGACGCAGAGGCACAAGCGAGAGCGGGTACAAGTCGTTAACAAATATCGCCTCTTAGATAGCGGGGTCGGTCGATTACTTTACAAGACGGGGAGTTCGAGAGTTCGACGAACATAACTCAGCTGTCAAGACGAATTACAGTTACGAAACACTTAGAGATTAAGGTTTAAGTGTAGAAAATCAATTGAAAAACTTTGATGTGTGAACGAAGGCTTTCCCGGCGGGTCGCTGGAATATAATTTTCACGAGTTCCTTGTCGAATGATGATGATGTTGTAAGACAAGTTTAGACGGCGTCATCTTCAGGTCCTATTAGAGTAAGCGACAACCCGAACTAAAATGCCGTTGCCTTGCCTTGACATCATAACTGGAATAACCTAGGTCCCAGATTGTGGGGAAGTTTTTGCGCTTGTGCGCATCGCCTTCCATATTACTTTGTGGTTGTCCTGAGAGTGTGTGTCCTGTCGGGGTTTGTCAATATCCGGTATTTTATTTCATAGTTTGGGTTTGATCATTTCTTTACTAGTGGTCCAGGAGTTTTCTTGGCCATCTGAGAGAGTTGTCGTAAAACGGTTCAGCTCCCAGAGCTGTTATCAGAGGGTTGGTAGACTTTTGGCTTGCATTGTAGAACTGGGCTGCCAACTTTTCGTATCTTTGGCGAAGTCGTGGTAGTCCACTTATCTGATGGAGGACGTCTACCCTCGTCTCTCTCGGCAGATGGTACGCATTCCTGATGGCCCTGTTCTGGATTACCTGCAGCAGTTGAAGGTTGCAGGTAGCAGTGTTGCCCCAGACGACCGCAGCATACTCCAGTATGGGTCTGACGAGAGCGACATAGAGTCGGATGCCTAGGTCCGGTCTCAGTGCTGATGTGGGATTTAGGAGAGGGTATAAAGTTCTTAGTCTCCCTGCGGCTTTTCCACGGACACTTGTGACATGGGGCTTCCACGTCATCCTTCTGTCTATTTTGACTCCTAGGTAGGTGTCAGTCCTGGTCCAATTTATGTCTTCCCCGAAGAGGGTCAGAGGCGTTAGGTGTGGCACGTTCCTCCTTGTTAAAATGATCGCTTGACTATTCGGCGCGTTAAAGGCTAAGCGCCACTTGGTCGCCCATTGCTGAATTTTGTTGCAAGCCTGTTGCAATCTTGTTCGCAAGGTATTGACGTTTAGGCTCTTTGTATACATGGCTGTGTCGTCGGCGTAGAGAGCCTTCTCAACGCGAGCTGTGCTAGGAGTGTCCGCCGTATAGAGGCTGTAGAGTATTGGTCCCAAAACGGACCCTTGCGGGACTCCTGCAGAGATGTTCTTCACTGAAGAGTACGCGCCGTCCAACACAACCCGGAAGGTCCGTCCTTCCAGATAGCTCCTTAGCAACCTGATGTGTGAGAGGGGGACCCCGTGCGCAAGAAGCTTGTAGAGGAGGCCCTGGTGCCACACTGAATCCAAAGCTCGGCTTACATCGAGCATAACCGCACCAAAGTATTCTCTGCGTTCGAAGGCTGCGAATGCTTCCTCAGCGAGTCGGAGCAGCTGCTGAGGTGTGGAATGCTGCTTCCGGAAACCAAACTGTTCGTCCGGTAGCAACCTTTCTGCATCGATAATTCTGCGAAGCCTCTTTAAGTAGATACGCTCGAACACTTTTGATAGTGTCGGCAGAAGGCTGATGGGACGATAGGAGTTTGGTGACCTCTTATCCTTTCCCGCTTTTGGTATCGGTATCACCTCAGCGTGTTTCCATGTTTGTGGGTATTCCCCTCTTCGAATTGCTTCATTGAAGGCATCCGTGATATATTGTATTGCAGATGGGGGCATTTGGCGAAGGATGCCTCCACCAATCCCATCATGGCCTGCTGCTTTCTTGACTTTTAGACTTGCAAGCGAAGACGAGACCTCTTGGATCGCGATCTCTTCTATGACGTCCTCATCCGGGGGTTCCGCTTCAAGGAAGCGCCTCAGGCGTTGTTCTACAAATCTGATATGTTCGTCATCCCTTGGGTCCTCAACTGGTTGGAAATTAGTTCTGAAGGCTCTGCGAGGGCCTCAGCCTTCTCCTCAGTTTCGCGGATGTAGTTATTGCCAACCACTAATAGCGGGATCTTCAGTCCTCGCCGGAGTATGGCCTTAGTGGTTCGCCATGCTGATCCATCATGCAGGTCCAGAGTAGAGATGAAATTGGACCAGTCTGATATCCTATGATGCTCCACTTCCGCTTTGATTTCCCGCTGTATGCGGTTTATGATCCTCTTGGTAGTCGGATCCCTTGTGATACAATGCCGTTCTCAGCAGTCGACGCAGATATACAGTTTCGCGCTCTTCCTCATCCCCTCCACTTCGCTCTTCCCCTTCTCCTCCACCTCACTTCGTCCTATTGTCAAGATAATAAGCAGCTTATCAAACTACGTTAATACAACATTACAGCGCTTCTTTCATAATGAGAAAATGTTTGTTCTATGAGGCATAACGTTTAAAGCTGGTGTCTATGAACTTCCGACATTCTAGGATAGGGGTTCCCAAACTTTTTCTTACCACGCGCCTCTTCCGTCCAAAAAAAGGTTGCTTTATTTTTATTTATTTTTTTCGTTCAGTTTCAGCCTTCTATGGACTACGACTACGCAACTTCATTTCCTCTTCTGAGCTTCCTTCCTCCGTCGCCAGTACTCTTTCATTCTCTCGCTCACTCTTCTTTTTCTCCCTCTGAAAATACTCTCCTTTTCCTGATGGTTTTTCTTCAGTCAGATCCTTTACCTCAGCAATTTTCCCTCTGAATAATTGCCTATCTTGGATGTCTTACATGCTGATTCCACATCTTTTCAGATCCCGATTGACCTCCTTCACCCATGGAATTTGAGTCTTTCTGTTCTCTTGAAAGTTGAGTATTTTCTTTGCCATTCTTTCTGGTTCCATTATCTTGATATATCCATAGAAAGCTAATCTCTTTTTCTTAATTGTGTTTGATACCTTTTCAAACTTTCATATTATTCTTGGTTCGATCTCAAACGGAAATTAAATTCTCTTCCTGTCACTTTTTTGGTCCCAAGATTTGCCTTAGAAACTTCCTTCTTTCTTTTCTATTTCCGTCAATCCCTTTCTGGCTAGTGTTTCTGCTGCGTATAAACATTCTGGCTTCACTACCGTACTATAGTGCTTGTATTTCGCCTGATGGGAGAGTAATTTTGATTTGTATGTGTTCTGAGAAATTCTGAAAGCTGTTTCCATCTTTCTCACCCTATCTTCAACTGCAGCCTTTTCATTGACATTGGGGGTCAAAATTTCACCAAGGTACTTAACTTCTGTGTTCTTTTAATATCACCATATTTAGTTTTCACTGTCCACGTCTGGTCTTTTGAATTTATGTTCATGTATTCCGTTTTCTCAAACGATATTTGTAGTCCTGCTTTCTTAGCTTTTTCCTTCAAGACTTCTATCTGTTTGATTGCAGTCTCCAGATCTCTTGCAAAGAACACAATGCTTTATAATTAATAAGGTAAAAACGTACTTCTCAGTACCAACAATGAAATTTCAGAGGAAACGCATTAAGTATTTGATGTTAGAATAAAGTTTTTTTCGGCTCGAAGAGGCGGTGAAGGAGGCAGAGTACTTGCGGCGACGGTGTAGCGCTAGGGTATCGTGAACACGGGTGGTGAAGCTACCTAGCACCGCGCGTCCTCCCTGGCATGTCTTCACCGCCAGCCTCCCTCCCCCCTCCCTCTAGGAGAGCGCGGCAACCTATATTCTAGGGAGACTCCGTCACAGCTCCAAGCGAAAATCACCAATGGCACAACGGTTTTCGGGATAGTGAAATAGAAACATAGAAGTTTAGTCATTTAGAGACAGTGCTACACCTTCGTTAAGGATTTCAGTACATTTGTTCTGGTAACTATTAAGCTCCTTACTTACTTTACTTACGCAGCAACTTGGTTTTACAACCGTACTATCGCGCAAAGCATGAAGAACAGTACTATGATAATTTCTTTGCAAATCTGGTTGTAGGCCATCTTCCGCAGTTGTAGGATAATAGATTATAAATCAAAATTCCGTCTGGAACAACTGTTGATGTTACTGTTTTCTTTATTTCCAAACGCGTTTCGCCCTTATGGTGTGGGGCATCGTCAGTGGCTGTGAATTTGTTTTTACGTGTGATATGTTACATTTGACAGATGAATTATAAATTATTATATACATATTTACATTGTACTTACAGCTAGGGTGGTGGTATTTACATGGCGATCTGGAACAGCACTTAATGCATCTTACAGATCTTCTATTTCACAATTATAAAAACTGTTTTACACATATTACTGAATAAACACTGGCATTGTATCCATTGCAACTGCAAACTTCTGTATTTCTCTGTTTTCATCAGCTGTTTTGTAAGTGTGAATGTGTGGTGGTTATTTTTATTGAGTTGAATAGTTTAACTAATACAAACTATTCAACTCAATAAAAATAACCACCACACATTCACACTTACAAAACAGCTGATGAAAACAGAGAAATAATTTAATACAGCAACACAGATACAATAACAAACAAAAACGAAAACAAAGTTGGTAGCACTGCATTTCATCAAAACAACATGTATATAATGTAGCAGACAAACGAAACAAGAAGTTTGCAGTTGCAATGGATACAATGCCAATGTTTATTCAGTAATATGTGTAAAACAGTTTTTATAATTGTGAAATAGAAGATCTGTAAGATGCATAAAGTGCTGTTCCAGATCGCCATGTAAATACCATCACCCTAGCTGTAAGTACAATGTAAATATGTATATAATAATTTATAATTCCTCTGTCAAATGTAACATATCACATGTAAAAACAAATTCACAGTCACTGACGATGTCCCACACCATAAGGGCGAAACGCGTTTGGAAATAAAGAAAACAGTAACATCAACAGTTGTTCCAGACGGAATTTTGATTTGTAATCTATGATAATTTCTGGTTACACTAGCGTAAGTCGCGTAGGGGAAAGAAAAAACAGCGAATCTTAGTGGCTCATCATTTAATTAGTGGACCGCAATGATGAAACAATAAGCCGCGAAATCCACTTAATAGTTCTATAATGTTACTTCAATCCGTAAACCACCTACTATGTACAAAAGACTGTGTAGGGGGAGAGCGGAGGACTAATTATTCACAGGTATAAAGAAACGAGCTTGGTAGACAATGACAATGCGTTGCTACCGTCCATTAATTGAATATTTTGTTGTAGTCCTGGCAATGCTAAAACCATGCATCGAAAGGTAATAGCTCATTGTGCTGCTTCCAAAATTGTGTTAATTATCAAACTCAGAAGATATCTAACAGAAACCGTTCAAAAAATAAAAAAAAAACATAGATTATAAATTCTAGGTAGAATTAATACTGCCATCAGATAATAACAGCATGTCAATAAAAACAACTGAAACCTTTTAAAGGGAAAAAAGAAAAGAAAAACACTTCTCGTTTCGTACAATGAATTTAATTAAGTTTTTCGTGACTCACGGTTCATTGACATAGAAATCATTAGAGGGAGACTTAGGAGAAAGGAACTGGACGGAATTCGGCCATAGCCTTTTGAAGGAATCGTGCTGGTATTCACATGGATTGATTTTGAAAAACTATGGAAAACCGAAATTAGGATGGCGGGATCAAGAATCGAACCCGTATGACAGGCTCCAGCGTCTCTGTATATATGCATAACCCCATATATAAGTGAAAAACGGTACTGTCATGTTATAAAACGTTGCGGAACCTTTCGCTAGGCAATATAGTCCAGTAACGGGGTCGTAAAAAGGGGGTCTCACAAACATCACATCACGTAGAAGATTTTTTTTTCGTATCTTGTATATATTGGTGAGAGTATGCGGAAACCAAGTTTTCGACCTCCAGCACCCTCGGCACAATTTTCTGTGGCCAAAAAACATCAAAATTTGGGTACTTTTTTCAGTTTTTCGTCTATAACTCCTTCCTGATAAGTCCTATCAAGAAATATTCTATTTTCAATTTGAAAGAGGACAAAATTTCCTACAACTTTCGTATTACAAACTTTTTTCTAAACTCAAAATTAAGCGAGCTACAGTTCTTCGAAAATCAGCCAAATTTCACACTTTTCCTAAAAGTTGGGTTTTTACCTACTTTGCAGCTCAAAATGACCTGAAACCCCTGTATATATAACCGATATATATGTATTTCTGTATGACATAGTATATATATGTACTATACTTTGATTACTGATGGTCCATTCAATAATCATATAGCATTGTTGGCCGGGAGATCCCGAAGGATTGTTCGGCCGCCAGGTTACAGTGTTATGGATAGGCCGCGCAGTGCGCTTCTTGTGGCTATCTAACCTGACCAGGTACTAGTACCGCATATAGGGAACCTACAGCTTAAGGTGGAATTAAAACCACAGAATCGTTCTGGCTTTCTCCATATTACACAGCAAGCTGTGGCAGAGGTAAAGCTCGGGTTAATGGCCTTTGAAAATTACTGCTGAGAACGGGATTTCGATCTTCAGTCAGATACCTTAACCACTGAGCTACCATTTCGTTCTATTACCTGATGGTATTTGTACCAGTTTGAAAAAAGGATTTGCAAAACTGAAAACATAATGTTATGGCACAAAGTTTATTTATGCAGTCAAAATTAAGTCATAATAAGTCAAAAATTAGTCATAAATCCATTTCTTTTCCTTTTAATGGATTGAAACAATGTGTTCCATTTGAATTTGTTCCGTACAACAATGGAAAAAAATTGTCACTATATGAAGCATTTAAATCTCTTCAAGATACAACACCCAACACAAAAATTTTTGCTATGCACGGATGATTCCTCCTGCATAAGGTTATGTGGCATAGTAGTAAATACCTTGTCTGCTTCTGTGTAAAATATGAAGCCTATTTGACAACGAACTATAGATCCAACATCACAGTTATATTTGACGGATACCGAAGTTATGCTGCGCAGAGAGGAATAAAGTCATCTGAAATGATTTGTAGTTTGAAAACATCAGATACTTCAGCAGGCATCATTTTCAGTGAGGAAACAAGTGCTACAGTAACGCAGCAAATGAGAGCAGCAAGAACTGTGTAATGTTGATACTAATGCAAAAACTGAAAAAGGAGACATCCAAGATCAACAGGCAAAACACGATGCTGCTGGATTAATCGTTGACGCAGCAATTTCCCAAGCAGCAAAATTCGACAGTGTGATGATTCTAAGTGAGTATATTGGCTTTCTCATTTTGCTAATGGGCTTTGGTACCACGAGTTTGAACCCACACACATCCTCTTCATCCATGCATTTGCTGGATGTGATACAATATCAGCATATTTCGGCTATGGGAAAGAAAACTTCTACTGCATGATTCAATACCAACCATATCTGAAAGTAACCTGCATGCTAACTTCTCAGAACTCTAGCCTCCAGAGAACATTTGGAGAACACGCAGGGGAACAGATCATCTTGGAACGGTACGGAAAAATTGCTTGTGGAACATTGGAAGGCTCAGATATGAAATGATTAAGAAATCTGCCCAAAAAATGCATTCAGACGAGCACGGTTGCCACCAAAATCAGATGCGGCAACGTTTCACTCAATATGCACGTACCACCAAGTAAAGGTTGGTTGGGTCGAGAAACGTACCCATTGCCGTGAGGATGAAGGAAAGGCTCGTCCAGTCTTATTACAGTTACAATAATAAATGCATTCAGGAGGACGTCGGTTCGAATTCCCGTCCAAGCATCCAGATTTGGGTTTTCCATGGTTTCCTCAAATCACTCCAGCCGAATGCCGGGATGCTTCCTTCAAAAGGCCATGGCCGAAATCCTTCACGTTCCTTGTCCCCAGTCCCATCGTGCCACTAATGAACTCGACGTCGACGAGGCGTAAAGTCATAAAAAAACAATAATAAAAGACGATGCACTTGAGTTTACTTCGAAGGTTGTATCATATTCCTTCCAGAAACCTTGTTCTCCTCCATGCAGCTGTCGCTAATCAGGACTTCATTGTTCAGCTGCTTGCAAAAATTGCTCTCGCCTGCCTCGTGAAAGCTTTCCTGGAATGTAGTAGATGAAGGAGAGGAAGATTTCTTCGACCTCGAGGAAGCTTTTCCTGATGCAAAGGATGAAAGAGAGACAATTCATTGATAAGCCGGGACAATCCAAACGGATTTTTTTTAATTTATTACCATTTTTTTAACTTATTTCGAAATTATTATGACTTTATAACTTTGCGTCATAACATTATGCATTGTTGTTCGCTCTATTATCTTCAGTAATAGACCGATCTGGTTGCTCAAGGCGTCTGACTGGAGATCGAAATCCCGGTCTCAGCAATGATTTTCAAAGGCCATTAACCCGACCTTTACCTCTGGCACAGCTTGCTGTGTAATATGAAGTAAGCCAGAACGATTCTGTGGTTTGGATTCCACCTTGAGCTGTAGGTTCCCTATATGCGGTACTAGTACTTGGTCAGGTTAGATAGCCACAAGAAGCGCACTGCGCGGCCTATCCATAACACTGTAACCTGGCGGCCGAACAATCCTTCGGGATCTCCCGGCCAACAATGCTATATGATTATTGAATGGACCATCAGTAATCAAAGTATAGTACATATATATACTATGTCATACAGAAATACATATAAATCGGTTATATATACAGGGGTTTCAGGTCATTTTGAGCTGCAAAGTAGGTAAAAACCCAAATTTTAGGAAAAGTGTGAAATTTGGCTGATTTTCGAAGAACTGTAGCTCGCTTAGTTTTGAGTTTAGAAAAAAGTATGTAATACGAAAGTTGTAGGAAATTTTGTCCTCTTTCAAATTGAAAATAGAATATTTCTTGATAGGACTTATGAGGAAGGAGTTATAGACGAAAAACTGAAAAAAGTACCCAAATTTTGATGTTTTTTGGCCACAGAAAATTGTGCCGAGGGTGCTGGAGGTCGAAAACTTGGTTTCTGCATACTCTCACCAATATATACAAGATAAGAAAAAAAAATCTTCTACGTGATGTGATGCAAGTGAGAACTACCCCGTTACTGGACTAATAAGAGCAGCAACGGTCACTGTTATCAGGTTTGTTCAGAGTTTATCGTCTAATTGTGAAATGTTATTTTTCGATGCTAGATGATTATATAAAATTGCATAATGCGCGTAATCAGGTTTCACAACCTTGCTTTCCCGTGCATAGTAAAATAGCGTTTTAACACGCTCGCTAAATTGCTGGGTATTAATAAGATAAATATCAAGGCTGACATAATGAAAAACGAGAATACTTACGGTACGTATAGCACAACACTAGCGACTGTCTGTACACTTATTAGTACTGTACAGAATGGTAGCATGTATACTCCATCAATTACTGACAATTAGTACAACAGTGCAGGAACATTGTTGACATCAGAAATGAACTAGAAGACACACTAATATCTAAACAGCCTAAATCAGTTCCGAAGTATACAATTTAACAAAAAAAAAATAGGGGAATACAAAAGAAAAACTAGTAGAAAACCTTACTGCCAATCAACAACACGCACGAATAGTTTTTATTTTTCCGTCGTCTCCATGTTCGACCATCAATATGTCTTTTAAGTTTATAATATACAATACATTTACGAATCGTTACAATATAGAATGTATACATCGCCACCCGTAAACAAGGCCAACAACTTACATACATCACAACAAAAACATTAGCGTACAATAAGGGACATTCGGCTCTTTGTCCTAAAGGCAAAAGTATTATTTTCCCAAAGAAAAACGGAAAACTTAGAAAGCATTTTTGTTGTAATTTAGACACTTCCCAGATGACATCTTAAGCGAGAAATCTGCTTCATTTTTTATTCCTAACGGCATCGAATATCATACCGAGCGGGGCGGTGTAACGGTTAGCGTTCTCGCCTCACATTCGGGAGGACGGCGGTTCGAATCCCCGTCCGGGCATCCAGATTTGGGTTTTCCATGGTTTCCCCAAATCACTCCAGGCAAATGCCGGGATGCTTCCTTCAAAAGGCCATGGCCGAATTCCTTCCCATTCCTTGCCCCCATCCTTTCCCCCCATCCTTTCCCGTCTCTAAAGACCTCGATGTTAAAAAGAGACGTAAAGCAGTTAAAAAAAAATCGAATATCATGACTTTAATTTTTGAAACAAAATGTTTGAAGCAAAATAAATGACGATGATAACATTTGCTATCATGTTAAAATAGTACATTGCCTAAATACATGTTGAAATGTCTTTACGTGACTTCTGGCAGTTTTTAAAAAAAAAATCCAATACGTAAATATAAAAAAGTTGTAGCGTAAGCTTAAAAGTAAAACATTAATTTCTTTTAAAAAAGAACGTTCTCCACCAAAACATGTAACAACAGAGAGGCGTGATGCTATTGGAATAACACCGCCACGCAGGGCAGCTATCTGGAATGTTAAATGCGTTCCAGGGTTTCTCCAAGAGGTCTTTGCAGGCTACATGTGCACGCAACGTTAAATCCCCATTTGTAACGCCGAATCCAGACTAAAAATCGATGGCCCAGAGTAAGACAAATGGCCGCAATTAAGAAATATATTCTCTCCAGCAGACCTGGCCCAGCCGTAAAACATGTCCCATTTACTTAAGGCCTTCGTAAATTCCAAGTGTCTCTTGCGATTCGGAGCGCGGCTTCCTGCCTGAGCCGAAAACAAACGCTTCCCTCTCAGAGTTCACACGGCATTGACCTCCGACCTCTGTGAATTTAAACTGTCTCCTACGCCACCTGCTGTTATCAGCACAAGCGTCTGGCAGCAAGGTCTTCAACGCAAGAAATGAAGTGCCAGAAAAACAGATAAGAATTTAGTGACAGCTTACAATAATAAGGAAGAAAGTCGTCATCTACGAAACATTCGTAGTTACTGCGAGCTGTATTACCGACTATGTTCACGTGGAATTTGAGATTTGTGCTGCTAATTCACAGATAAATCAAAGAAATTTTGGATATTGTCAGTAGCTTATTCCAAGTAGGACGTCTAAGTACCGTCCTATCTATTAAATCGATTATCAAACAATTAACTCAACGGTAGTGTGGTAAAGAAACTAATACGATTTGCGAATCGCGTTCAACAAACAATGTTTACTAATTTGTGGAAATTTTCATCTTTGATTTCTCAGCTTTCCAACTTCATTTAAAAAAAAAAAAAAAACCTTTTACCTACTGTATGCTAGCGTACTACCCGGCATTGACGGAGGTGATTGGGTTGATTTACCACTGTAGAATCTTTAGTCGCCCAGTGGGAAACATTTGAACAAAGTTACATCAAAGTCGCCTCAGCAGTATCCGGAACGAAATAAATTGTAAACTCACCGTCATTCAACTCAGCATCACGTGTCACGTTGAGGTTAGAAGTATATTTTTCTAAAAAAATAAATTTTAAATATTGTCAATAGTGAAAAGTAACAAAAAAGAAAGCATAAAAGAAAAAATATTGCTCTTGGTGGGAAACCACCGACTTCAAATAAATTATGTTTTATTATTACGAACTGCCAAATTCCAGAAGAATCACACTATTTCCACGTCCGCAAATTAAAATGTCTCCTTGCGAACCTACTGAAGGAAGGGGGAAAATTCAACTTGATTTTCCTCATCGCCAAGATAACAAATCTGGAAAAAAAATTTGGGGCATTATCTGGCGTGAGAAATAAATATCCGACCTGATGTTACACTTCTCCTTGCATCTTAAATGTTGTTTAGAAATTTCTTTCATCGTTATTTTGTAATTCATTTAAGTGATTTGAAAGCATGAGTATAATTTTCGAATTTTACTGAAAAACAATTTAGATTCTTGGCTCACACCCAACCTGAACGATGCTAAAGGTTCAGGCGATGCATTCAATTTGGGCAAAACAACTTTTACATCTGCTCAAATTTTACTAATTGCATATTTTATTAATATTTACAACCTGACTGTAACGCTTCCTACCAAAAGCAAAGCATATTATGACTGAACAAATATGAAATCTCACACACTTCTGCCGTTTTACTATTTTTAATACTCTATAAATTACAACCTCACTATGATACAAAAAAATTGCATTAATTTTTTACGTAGCATTCACGACACAGAAAGACTTAGTAAAAATCTCGTATGTTGAAACCAGAGAGTTTCGTTAGTTACGCGCCAGGATACTCTCTGGTTCAGAGCCCATAAGTGGTATCATGTAACTACCGCTTGTAAAAATATTTCTGCACTACTATCATATTTACTTACGTTTAATTAACGAACTCCGTTTTATTTTACTGCACCTACTACATGAAATAAATACCCGTACTCAAAAAACAAATAAGAATCCACTTTTTTTTTTTTTACTTATGGCTTTACACCAAGTCGACGTCGAGGTCATTAGATTTTTTTTTTTTTTTTTTTTTGTAACAGTTTAACGTCCCTTTTTAACAACGTGGTCTTTAGAGACGGGAAAGGATGGGGGCAAGGAATGGGAAGGAATTTGGCCATGGCCTTTTGAAGGAAGCATCCCGGCATTCGCCTGGAGTGATTTGGGGAAACCATGGAAAACCCAAAGAGGTCATTAGAGGCTTGATGGGACTGGGGACAAGGAACGGGAAGCAATTCGGCCATGTTATTTTGAAGGAAGCATTCGCCTAGAGTGATTTGGGGAAACTATGGAAAACCCAAATCTGGATGCCCGGACGGGGATTCGAACCGGCGTCCTCCCAAAGGGGAGGCCAGAGCGGCAGAATAAAAATAGTGGTAGTGTAAACTTTGGTGAGCAATGCTTCTCAAATACAGAATTATCTGTGGAACAGCGATCAGTATAACCTAATTTTAAATATATGAATTATTCTTTAGTGCCACATATCGGAATGAATTATTAATAAAAATCTTTTGCGACACCTCAATAACATTTGGTGTGAATACGGCCTGAATTGGTTCAGTGGGTTGTGCGTGATGATGCGGTTTACGCACACCTAGGATTTTATAGACAAAGAAAAGACTAGCCCGCAACTTCATTCACGAGGACGTTAAATCTACAGATTCCCTCATAAACCGATTATGCCGCAGTTAACGCTCACCCAGCAAGAGAGAGAATCTCAATTCCTCCAAATAAATCGATTCTGCTCGTATTGTAAAATCACGAGGAAGCTAAATCCGACCAGTAAAATGGTACTAATTTGTTTCACAGCTTTCCGGTTTCACATTAAAATGAAATATATCCCATTTTACCCACAGGACCAAGGGCCCTAAATCTTTCAAAACCCACCAATATCTGACCAGTAGATTTACGTGAATCCTGTTCATCTAAACAGACGGATAGAAGTTATAGCCATATTGTGCGCATAGATATATCATCAAAGATTGTCTGGTTCTTTGCAAAAATAAGAACTGTAGTTTTCAGGACGTATGAGTTATTTAGTTTGACCAAAAACGATGGGGTCTTACCTCAAAAATCATTACACACATGAATGCCCTTGTTATAGCCTACAATTACGGTATTAGAAGAAAAAAAATAATAATTGGCCTACAAGTTATTAACATTTGTTTAAAAATATTTTAGATATTCGCTAACACATTTCCTCAACGATATGCTAAATGATTAATTCCAGGAAGAAATTACGACATTTTAGCTGACAACTCATTCAAATTTATAAATAATATATTTGATATAATCTGTATAACTGCAATAGTTATAAATGACTATTCGTTCTGTGCTATCAGTGCATTTTTTTTTTTTTTTTTTTTATTTTTTTTTTGCAAAAACGATAGATTTACATATGAAAATAATTGTGTTGTAAGGTGATTCCTTGACACATTTCACAGAGTCCTTCCTTTACACTGTGCAGTATTCTGTATGTTTCATTACTTAGTTTTGTAGAAGACGTAGCTCTATCAGTCAATGGCTCCCTTTCAACAGATTTTTGTTTGTGATGAGGTGAATGTTCACACTCAAACTTCGCTGCATTGAACACTGTATAACGGAAAGCCTTCAATGACTTAAAACGTTATAGTTTTTGGCGAGACATTAAAACTGTTGAACCAGGAGCAAAAGAAGTAACATCTTGGCTTATATCCTACCGTTTCACTTGCATTAACAAAACGGAAAGCAAACATGTGAGGCTACAGTTCAGATTTATTTCTCAATACTGACCTTTACTGGACGAACATGGTATTTATCCACGAGCTTTGCAAATCATACACGCATTATTATTTTACACTTGGCACTACACTTTTACATTACTAAACAATATGAGGAAATATGTTACGAACATAGAATAATCAGGTATTATCTAAAATGGAGAGGAATCTCTGCTAGTCTTCATTATTTAAAACAGATGTAGTTAGCACAGGATAGGAAGAGATGGAGGACTGCATCAAACCAGTCGAAAGACTGACGACAGCAAAAAAAAAAGTAGCATTTAACCAATTCTCCTTGTTGGAGCACTATCAGAGTCCACGTACTATTGCTGAACGTATTCTGCGAACTAACTGAAAATAAAATTAGTATAAAACAAAGTGAAGTTCACGTTTTGGTAATAGTAAGTGAAATTAAGAAAAGACAATCTCGGGGGTTGAAACCTCTAGTAGCGCACAACGATGGTACTCCAAAGCTTCTCTGGAGAGAGCGTAGAACGAGTTTTCCGGAAAAATGTTTCCCCTTCAGCACAAAAATATTCAAAAAAAGATGAACTAAGAAGTAACGGTTCCGAGTGCGCTCTTTGGGTTAATTTCTAATCTTGTCAACTCAACCACTACCCTTCCTCCGTTATTCTTTTTCTTCTTTCTCCCTCTTGGAAATGTGGTACTTAGCATTTTCTAACTTTCTGCCAGCCGAACCTTTATATAAATGCTCAGCGTGTAGAGAAATCACCGTCAGCATGTTCAAAGTCTTCCACTGAATCGCGTCTAAAACGATCGCATTCCTCAAAAGAAGGCAGAAGTCAAGCAGTTAAAACACAGTGTTATCACTTATCACAATCCCAAGAAGCAAGAAAACAAATACAAAGACAAGCCGTTTATGTATGATATCCATGAAATTTATTTTCATCAATCAACTGCACGTAATCCTGGTACACTGTAGTACTGACAGTGGAAAGAATTTGAGAGAAAGGAAGAGTCAATTGTTACACTACGTGATGGAACCACGCAGGCACTTAAGCGATTGAGTAAATTATTTCCCTCTTTAAAGTGCTAGAGCTGCCAAGCAGTGATGCGACGCTCTTAAACATAATTAATGGCTTCACGGAGGACTCCGTTAAGAACGTATACTTGCCAGGCAGACGCTTAAGTTCTAGCCATAAACACTACGACAGCTCACTCGAGAAGGGATAAAATCGGAGTTCAGACACGCGGGTAACGGCGAGAACTAGAGCCATTAACTCTTCGAGTATATTAACTTGGTAGCAAACGCATAAAAAAACTGTAAGGAGTCTTCGCGAAACCACTTTCTGCAAGACTAATTCCCCTTGCTAGCTGCATAACATTTCAAATGAACGTCTGGAACGTTCTTCTATTGTGATATAGTGAAAATGCGAATTTTTTGGGGGGGGGGGGGGGTACCGCAAACCTTCGCACATATTGAGCGATGAAAAGACAAGCATTTTTCTTAAAGGCAGGCGGGTCCATTTCTAAAGGATGTAAGGACAGTATGCACCGCTTTTAGGCCGAACCCAACAAACAAGCTTTCGCCAATTACAATAAGAGACCTTGTAAAACAGCGCTGGATCTATCCAGCTAGCCAAAAAATGTCGCCTTTACAGTGCTTTAAGGTTTTTTTTTTTACTTATGGCTTTACGCCTCGTCGACGTCGAGGTCATTAGAGGCGGGATGGGACTGGGGACAAGGAACGGGTAGGAATTCGGCCATGGCCTTTTGAAGGAAGCGTCCCGGCATTCGCCTGGAATGATTTTGTGGAAACCATGTAAAACCCATATCTGGATGCCCGGAGAGGGATTCGAACCGCCGTCCTCCCGAATGCGAAGCCAGAGCGTTAACCGCTCACCCACCACGCTCGGTTGCTTTAAAACTGAGCGCTGAATATGAGATTTTGCGTTGTTGCCCAACATAACTTCGACGCACGTTTCTTGGATTTTTTTTTTTTTTTTTTTTTCCAAGGATTCCGACAGTTTGGTAGATGATAAAACCAATCACAGATTTGTTATCAGTTGATGATAAAAAATTCTTGTTTTCTGTTACGTGTGATCCAATTGGAGAAATCATTTTTTCCCGTGCGATCGTGGGATCGTTTAGGTTCTAGCCCTTCACCGAACACGGGAGCAAGGTGGGAGCCAATTGTCACACACACAATAGTAGAAATTTCACCACGATCTGAAGAACATCTTGTTCGACACAACCCTCAAACTGCTGTTTTCTCCCCGCTACACATCATGATGTCGCTCTCCAACATCAAAGTGGTAAACAACTTCCATATATGATTATCGACAGCAGTCTACTACCCATAAGCGACCCTTTCGATGAACATCGACATAAGATTCTCATGTTATTAATTAAAAATTCAAAGATCGTAATTTTGTTAAAATTTAATTCATTCAAATGAATTAAATAATTTGTTTCGATATAATAAAAGCTCTGAAATGAGCGGTATTAATTTCAGATTTATTTATTATCCCAGCCCAATCAATAATTTTAATTTAAAATTCTGTCATGACTAGAAATGATACTTCGAAAATCAATATATTAATTATTTATAAATGCAATTATAAACCCGCCACCTTTGCTTTATATTTCAAGATGATCAATTTCAACTGTCATAATCAAAACTAGGATTTTTCGACAACGATTAAATTCAACTGTCACGATCGAAACCAGGATTTTTCTGGGATTACTATACGTATCTATCACTTTCTTTAATATAGAACGTTGATCGAGGAATTGTGCTTCCATGAATGTTAATAACAATTATTCCACTTGATACATAAAATAATAACAGTGGTGTAAAATGGATGCAGTAACATGTTACACGTCAAGTAATAACTCTTTATTCTAGTCATTTTTCACTGCAATATTACAATTCATATCACTTCAAATACCCATGCAGGTTCCACTTTATCTTTGGAATAATATGGAGAAGCCACACTGGATACTGAGGAAGGTAAAGGTGCGGAGATAACACAGTAGAAAATATTTCAGGTTAGCGTTGCAGGGCATTAAGTACTGACTCTACACACGTTGAGGGCATTAGATAGATGTTTATACGTATGCCTATGTTCCTGAAGCATATTTATGAAACTAGGTACCAGCTTGCAAAAAATGACATATAACTTTATGCTCCCAGGATAATATTTCAACCTGTCGCGAGTGGGAGAAAGTTTAAACTATGTATCTTCAAGGCAGTCTATTGATTTAAAAAATAAATAAATAAATGTACACGGTTTACTAGGAACGGTGTAATAAATTAAAAACACTCAGAGAAAGAGAAGCTCGGAGATGGTCTGATCAAGTAAGAAAGTTACTGCTTTATCTCTGAGAAGAATTATAATGTATACAAAGAATTATGAACGATGGGAATAAATATAACAGTCTAACAAGTTCTTTTTATGTTGCCATGCCCGATTCCGGGCGTAGTCTGTTACCATGGAGGATACACTCCTCCATGGTAACTCGGGGTGATCTCCAGTTGCCTTCCCTAGTGTGTGTTCGTGTGTTATTGCAGGTGTGGATGATTGTGATAGTGCGTGTGTGTTTTCAGTACAGCGCTGTTTTTGATGAATGAAATGGAGATGAAGAGGTGAAAGATGAAATCCGGCGCCGGCCGATTGAGGCCTACTCTTCCGAAAGACACCGTGAGGGCCCTCAGGCTTAACGTCCCCACCCGACGGACAAATCACCGTCAACAGGTACGTATCCCACCCACACCATACGTACTGCGGAAAGGATTTGGATTTGAACCCAGGACTTTAGCGCACAATCTGGTGACTACGAACTGTGCACTACCACCTCTTCTAAGCTGCCGGGCCAAGTACTTATAACGAAAATTTCTTCCACCACTAAAACTCGAACCAGCTAACGTTATGTCAGCGCCGAACACCGTCAAGGTGCCTCAACCAACTGAGCCTCAACGGTAGAACAAGTATTAGAAAACCTCTTTGTGAAATCGCTTCATGAACACTACGAAGAAAGATAAAGAATAAAAGTAAAATACTAATCAAATTAATAGTAAAGATTTTCCAGCCATTAATCAGCAACGTTAGAAGAGATATTGGGCCAAGCCACTTAGGATCGTACAATGTGCTAGTGTTTCTTAACGTATGGACCAAATGATAGCCTTCACATGTAATATCAGTTTGAATGTAAAATATTGCAGCTGCATCGGTCTATATATATACTACTATAAATCTTTAAGCCGGGCAGTGTCTTATCTGTCGCATTGTCCAGGCATTACCCAAAAACTACTGAACCAATTTGGATGGGATTTTTAGTTTGAAACCTTATGGCCTAGTTTAAAATCTGGGGTATATGTTATGACTCACTGTGAATGAGGAACGGAGCAAGAAAAACATAATTTAATTCGTTCGTACTGAGAACAGATAGGCGCCAGAGATAATACTGCCTCTCATATGAACACTCCTTTACGAGATTCCCACCAAAGATCACGTAACAACACAGATAAACTTTCCACCACTTGGATTCTGTTAGTACCGTTTCTGACTAAATTAACTCTGATTATTTATTTCTTCAACTGAAAAAATGTACGTCAGAATACACGGAAAACGTCAATCAAACCTCTAACCTAAACATTAACACTCCAATAAACATAACGAAATTGTGGAATTTAATGTACTGTTAAGGGTACAAAGCTACTACAACACGAACGTTTATACTTTACTACTAGAAGAAAAATAAAAGACCAACGCAGCGGGAAAATGTTACTACAGATATAAAACGGGTCGAATAGATATTACCAGCATTAAAGTGGAGCAGTAATCACAGCGAACTAAGGATTATTTCTGGCCAAAGGGAACTAGTAAGACGCAAAAACTGACCGTTCGTATCGAAGAAACAGGAATTAAATTCTGTTGAATGTCTCCTCTTTGGCGAGTTCCCAAGTTAGAGAAGCCTGACCGCTGCGCTCGTGCTTATCCACTTGTCTCGTTGATTGTTTCCAGCCAACCGCTAAAACGCCGATTACGGAAACGCCATCTACATCGTGTCGAACAGGCACTGAAGGGATATTCCAGTCCAAGGGTTCATTACGTATTTCATGGTATTAAGAAAAGTATAACGACGGTAATTATTATTTCGAATTTCTACAAAGCGTAACAGATTCCAATTGAAGATACACGTTTCCCATATCTCATTTCATACAAAGTAATATGCAATAAGTTTTATTCCAATTTCAGCAAAATGACTAAAAGATGTTGTTGCACACACGGGAGATATCGACGAATTACTGTCTTTGACGCTTTCGCTAAATTTTTGCTGTGAAGTGATTTGTGCCAGTAGTGGATTGCACAGTTTTGTGTTGAGAACCTTCTGCCAGTCTCCGCGCTGTAGGACGTAGCTATGTTTTGTCTTTGTTTCTCGCTCCCGAGGCGATCTAAAGCTACGTTTACATCTGGCACAAATTCAGAACATATATCGGGATTTGTATCAGAATTTGTATCGGTACATGTCTGGGCCCTTCATTGACTTGTATGAGTATGAACCTGGCGTTTACATCAGTATGCACAAGAATCAAAACCTGCTCGATACTTGTGTACACTGATGTGCTATTAAATTTCATTATTTTCATTTGAATTGTCAAAGAATTAAAAACGTCACCTGAAGAGGAAAATTTTTTAAGGCTCTGTGCTTACATGATACTGAAATAGAAAAGGAAACGTAGATGATGGTTTAAAAAAAAAAAAAAAAAAAACTACCTAGGTACTTATGCCATGTTAACAAAAGAACTAACGACAAACAGAGTGAAGAAACAATGGAAACCTTCTTCTTACGGTATATGTCACTAATTTCCGCGTTTGAGTTTTTGGTTATGTTAAATTTGGTTAATGCGCATGCGCGTGTATGAGATACAAGTCGTAGTCAAAGGTGAAATGAGCATATACAAAATGTATGAGCTACTTGTATGAGATACTCCAATATTTACCAAAGGTAAGAGCAGTTTGTATGAGGTAAAGTGCCGCGACTTGTCAAATACACAAATCTCGATACAAGTGTGAACGTAACTTAACAGTGGACTGAATATCCGAAATACAAGTTCTGCTGTTGCTACAAAATTTAGTGTGACTGCTAACAGAAGAAAAGTTTCCTATAACACTCAGAATACAAAGCCATCTCTACCTCTATAATCGATAACAACACTAAGACCGATGGGTATTGCGAGTAATTTTGTTATTTAGCCCTATATTCGAGGGTCGTTCGGAAATTAGTACCCAGTTGCACCGTGTACAGCGCTGGCATCTCAATTAGCCACTGTTCAAGGTTAACTAGATTCAGTCGGCTGTCTACATACTGCGTGCTAGGTGTGTTCCGCCAATGATACTTTTCTTGTTTCTGTGAGTGCTTAAAATAATTGAGAAAGAATTGGTAAAGTGAGATCTGTTATTCCGTTACTCAACGCAAGGAATGAGTGACCATGCGATTTAAACCGTCAGATAAAAGAGTTTTATGGATACAATGGAATGGACGAATCATCTGTTCGGAGATAGTGTCGGCATTTTAACTCGGATAGTGAGAACGTCCATCATGATGAGCGAACATACGTCCGTCGGTCATTACAGTTTTGTTTTTTGCTTATGGCTTTACGCCTCGTTAACGTCGAGGTCAATTGAGGTGGGAAGAAACTAAAGGAATTCGGCCATGACCTCTTGAAGTAACCATCCCGGCATTCGCCTGGAGTGATTTGGGGAAATCATGGAAAACTCAAACCTGGATGGCTGGACCGGGATTTAAACCCGCGGCCTCCCGTATGCGAGGCCAGAGCGTTACTGCTCATCCACTACGCTCGGTAGCAATAAGAGGCAGGGAAACAAAAACTTATTACACGGTATGACAAGTATCTGAATTTACATAGTGACTACGTAGAAATGTAGTACAAGTTATGTTTCTGTAAAATAAAAAGTTTGTTTTAAAACATATACTGTTTTTTTTAGTCATTTCACTGGTAATACTTTCCGGATGGCCTTCGAATGTTTACTTTTTAGTTTTATTTCGTTTTTTACTATCATCAGAAAGTTCCCGACCACAATACGTACTGTCCAATGCACAAGTGTTGACAAAGAGCTATAAGCTAGCACATCGTTGTTCTGGCAAACAGCAACAAGTGAAAGGCGAGAGTGTGTTGTAATATTGTGTAGTAAGTATTTAGCTTTAGTATTTTCCAAATTGCTGCGCGTTAAAGTATCTGCTGGTATCGGCATAAATAAACAATTACGTTTTATGAAATGCTCTCGGGTAACTAGCCGAGTTGAGGGAGTATCACACGATATTTCGGCGATCACAATCACTGTCGCCATCATCTTGTTACCCGAGAGCATTGTATAAATTCTCAAAGCCGAAAGAAACTTCGATCTTTTGAATTACGTTTTAAATTTGTGCGTGACTGTGGTGTACGATACCATCCATAGACTTTGAATTGTTTTTTTAATAGCAAGATCCAGAATTTTTTGCAAATGCCACCTATCGCAAAATTCAATACCTTCAGAGATGCCAGTTGTCACCTGTGATCTTCTGAAGGCAAGAATTCACTGTGGTCTGATGTGCATATTAATGGGTGATTAGCAGTCTATTAATGGCAATACTTCGTAGTGCCTGCTACAGAAATTTACTTCTGATCATTATATGCACTCGATAATTCAACAGAATACGTACAGATGCCACCTCTTTTATTAGTGTCATTTATTAGTTTAACCTCCTGCAGATATCTTAACATCTCGCCAATCTAACATAACTACTTGCGACGTTGCACAAAGTAGGGGGGGAGGGGTTGTCTGAGGGCCTATTCCCACGGCGCGTGGTAGGCAGTACGCGCCTTTCATTTTTTACCGCCTGGTGGTGGGTCGAGGCGCGCCGTACCTGCTAGCTTATGCGGCAAAGATGAGAGGCGTCCCCTAACACGCGCCGAGGGACGCGCCATGGGAATGTGCCATAAGAGGTCGTCAGCAAGGGGGGAGGGTCCCAAGAGATCTCCCCTCGCTGTGGGGCGGGGGAGGGGAGGCGAGCGTCAGGGGTCAGACGCAGCGGTTTTCCGCCGCGCGGCGGTCGAAGCAGCGGCCGCCCCAACTGTTCCCACGAATCGGCGCGCGTTCGCCACGTGGACCTTCGACTAGTCTCGTATAGCTCCATTGTTTGTGGAACAATGGATATTGAAGACTAGAATGTGGTTACTGTACCGAAGATGGAACAGGAGAAGAAAAAACTGCCAACATCAGTGCTTCTCAATCAATTTCATTCAATTTCCCTAGTAAAATGAAGAATATATGAGCCCAACTCGTAATAAAAACGTTATTGTAACATTTCTTCGAACCAACCAGGCATTCAAACTGTATTTTATGTTACAAAAGTACAGTTAATAATGCAATTAAGTTCTTAGATAATATAAAATTTTGTTGATGGATCAATAGAAAAAGAATAAATTTCAGAGGCTAAAAAGTGTATTAACATAACATAAATTCAGGGAATAATTACAAGAAAAGTAAAAAATAAATAATTGAACTGGACTTTTAATTATTTATTTAATATAGGTCTAACTGTAAATTACGTGTTTTACAATGGAACACCGAAGCAAAAAATAAAACCCATTTTCAGTCTGCCGTGTCTCTGCGCCGCCATACGCCGCGTGTTCAAAACATACGAAGCGGCGCCGCGTGCGGCGGATGGCCACGCGCACGGTCGTCGGTTTTACCCTATTGAATTACATTGGACTATGAGTCGATTCGACCATCGACTCGAACACCGCGCGGCACAAACTACTTCGTCTGTTTTAGACCTAAACGTTATCTATAATCTTGTGAAAAGTGCTTCTGAGACGGAAGGCATTCCATAAAGGCATACTTGATAATGGAATGTCGAATACGAGCAGTAACCAGAAAGATGGGAACTGCAGTGGCGGAGTTTAACCTCACTGCACCTTGCAGCACCCAGCCCACTGATGTCAGAGTGACTCGCTTTCTCAGACATGACGACTAATGCCTCGCGGCTGTGTTCCAAGGTGTCCATGACCTGTTTTAAATCACCGGTCTCCGGCAGTCGTAAAATGGCCGTAGCAGCAATCAACCGAAGGTCGTAAAGGCACCGCAGCGGGTTTTAAGTTTTACGGCCGAGCTAACCATATGCGTTGTGCCCGAGTTGCGCCTGGTTCCCATCAAACTGACGTTAATTTGGCATCCGAGGCGTATACAGACCACCTTCATCGTTACGGTCTCTGTTCTGGAAACTAACCTAAATAATACTGATTTGTGTAACAATGCACAGTAACAACTGTGTACCTTTTCTTTTCTTTTTTGGAACAAAGTCAATTATTTCTTTCTTGTAACAGAGCATGGCGCAGTTCAGCTATTTATGGCTGGAACTAATTAGGTCTTATTTTCCAAGAGATACAACTTTCGCAAGAACCGACAGCACACGTCATGAATAAAACTGAATGCTATCCATTCAACATTTTCTTCAGTAGAATGAGACTCAATGAACAACTCAAAAGCTGAAACAGTTGACACAGATGTTAAAAATCGTCGGTGAATGATAGGGGGCGTCCATTAATTACGTGAAGTTTTTTCAGGAATTCCGGACCCCCCCTCTCTTTGGTGAGACTTGGTCGGACCCCCCCCCCCCCCCCCCCCCAACCTGTAAAATGACGTGAGATTTTGACAGAGATGCCCCCTTTTTTTAAGTCTCATGCACCCAAGGGCAGTTATACCCCCCTAAAGTCGGTTTTTAGCTTTGCCATTCTACAAGAATTTCAAAACCTCACGTGAGATTTCCGTTGACCCCTCCCCCTCCCCCTTGGTGAGGTTTCGTGAAATTTCGCCCTCATTTCACCTCACATAATTAATGGACGCCCCCTAACATGCAATAAAATGAGTAACAACCTTTAATGATATGAAAACAATAAAACAAATGCTCTTTAATTCTTGAACCAGCATAAAAAGAAGTTAAGTAGTCTGGACAAGCTTATACTAGCACTGCTTCTTAGACCACGTAGAGCGGTTAATTTATTGCTTTATAAATGTATTGTCCAACCTAAAAATCGAATAGTTACATTACTTTTGATAGTTGCGACGAACTAAAACTTATTCCCTACGAAAAAAAGATATGTTGTGTGTTTGCATCAAGAGCGTTACGATTTGGTTACACAGAAAAGTAACTACCATAATTATGTTAAGGATTGAGACAGAAGCCATTACCTACCAGAAGAGAAGAAATACACAATATATCAAGAGACAGGAAGTGAAACTTTAAGGCAAGTCCCGTTAATCACAAATTATGCTGACTTAGAGGTTGCTGACATACAACTCAAACACATGTTTTTAATCTAGCTGCTAGTTACTGAAGTATCAATCTATTAAGATTTTGTATTTTTGTTTCTATTTTTTGATAGTTTTATTTAATTACTTAATCAACTCGGTATAGAAGAGGTTGCTTAAAAGGTGTCGTGCTTGTTGCAAGGAGACCATTTCGAAATTCACCAAAGTGATTAACGAGGTACGTCGGTTCACTAACAACTACTGCTGTCGTCAGCGAACCAGATTCATGTAATGCCCAAAATAGGTGTGAAAAGAATTTTGAAATTTTCGCTGATCGCCGGCTCTGTCCTTGTTTTCTGAAGTTGTTGAGTTTCTTCACTTATTTCCATCTCATATCAACATTACAGTTGTGTACCCTTTCCTTTTTGAGAATTCCTTGATTCACTAACAAAGAGACCCCCGAAAAGAACTTACAATTCTCTTTTGATACAAGACAGTTCGCTCTTTACTTTTCACATTGCTATGGAAGGCGATTCACAGAAACGTGAAACGCAAACGACTGGAACTTTTCGTCAGCAAATTTCGGCTCCTGCATAACAGCAATGCACCATCTATGATGCTGTTTTTGCCGAGGAAATAAATGTCCCTTTGCCCCTGTCCTCCAGTGACTTCTCTTCTTCTTTTTTTTTTTTACTAGGAGTTCAAAGAAGTTTTGAAAGGAATGTTTTTTAATAACATCAAAGACTCCGAGGATACGACTGCAGCTCAAGAGCACAAAAGCAAAATTGCTTCAAAGGCGGTGACATCGGTGTATACCCTAGCAAGAGGAGTGCATTGAAAGTGGCCAGAACGCTGTTCAGTAATAAGGTTTGTAGCATTTTAACTACGTTGAATTTGCAAACTTAATTGGTAGACCTCGCCGTTAACTGTACAGCCAATCTCAACGATGTAACATTGGGTTCCTTTACCCGGTATTTACCGGCACTTTACACTCCTCGGCAGATTTCACAAGTTGTTACGTAGTTGGAAGAAAACAGCTCTTGGAAAGGTCTGTTGCAGCGGCTCCAAACTTGGAAGTGGTGGGACCGCTACGAGTGCCCACGCACCCACTTTCGTCCTCGCTTGGCATCCCACGCCCAACGGCGCCCAGATTGGCACTACACCCTGTACTACATCCTCGGATGCAATCATATGTTTAAAGAAGATTTTTTTTAACTGCTTAACGTCTCTTAACAGCAAGGTCTTTAGAGACGGGAAAGGATGGAGGGCAAGGAATGGGAATGAATTCGGCCATAGCCTTTTGAAGGAAGCATCTCGGCATTTGCCTGGAGTGATTTTTGGAAACCATGGAAAACCCAAATATGGATGCCTGGACGATGATTCGAACCGGCGTCCTCCCGAATGCGAGGCCAGAACGCTAACCGTTACACCACCACTCTCGGTTTTAAAGAAGACACCCAGAGATTTAGTCGCAGTCTGTATGCCAAGAAAATTCACGCAGTGCTATAAAAAAAAAACTGAATACAGTACACTCGGTATTTCTAAACAAATAAAAAGCGTATTTGGTAACTTAAGAAATATGAGACGGTATAAAGTAAATGGCATGCATGGTGATTTTTATTTTTCTTTTCATTTAAAATAAAAAATAATAATAATAATCTGGTTGTTATTCCAATCAGTATGTTTCTTAGCCGGACTGTAACACTACCACATAAATAGTAAACTGTGAGAATTCAATGGAGAGACACGGGATGGGTACAAATACCTGAGGACGGACTCCAACAGGAGGCGTGCGAAGCGAACAGTGCAGTGAGAAGACACACTTAAATTGAGCCCTGTTTTATTAGGTAAACTAGCTAGCTGTCTGTCACCAGTCCCCATGTAACCAAAGTTTAAGTTTAATCGTTCGCCAGGTAACAATAAACATGGTTTGGCATGTTTCTTCTCTTAGATATCGAAGAGAAGAAACATGCCAAAATGAAGTTACGAACTGGTGAGCCTTAAACTGTAAGCAGTCAGTTATTTTACCTTCCTCCACGAATTATTACATTCTCCGGGTACGATAAGGTAGGTCAAGATCATTAGGATGTCTGGCTGACAGTATTTGCTAGTTCATTTAGATTATCCAGGACGCACCACTTGGAGAAGTGCTATCTTTTCCTTCCTGCGCTGAAAAAAGCCAGGCTAAATTGGCACTTAGCAGGAGAATGCAAACAAAGGGGGGCATCTATTAATCAAGTAAGGAAATCTGGACCCTTACCCCCCGTGGTGAGATCTGGTGAGATCTCGAGAGACTACCATCCTTGCTCACGATCTCGTAATTTTTGAGACCTTTTTTTAGCTCTCCCGTTTTTTCAAGGGCGATAAGACCCTCCGCCCCCAACGTTGGGATCGACGGCGTAAGTAGTTTGTAGACTGTTTTTTAGTCCTATTGTTCTTCATGGATATAAAAAGATGACGTGATATTCCTGTCGTCCCCTCCACTTGGCGAGACTTCGCCGGACCCCCCCCCCCTCCCCTATTTCATCACACGTAATTAATGGACACCCCCGGAATAGTGTACGCTGGAGTATTTCATGAAAGCAAAAAACACTTTTATAAACTGGGTAACTGTTACCCGCATATTAATGTGCATCGCATTTTTGCGGCAGACTAAACAAATAATAAGGATTAACTAAAAAAATATTACAACTCATGCGAAAATGTTCCAAGACCAGCGACGGTCAACGCCTGCCACGTTAGGTTGCCCGCAGGGTTTCTGCTGAATCCGAGCGAGTTCATAAAAGTTCTTTGCCACAGTCACAGGTATCGCTGCTGTCGACAAAATTCGAAAATTCATGAAATTTTGTGATCATAAATACAACGCTTAGTAATTTATGGATTAGTCTACTATGGTATATAGGATGACAATTTTCTAAACAACATCTGTTTCCCTGCACTGTGTATCGTGTAATGCTCCTTTTTCCGATCCGTTATGTCCAAAGTTGATTTACCACTTCGGATCACACCTCCGTCTTATTTTCTCCACTGTGATTATGGTAACAGTGGACATTTTACTGTATATTAAATTATTTTAACTCAAATACTTAAAGATAGGGAATGGTTAAAATAGTTATCGTTGGTCGGGTTGGCAGGATAAACTGAAAAAACTTTTTTAAGATTTAAAAAACTAACTGCCAAAACAAAGTGTAGCTAAATCGTTGCACTTTTATACGACACGGACAAAAGAATAAATTTCCTAATATATTTGACTTGATCAGACTTATTTCAACAATCGTTTATAAAGCATTCACAAATCCCAGCGATCGTTATAATTCTTGCACAGTCTGTATATTGCAACTGCTAATTACAATCATTTATAAAAATGGTAATGGTCCTAACAAATACGTCGAAAAAATAAAACTATTTAAAAAAAACACACAGCACAAAAATATCAATGGAAAATAAAATTTAAATTGTGTAATACACTTTTACTAATATTAGTAGTTTCTCTTTAAAAACAATAAATCATAGGTCCTTGTATGTCGTATAACAATAACGGATACTTATGTATCATGTAATATAATAATACTAATGACTGTACTAAATCAGCACATCGATCTTATACAGGGCGTTCGCCGGGAAACGCAACCCACTGTTAGCGCTACAAGGAAGAAACTGCTCCCGGCGAGCGAGCGCTCAGTTTCCGGCATTGTTCGACCGTCGGCCGCAGACTATTTCATAATAATTACGCTTCATAAACTTGTGTGCTAAGCATTTAAATGTGACGTAATTCATTAGCTTACCTTATAAAAGATGCTGGAAGTGTTGACCCTCTTGTGTAATGCACATTTCACATCTTCTGAACATATTTCGAGACACACGCTGCCCTAACTGACTTAATGATTTTTTGGGTGACTGTTCTAGTCGAAAAGCGATATCGTCAATTTTCTCCTCTGTGAGAATACGGTTGACCGACAGTCTCTTTTTGTTAAAAAATGAACCCGTTTCTCTTACTTTTTTAACCAGACGCAGAATTGTTGATTTAGCTGGCAGTAAAGCGCCAGGAATTTCGCGACGAAATTTACTGCGACACTTTTTAAACGACTTCTTCTTCACATATGTATCGTAGAGAAATATTCTTTGTTGCAAACTGTAACGTACCATAATTTTACTCACACTCAAACACGGTACAGATTAATAAGAGTATGAAGCCCCAAACCAGCCAAACCGCAAAGAAACGTTTATTCACGACACTGATTAATAAGAGACTGAAGTCACAAACTATCTACAATGCAAAGTAACCGTTCTTAACAATGTAAGGGTCACTGCACTGCACTGTTGGGGCAGCGGAGGTGTTAAACAGTGCGGTGATTCACGGCGGAAACTGCTGGCTCCACTGACCGAGCAAGTTGCCGACGGCAACAGACTGAGAGGGTAGCGTTTTCCGGCGAACGCCCTGTATTAATTTTATTATATGTATTAGGTACAGCAAAATATCACCACATAGGTACAGCAAAATATCACCACAGAAGTTGAATTCTCCTTATAAATAAGCAACAATTTGATTCTGAATTTCAAGACCGTCCATATTTTGTAACATAATTGTGATAGCGCTACTTCTGATGCAAAGTTTTTGACACAGAATCCCGTAACTTAGTAATAAAACAAGTTTTAATGTAGCATAAATTTTATGATCATCATGACAGAAGTCAGTTTGCAAACATAACCGTATTCTCACTATTCGTTTTACATCACTGATGTATTTATAACTACCCAAAATAACAGGCTCATCGGTCAGGATAAATATGGTTTGAAGAAAATTAAGTCGATAATACAACGCAACTGACTTATAAATTCTACTACTGACTTTTTTTTTACTTTATCCATGACATATGGACTTTGTGAAAGTATGTAACTGTTTTAATATAATAAGGTATGCAAATAATTTTCTGCGACACAGTTACTTTAATAAATTATTATTTAATTTATTTTATTGATATGCGTGACGCGTTTCGAGAAATTATTCTCATTTTCGAACGCTATTTTATTACTTTTTTGGTGTGACGAGTGCTCGTGTCATCTTCTGTTTGATGTTATCCGGTTTTACTTTGTGTTTCCTGAAATTGATATTTTTGGATTGTGTACTAAACAGTTTATTGCAATTAATAGGGAGTGGAATAATATTTTTTTATTTAAAATAAAACTTACATTTTACGAAGGTTTCTCCAAAGTATGATTCACAGAATTTCACACGTGCACTTCGTCACTACAAAATATTTACATATATACACAAACAGTGTAAAGATGCTTTAGTAAATCTTATTTCATAAAAACAACCAAAGATAATTCGTTAAAGATTGAATGCTTAAAGATACATGTACCAAAAAAAAATGTAATAAAATAGCGTTCGAAAATGATAATAATTTCTCGAAACGCGTCACGCATATCAATAAAATAAATTAAATAATAATTTATTACAGTAACCGTGTCGCAGAAAATTATTTACATAACTTATTCTACTACTGACATTCAACTGCCTACGATTAAAAGAATGTTCATTTAGCTTTATCAATTTTAAAAATTCACGAAATAGCACAACACGAACAAAACCTTAAATTAAAAATAGTTTAAACACGAAACTTAGTACCAGATAATAGAATCGAATCTCACTGAAGTGCTAAACATGAAATTTCAAGAAATTGTAATCATTATTTGCGTAGCTGTCGATTTTGCTAAACATAAATTCAAGTCTAGCAGATGTCGTAACCGTTAAATCAAATAAAAAATTCCGATACAAATTTTTTATGATTATAGTACTTTATCCTAAGAAACAGAACACGATGAAATTAATATCCTTACCGATATACAAGTAGGATTCTTCCCGACGTAAGATATTTTCCTACATACCAAATGCAATAAATATTATTCTCAATACAAAAATGGAACACCCAGTTTACTAATTTGGGGACCCACCAAAGAATCCAAGCTTGTGTTTTCGTCGAGTCTGCTCAGTGCCCGTTTATCAGCGGCAGAGACATTAGGAGCGACAGCTGGAAGGGCGCAGAGAAATGTAGGTCTCCTCACCAGCATAAATCCTACGATAGGTGTAAACCTGGGCCACTATTCAGTAGGGGGAGGGATGGAGGCGCAGCCTCTTGTGAACCTCGCAGGAACGCTTTACAAACCCCTTCAAGAATGCTCCTCCTTTCAGTTAAACAAAGGCTTATAAATACCAGAAAGAGTATTAGCAATATAAGGTTAAGAAATTCAGTCTTTTCTATGGATTACACTTTCAACCTCATAAGTTTCCTATATTACGCTGCATTACACATGCTAGTCTGAATCGATAAATAACTGCGTTATATACTGTAAAATCAGTTTTATCAGATTCAAGTTCGTCGCCTAACAAACTGACAGATTTCCAATAAAAATTATTATAATCACTTTGAACGCCACAGACATAATCTAAAGGATTAGCAAGTGAAATAAAGAAACTAGTCCTACATTGTCTTCTATACCTATAAAACGTAAGTTTTGGTCATCTATGACGTCATCTGTCACGCCATGACGTCGCGCTATGACGTACGCTTCACGCCTTTGTTACAGGTTAAGCACGTTATTCAATAACATCGGCGAATAAATTAACTGACAGAATACTGAAATAAAAGTATGTATTGCGCTTAAATCGACATAATAATTATTAGTAGCTTAGATTTATTTAATATTCGTTTTACATAAAAGTATTCGTTAAAATCTTTGGCCAAAGATAGGTAAGATAAAATCTTTAATTATCGCAATATTATTAACATTTTTGATAGATTGTTATTAGAACTGGCCCTTAATGTTACAGCAGAGGGCATGAGTATTTTTTTTTAATAATTTAATTTTTTTTAGTGTTCTGTTACTTAAATCATTACTTGTTATAAAGAACGTGGTTCCACACTGATCGCGACCTATAGAGCATAGACTAGAGTTAAGATTTATTTTTAATTTCCGTTGCTTTCACTGATGTCATATTTCGCCGCATGTAACTGTGTCAGCCATTCAAAGATTGTAGTATCTATCTGAATCACGAATATATAAAAAAAAGAAGGAATATTGAAGAACCCGTAAAGAATTTTGACATAGTTTGCATTGCGATGCATTATTACCACTAAAATCAGATATAGTTCATGTATTAATATACTTGTGATAGTAATATTGTTTCTCTTGCGGCAAGTTAAGTATGTGGTTAGATTGAAATACAACCTGGACCACGATAGCAACGAAAACCTTTTGTTACAGCGCAAGGCACTAGGAATTGCATTGAGCTTTATTTTACAACAATTCTATTTATTTAAGCAATTGCTAAGAAATTTAATGCTGGAACACTGATAGAAAAGTATGAATTTCGTGTAAATTGGTATATTAATTATCACTTGCTTTTTTACCGAATTTATTACTTGGTTTGAATGAAATAAGTTCCAAATTGATCGCGATCTATGCGCCCTAAATCTCAACTAAAACTAATATTATGTAGCATAAATTAAGTTGTTAAGATTTATTTTTAGCATCATTCGTTTTCACTGGGGTGATTATTTCAGCCGGATGTAAGCTGTGTCAGCCGTTAAAACATCGATCTTTATCACAGATAATAAGAAACTGTGAAGATTTTGGATCAAGTTTGCATCGCGATGCAAGATGACATTGACATGCGAGATAGGGAATGTATTAATTAGCGTGTGATTGAATCTTTGAATTTCTAATAACGATATTGGCGGAGATTGTGGTAAGGCAGAAACGCAACTTTTTGCTGCAGCAAAAAGGACGAGAAATAAGATTGAGCTTCATTTTATAAAAATTCTATTTATGAAAGCAGCTCCAAAGAAATTAATTGCCAGAACACTCAGTTAAACCCGTGATTTTTGACGGGCTTTGATTAATATTCGTTTGATGTAAAAGTATTCGTTAAAATCTTTGGCCATAGATATGTAACATAAAAGCTTTATGTTTCGATTAGTAATGTTAGCAGAAGTTTTGATAGATTGTTATTAGAACTGGCCCTTGACATTACAGTAGAGGGAAATAAGAATTTTTTTAAGTAATTTAAATTGTTTTCATGAGTGTTCTGTTACTTAATTCGTTACTTCGTTTTAACTAAAGTAGTTCCACACTGATCGTGATCTATACAGCGTATACTACAATTAAAACTAACATTACGTGGAATGACATAAGTTATTGAGGTTTATTTTTAATTTCCGTTGCTTTTACTGATGCCATATTCTAGCCACACGTAACTTTGTCAGCCATTGAAATATTGTAGTATCGATATGAATCACGAATATCAAAAAAAAAGGAAGGTGTAAGAACTCGTGAAGGTTTTTGATCAAGTTTATATCGCCATGCCTTAATATGCGTGTGATTGAAGTATTGTTTTTCTGGTTGTAATTTTAGGGTAGTTAGTGGTTAGGTTGAAATGCTACCTGGACCAGGATGACAACTGAAAGTTTTTGGTACAGCGCAAGCCACGAGGAATTACATTGAACTTTATTTTGTAACACTTCAATTTAGTTAGGCAACTGAAAATAACCGAATTTCCAGAACACTGAAAGAAAAGTATTTTACTGAAATCATTACTTGATTTGAATGAAATTACTTCCAAATTGAACGCTATCTATGAGCCCTACACCACAATTGAAACTAATATTAATGAAAGTAGTTTAGATTTATTTTTAGTATCTTTCGTTTTCACTGACTTCATATTACTGGGGTCATTATTTCAGTCACACGTCAGCCGTTAAAACATTGATTTGCATCACGGATAACAAAAAATAAAGATATAAGACCCTGTGAAGATTTTGAATCAAGTTTATGTCGCGATGCATGACAACCTTAACACGCGATACAGGGAACGTATTAATTCACGTGTGATTGCAGCTTTGATTTATCTAGAAGCAATATTAGAGTATGTGGTTAGGCTGAAATGAAACATGGACCAAGCTGACAACTGTTTTGCTACAGCACAAGGGACGGGGAATTACAATGAGCTTTATTTTATGACAATTCTATTTAGTTATGCAACTGAAAAAAATGAATCGCCAGAACACTCCATTCCATCCGTCATTTTTGATAGAAAGTGTAATACCTGACAGGCTACAAGAAATATTACATTAAACCAGACTGACTAAAAAAATCTATTTTGTCTTTTTTTGCATAGGTACAATGTAATATAATCAGAGTTAATAGGAGTGCTTGATCGACGATAAACGTACAATGAAATGTTTAAGAAATGACTGACTTGACGCTTGGGGAGATGCAGATCCTGTTAAGATCTTCAAAAATTTCTAGCGCATGGTATCCATTTTAGTATGTCATGTGATGTTTAGGTTTTGACATGGTATTTTAAGTACTGAAATTAAACCATATCTTATTTCTTGTAGTAAACCTTATTGACTGTGACCTTAACTTGAAAAATATTACGTTCATCTATCTCTATAAAACGAAAACCGGATATATATGTTGCGTAAAAACTCGGAAACTACGGAGCAGATTTCGATGGGGTTTTCACTGTTTTAAAGCTTAGAATCTTAATGCACTTGTCTGACATGTCTTATGTTTCAACGTTAAATAATGTAGAAGCATTAAATGAAATTCTGAACGTATGGTGAGGAATTCCACAGGAGGATTGACTAGATGCTGCATACGTGGCACTAAACACACAACCACAATATAATATCTCTGACCATAGCCTTTAATGAACAATTTACAATAATAACCATTTTTTCATAATCCAAACTGAATATAACTTGAAATATTATTTCATTTAATACGGGGCGTTTAGTTTTTAAACGCTCGATGGCCCTATTGAATGCGAGGAATTAAGAACGAAAAATCAGTAGAGATTTTCTTTGTCCCTGATGTCTGGCAATGTCTATGACCATCAGCTTTGTCTCTGATATCAATGATATTATAAGCAATTATTTACGATAATTTTCTGGATAAATTACGTTGAATTATAGGTTCAAGTTTACGTCGCGATACACGACGTTGCTAACTTAGGATAAAATGATTGTATCAATGCGCGTGTAATTGAAGCTTTGAATTTGTGGCGCCAATATTAGCGGAGACTGTGTTCAGGTTGAAATTCAGCCTGGACCATAATGAAAACTGAACCTTTTTGTTACAACCAATGGTATGAGGAATTTAGTTATCAGTTATTTAAGCAACTTTCATAAGCACTATGTCACGTTGTAACATCATGTATCGCGACATAAACTACTCCTGAATTATACAGGTAAAACTAATACTAAAATATCTCTGGCGTTCAAGTTTAGATTCAGTTATTCACATTAACCAACGTTTAACATATTTTTTTTCCTATTGATTGTGTTTTTCAGTATTGGATTTTCTATATTTGCATAAATGACCTAATCTGTATAGCTAAAATTTCAGGCGCTACAGATTCATTTCGTTCGCAGTAATTAATTCGTACGCTGATGGTTTTTTTATCATCTGAAGTTTGTATTCAACCTTTAGTAATTAATATGTATGCTGATTTTTTTTTATCATTGTAAGTTTGTATTAAAACTTTAGTGTTGAAAATAATAACGACTTAGGACAACTGAACATTTTTTGGTAAGGGGTGCAAATTCCACTCTATACGCGCGTGTATCTGATGTAATCTAGCTTTTATTGATTTTATAGCGTTGTTTAGTAATGCAATGGCTTTTAACAGCTTTTATTAACTTCATAATTTATTCAGTTGTTTACTAATGCGGTTTTTACGTCAACTGTTGCGACGCAATTTGATGATGAATTCTTATATAACTCAATGAGACAGATAGAAAGTAAAAAAAATACATGTCTCGCTTAGCTCTCGAGTTATCGAAAGTAAAAAAGAACGATTTTCTTCTCAACTTGACCACAAGTGCTAGGGAAAAAAAAATCCCATTGTACATGTCCAGCGTGTAGTACCTTGTGACTTTAGGAGTTTTTTTGGTCCAGGTTGCGTTTCAAACCGTCAACCTCAATTTAGAGATACTATATATATATATATATATATATATACAGGGCCGCCGTAAGCGGGCGTGCAAGGCGTGCACCGCACGCGGGAGGCACATCCAGGGAGGCGGCAAAACGAGTGATCGACAGTCGCCGACACTCGGGATTGCAACAATAGGGGCGGCAAATAATGTTCGAAGGGGCGGCAATCTCTCAGTTTTTTGACCCGGTTCGGAAAATTCCACTGGCTGTAGTTAGACAGGGGGCGGCATAATCTGCATTGCACGCGGGCGCTCAAACAGCTAGCGGCGGGCCTGTATATATATATATAGAATCTTCAGTTTTGATTTGTCTTGTGCTGTTATACAAGAATACATCACCAAATTGCAACGCGACAGTTGAAAGATTTTTCATAAAAGAGTATTCACACTCAACGAATACCGGTACTGTTTTAGTACTAAATCGACATGGAATGTTGTTTCCTTGTGAAGAAAGTTTGAATGCAACATTTCTGAGATACAAAAACTTAACTCAAACGGCCAAAATACTCTGTTAGGCGGAAAAGGGTGTGTGGAGAAATTGCTACAGGGGCGTGGGCTCTATTGCAATTAAATTAAACTATAAAGCGAGCTTGATGGTTGAACGGTAGCGCTCAAGCCTTGAACTCGAGATCACCTGTATTCAAATTGCCGTCCGGCCATCCATTTTTCGATTTTACATGATTTCACAAGCAAAATACTCAGGATGTGATGCATACCTCTTGGGCCCGTAGCTAAACATTAAATTTTTCCTTACTTTCTAACATAATCTAGCTTTCAGTCGTATTATAATCTATTTAATTTCTCGATATATCGAATGTCAGACAACAATATCTGGCGTTTGGTGCTAAAAGTAGAGTCATTGTGTTCATAATTAATGCGTAGGCTGATGGCTTTCAAAATAGAAATAGAACGTTGTATTAAGACTTTAGTGTTGCAAATAAAAACAGTTTAGGAAAAACAAAGCAGGTTTTCTTCATTTTATAATTTATTGCGTTGTTTCGTAATGCAGTGGTGCCATAGTCTGTAAATCCCTGAAATAAATCGAAGTAAAGAATTTTGTTTTTATATTTCTCGCTTATTTCTGAATAACTGATATACAACTGTGAATACCTTATATTCAACTATACAGGTAGGTACGAAATAGAATTTAATTTTGAGCTACAGTGCAAGATGAAGCAACATAATGGGAAATTTTTTCAGCTCCAGCGGCAGATGAGCCAGCACATTCAGACACTTCTAATGTTTGCCGCTACGAAAACTCGTTCAAAATCGATTCAGCGGTTTTCAGATAATGCTTGATTATTATTAAAGGTGCCGTAACGGCTTAAGATATACGTAAAATTTTAATTTTGAACCCAAACTTTCAAATTCTGAAAATCCACTCAAAATATGTATTTTTTGCGTAATGCCGGAATAAACAGATTCATTCCAGATACATTTTTATGTATGTGGTATGTAATAATGTACGTAATGTTTCGATTTTCGAATAATGTGCCTAATGTTTCGATTTTCGAGCAGCAACATTGGCAAATGTAATTAGGTTGAAATGTAACCTGGACTAAAATGAAACTGACATTCCGTATCAAAGCACCCAAGCCACCCCGTTCTTCGAAGGGTGCTGTTAAATCACCGGTTAGTTTAGTACCGGAAATGGCCGGTACGAAATCAGTAAAACTTGGTAAGCATGAATCTGTTCAGACGAATAAAAACAGTGTACGGATAAATCAAATTAAGCCCACCTCTTTCTTGGTAAATTGGGGATGAATCTAGGTATGTTTTAATTCCGGAAATTGATGGCCCAAATTGTATGAAACTTGGAACATGTTACTGATTGCATGAATAAAAACAGTGTATGGGTAAATCAACAACAGCTAAACCGGGCAACGCCGGGACCTCTGCTAGTAAGAACTAAAACAAAAACTAAAATTCCTCAACGTGTCCCTGGATACAAAATATCTAAGCATTCAAAGAACAGAAAATTTAGTGTCGCTATGCTTTGCGTAATTTTGTACTTAAGCTATAGCTTACTGGAGGCTCACTTCCAATTTTCTAATGCACAACTGCAACTTCGAAACCCAATGGCCCAAGTTTGGGAGGGATTAAGAATTGATATCATTATTACCACAGTCAGAAATGAAATTTTTTCTCAAGAAACAGAGAGCAGTCATTAAAAGGTGTGGGTATCCACTGCCCATGGAAGATAACTTTTCTGAAAAATGAAAGCAAAGAAAGGGTACCTCCACAGTAATATGTTATCCAATGTGGGTTAACATTAATAACTTTAACGCAAATAAAACATTGCTTACTTCTACTTTTGGAGGTAAATACACGTAGATACACTCTTTTAAGGTTCATGTGTCTTGTTTCCATGCAGGGCGAATGAACTGTTATCCCTATTCAGTTCAAACATGACGTGTTGATGGTAAAACTGAGGAGACTCCACTAAAAAGTTGATCCGCCAAAGTCTTTTTTATTTTGTATTCGGCAGGTTGGTGCTATTTCTTTTTTTTTTCACTCAGTGATTACTGCTGTTTATTAGGATAAATATATACTGTTCTTGAAACTTACGAACACAATACCCGAACCACCCATGCGCCAGATCGAACTAGAGTCAGCGACACGTCACAACTGAGCAGTACAAGATGACAAGTACGTTGCGTAACTATTGTATCAGCCACAAGAGCCGCCTAGGTGGTTGGTTTGGTGCTCGACGAAATCGAGATCATTAGGGAGCATCCATATTTTTTTTTTTTTTTTTTTTTTTTTTGTAACTGCTTTACGTCTCTTTTTAACATCGAGGTCTTTTAGACGGGATAGGATGGGGGGCAAGGATGGGAGCAAGGAATGGGAAGGAATTCGGCCATGGCCTTTTGAAGGAAGCATCCCGGCATTTGCCTGGAGTGATTTGGGGAAACCATGGAAAACCCAAATCTGGATGCCCGGACGGGGATTCGAACCGCCGTCCTCCCGAATGCGAGGCGAGAACGCTAACTGTTACACCGCCCCGCTCGGTTTGTTACAGTTAAAATAAGGTATAGAACATACACTGATCGACCAAAACATTATGACCACCTACTTACTAGCATGTTGGTCCACCTTTCGAACGCAATACAGCATCCATTCGATGTAGTATGGATTCTAGAAGTACTTGGTAGGCTCCCAGAGGTATCTGACACCAGATTTCTACGCACAGGTCACGAAATTCCCTTAAATTACGGGCCAGCGATTTATGGGCACGGCACCTGGGAACGAGCATCTCTGCAACGGAGAGACTGGTTGGTTGTTCGCGTGCTACTGTAGTGATCATCCATGGAAGGTGTTTGAAGGACGATGAAACCACGAGCAGGCGACAATGTGATGAACACCCACGCCACATCACAGAACGTGGAGGTCGGAGGCTTGCCCGCTCTGTAAAGATAGGGGTGATCTGTGACATAATCGCGATTCTTGTGCTCTGAAAACCTTCTGAAAGCACCAGAATTGTACTCTTCCGTCAGTTCGTTCCCAGGCGCCACGCCCACACTCGCTGACCCGTAATTTAAGGGAATTTCGTGACCAGTGCGTAGAAATCTGGTGTCAGATATCTCTGGAAGCCTACCAAGGACTTGTAGAATCCATGCTACGCCTAATCGCTGCAGTATTGCGTTCGAAAGGTGGACCAATATGCTAGTAGGTGGTCATAATGTTTTGGCTGATCAGTGTACAGTAGCATGTGAAATATTTATTTCAGTCATTTAATTTTCTCCGACTGTAATTTAAGATAGTCTGACAAGTGAAAACAGTACAAAATATCTTCTGGAATCAATAGAGAAAAAAGCTAGTTGCCGGGGTAGAGACTAAAACCACGTTAAGGGGGAGCGGGGGAGTGTTCACATGAGGCCAAAATAGAGCTACATGGTTTATGGACGCTCCCTTACCTGGGGTGGTTAGAGAGAGCACTTGTGTTTCCTGCAACGGGACAGAAGAACTTTGATAGAGATTCCCATGGGATTCGGCCACCTAGGGGCAGAGTTTTGAATGCTCACGTTTTCGCCTCTACCGTTAGTACAATCCTAATGGAGAGTCTGAACTGTTGTTATCTATTTATGAAACGCGTAATCTGTATATTTTCTTTCTGAAATGTGTAATCTTTGAGGCGGAGGTTTAGGGGATTATGACAAACCACCTAAAAAACGTAATCACAACGGCAAGTACGTCCGGTTCTGGATTTGAACCTGGGTCCTTTGTGCCTCTCCATACCAATGCGGTGGTGCTTCGCCGTACACGGCGACACTGGTGGGAACGGCTTGAGTTAAATAATCATTTTTCCATTCACCCCAACTGATTTAGTAACACCATGGAGGACTCAAAATCTGAGTTGGCAAAACGGATTTTGACTTCCCGTTTTACTGCCAAACCATATAGCCCACTGATTTCCAAAAGTTATTTTGCTGCATCGTAGGTGTGAAGGATAAATTCCTCACATCTCTTTTACAAAGCCCTTTTCTTAGCATAACAACCACATAAAAACTTTTTTAATGCTTGGCAACTTCATAATGCCGCTAGTTTATTTTCCACATTTCATTCGAAAATGCCGAACATAAATTCTTATAATGCGTGTGCAGTAAATTTTCTGGTGATTCCAAAATGATGAAAATTATGGTTAGTATGAAGAAGATTTCGCAAAACAGAACTCATCGTAAAATCAAATATAAAATTTAAGTGGCAGTGAATTTTATAGAAAGGACTCGCTCGTAAATGTTGTAATCATTACACTGCAGGCAATAATCGTCAAGATCTTCAGAAACTACTCCGTCGAGATAATTCACCAGAGCCAAACTTTTGTAATGTTGAAGTTACTTCAGTATAAATAAGATAGTCACGGTTGTATATATGCGTTAATGGATATAATTTAATTCCATAATCTACAGGTAGCAATCTTAATGACGTCCTTTAAGGTGCCGGCATACAGTACCAAGGAAGGAATGAACACCAAGTCAAATCCTTCTCCAGCGATCCCAGCAGCGTTGGGGGAGGGGGGACAGCGCGTTATCTTCGACTTGGAGGGGTTGCCGATTCTAGTTCGGCCTCGGGTATTGTAGTTTTTATTCAAGTGTTCGGAAATAATACACACTTGGTGAATCAAATACAGTTGGATCGATGATGTACAACACATAAACTGAAAGAAACATTGCTGACAGTATGGCTTACCAACTAAGGGAGCGTTCATAAACGACGTAGCTCCATTTTCGGCCTCCTGTGAAATCCCCCCTCCCCCCTGCCCCCACGTAGCCTGACGTGGTTTTTGTTTCCAGAAAACTGTTTGAACTGTTTTCTCTTGTCAGACAATCTTAAATTACATATGGAGATAATGAAATGACGGAAATAAATATTTACAAGCTGTTGAGTGTTATGTACCTCATTTTAACTGTGACAAAATAATATGATTGAAAAGCTACGTGGCTTGACTTGGAAACACACCCGCTACGAAGCCCAGAGGAGCTTTCCAGCGAACCCCTCTCACCGCTAGACCGAGCCACGTGCTCCCCAAATGCCGTAAAATGAAAGATATCCTTCTACCAGCTTAACAGTTATAATAATTAGGTCTTAAAATGTTTTTCCAAGCGAATGCGTGAATGATCACCCATTTCTGCGTCAAAAATACGCGTTCGGAGCCACACTAACACAGTAATGTCACGACAAAGCTTACACGGTCTGCCGACATTACTTTTCTCAGAATACACTGTCTCCATAAACTGTCGTCACCCAAAACACGTAAAAAGTCCGAGAAACTATGGGTGAGCCGAAACGCTCTGACCTCGCATTCGGGAGGACCCGGGTTCTAATTCCCGTCCGACCATCCTCCAGATTTAATTCCATAATCTAGCAATCTTAATGACGTCCATTAAGGTGCCGGCATACAGTACCAAGGAAGGAATGAACACCAAGTCAAATCCTTCTCCAGCGATCTCAGCAGCGTTGGGGGAGGGGGGACAGCCCGTTGTCCTCGGTTTGCAGGGGTTGCCGATTCTAGTTCGGCCTCGGTTATTGGAGTTTTTATTCAAGTGTTCGGAAATAATACACACTTGGTGAATCAAATACAGTTGGATCGATGATCCCCAAATCCCTGCAGGCGAATGCCGGGCGGTTCCTTCAAAAGGCCATGGCCGAATTCCTTCCAGTTCCTTGCCCCCAGTCCTTTCCCGCCTTTAAAGACCTCGACGTCTACAGGGGGTGTGAAGCCAGAAGCAAAAAAAAGTCCGAGGGTGAAAAATCTTTCAGTCACATTGACCCCGCTGTGGTACATGTCTATCTTATCGATGCTATGGAGCTGGGAGCACCGGTACCACTTCAGAGTTGTCCTAAGTAGAGACTGAAGGGAAGCAATGTTACAACATATCTTGCTGTGTAATAGTTCTTTTTTTATTTATTGACATTCGGTTATGTAACCATACAGCCATCACTTGTAACATGATTCATTATCGTTAACTAATAACATGTTTGATTATACTCATTACTATATTGCATCGGTTAATTATCGTTATACTTATGCTACTTACAATTTTGATTATATTGGTTACAATTTTAAATAGAACTTATCTAAACGTAATTAAAGTCTTTCAGGTATAAAGCCGAATCGCTGTAGCAGTTGATACAATTCGTTTTGAAGTCATTTTGCAGGTATACGTGAGGCAATACTGACATTGGTATTCATGAGTCTAAATTATTATTTTCTTTTGTTCACGTTCGTTTATATGGCCATACAGCTGTGAATTGTAAGATAATTCATTATGCTTAATTATTTACAGGTTTGATTATACTATTTACAATCTTGCTTATGCTAATTATAGTTGTACTTAGGCTACTTACAGTTTTTATTATACTGATGACAATTTTAAGTCATACTTATCTACTCATAGTGTAATCTTTAAGGAATAAAACAGAATCGTTGTAGTCGTTTATATAATTCATTTTATGCTTATTGACATTTTTATTTACCGATGGTGAGGTCTTAGATTTCTATATTTCCATTTTTTAGGAATCTAATAAGGCTGTTGTATACTGCTTTGTCATCACTAACTAGGAGTAGGATTAGGTTGGTAGGGAGAGGGATTCCTATGTTGACTAATTCCTTGATCATGGTATCCTGGGCCCGTTTAAATTTTGTACAGGAAAATATAATGTGGTTGGTGTCTCCTATAGTCTGATCTGAACAGTCACAGAGAGGAGATTCTCTCAGACCTAGTCGATAGAGGTGACTGGGGAATCTTCCGTGGTTGAACCGCCGCCTGGAAAATCATTGTTGTTAGTCGTCTGCTTGTGATCCATTTATAAAACCAAGGTTGAGTTGGAATAGTTGATTGGATGGTCCCATAGTGCGAAGCTTTGGTGGTTAGAGATGTTCTCCATTCTTCTTGTCATTTTTCTTTGGCTCGTTTTTTGATTGTGTGTATTATACCTCACACAAATATTGATGCTGATTTATAATCCAACTGACTGAACAGCAGTGGACATTATTATCACTGCGGATTCCGCTAACTGTGTTCTGATGCAAAGTTGGTTGTTCATCATCCGGCTTGTCACGGAAACCTATCGCCATTTGTCTGTGACAAATGGAAAATGTTTTCTGCTTTATGCACGAATAGCTATTTGTGTGCCTTGTAGTGGAAAGTGGGAACAATCACAAAATTTGCCTAAATCAGCGTTTCCAACCGCTTTCAACCATAGGACCAGCGAAATGTCAAAAATAATTCTGTGTCCCACTAACTTAGATGGGACTAATTTTTACCATACCTATGTGTATAATAGTAATCAACCCTTCCAATTGTTATCAGTACGAACCGCGGTTCCTTAAAACGTAAATACGGCCCTAATAAAACGCTCCTTAAAGAAAAACCTCTTTAATGCCAGTTGGAAACAGATTTACAGCCACCTAATCATTCCAAGCACTCATTCATTCCAAGTATACTACGGATATGGAACAGTAATTTCACAGAACGATACAAGAAAATAAGTGTTCCAAGGTAGACTAATGGTTATCCTACGTCCGGTAAACCTATGTGTTTCCTGTCTTTCCGCTTGTAAATCTAATCCATACAACAATTTCCCAGTTATGTGCAATATACAATCTGCTACTGGAGTAAAGTAACAGTAATGTGGTAGAAGACTCTTGTATCATCCACAGTTTGCCGTGCGGTTGGCATTTTGCTTAACAAATTTTATCAGCCAAGAAAAAACTCCAAATGAATATTTAGTTAATTAACTTCTTTAGTTAGAAATGATGACGGGGTTTCGGAACATTAATATGGAAGAATAATTTTAAAAAGAAAAATCTTACAAGAGGATTGCGACATGGTTGCTTCTCACTTCCTATAGATACCTGGCAATTTGGCCGTGGACGTTAAGGTGTTTCCTTATACAACACAGGGAGATGCTACAGGCCAGATTCGAACCTAAGGTCTGACGTACCTACCGTCCTGAATACAGTGTTTAGGTGATTTTTGGTAATAATGTGGGCGACTCCTGGGACAGTATTCAATTTCCGCCCCGAAAACTAAAAATTTCACGCAAGAAAAATTAGCATGTGTCAAGCAGAACAAAGCTTGCATATTTTTATTATTGTTTTTTAACTAAAGTTTTACGGATCGTCGATATTGATGTCATTAGAGCCGGGAAAGAATTGAGGACAAGGAACGGGAAGGCTTTCGGACATGGCTTTTTGAAGAAATCATTCAGGCATTCACCTGGCGCGATTTCGGGGAACTATGGAAAATCGAAATTTGGATGGCCGGACCTGGAAGCAAACACGCGTCCTCCTGAAACCATAGTCCCGCGCGTCTAACCGATTAGGCTCACTGCTTAGACCGTTCAGAGGAAAATTGCGCCGCTACAGTTAGGTCAGATTGCCGCGACAGAGACTAAATGCGCAGCCTTAAAACACTGTCACTAGGAACGTGGACCACAGAGATTTCATAGCAAGTAAAGCTAGACGACCCCTCCCCCCCTCCACCACACAAAACAGGTAAATAGAAGTACTTTCCCAAGCCCATGTTAGTTTAATGTGCGACGACAGCAAACGTAGATGATCGTTGATATATTATTCGGCTCTTTTATTTTCGTAGTTCCCATAACATATTTCCTTCTAAGTTGTAAAGCTAAGTCGAAACGAAAAGTATGGTAGATTGTTTAATAAACAAGCCTAAAGGTAGCCGTCGATATTTCTTTACGATCTCTTTAAATTGTTTCTATAATTGAAACAATATAATCACCTCCACAATGTTATGGGAGTAACTAATGAATAAAAATTCCTACGCATTAAGCCATAAATCTAAGTTATCTCACAACTCGATAGCTTAATATTTATATACTTTCCATTATTTAAAAATTCAGCCAGTACCAAACACTTGCGTATTTTCAGATAGCTTTGATAGTACGAAAAGGGAAACTAGAAAACCAGAACTAATACTTACTACAGCATTGAAAATTTTTTTTTCTTTTTTTGTAACAGTTTAAACGTCCCTTTTTAACAACGTGGTCTTTAGAGACGGGAAAGGATGGGGGCAAGGAATGGGAAGGAATTTGGCCATGGCCTTTTGAAGGAAGCATCCCGGCATTCGCCTGGAGTGAAGCATTGAAAAGTTTTACTCACTATTATGACGAGAACCATCTGAAATCAAACTCAAAAGAACACAAGTCTGTGGTTTGCTTCATGGAAACAAACACGCAAACAAGCACGAAGCTAGAAGTTAAAATCCGAGCCTGGCGGTTGAGCGTTAAAACTCGGACCTGGCATTCCGGAGGACGCGGTTTCGAATCCCCGTTCAGCTATCCAGATTTCGGTTTTCCAAGGTTTCCAGAAATCACTCCAGGCGAATGCCAGGATGGTTGCTTCAAAAGCCCTTGGTCGAATTCCTTTTCGTTCCTTGGCCTCAGTCCTTTGTCGCCTCTAGTGACTTCGATGTCGACGTAGTGTAAAGCCACAAGCAGAAAAAAAATAGTAGTTAACTAAGAATTTATTGATTTGGAATAATGTTTTACATTCAAATGCCTCAGTGTTATTTTATATATACCTTTGCTTACTGCAGACATTGTGTCAATACTAAAAATAAGTTGTCAGTCAGTAAATTCGTCCGAAAGCTAAATGGTAGTAACTGTGGAGCCCAACTTCAATTCCTTCCATGAAATTGGAATGTGCTTCTCTGGTTTGGTGCAAGCTGGCTCATTCGAAGTAGGTGGATTTAGCCTTAAATGATACCATAAGGATACTAATTTGTTTTATTTAGCGTATGATGCTACATGACATTTATAATACTCAACAACAATTATGTAGTAATTATTGAACAACTTTCTTTTTAATATATATATTTGAGCTGACAGGTGATGAGGCCACTACGACAGTATCGCCAGTCATAACCACTATAACAAGACATCGAGGTGCTCCAACCACGCCCCCGCCTTCGGCGTAGCCAAATTTAAATTTTTCTGGACTACCAGGAAAGGCACGCAGTGGACAGTCGTGCACAATGTGCGACACAGTTTGTGAAACCTCACAGCAGTCACAGAACGGAGAATCTGCCAAGCCCCAGATGTGGATACGATTCAATTTACACCAAATTTACCGAGGTAAGTTGAATCCTGGAGGTTTTCAGGAGGGATTGCTAATTTGCACTATGCTATGTGATGTTGGCGATGCCCATTCTGCCGTCCAGCTATCTGTAGGGCTGAAGGAGTTATATGTTAGACGGACAGCAGTCTTCCAGGCAGGGCGACGTGATTTCAGCTGTGTTTTGTATTCCCTAATATCTTCATGGGTGGGAAGAGCCTCGCTGTTCAGAATTCTCGACCATAGTTTGATTAGGACTTCTGATATGAGGTGGTGGTATGTTGCTGAGCTCCGTCATCCATTGGATAGGTGTAGGTAGAAAGATGCCAGTTATGAAGCGTATTGTTTGGCGAAGCTGAACATCCACCAACTCCATGTGAGAGCTATTAAGCCATTCGCTGGAGCAGTATTGAGCTGTGGAGTAAACCAAGGTCAGGACTGTTATTATTAATGTATTCGGATCAGCTCCTCATGAATTTCGTGCCAGCCGCTGAAGTAGTTTTTATGAGTTGTAAGCTTGGCAGCTGTATTCTGAAGGGACCTGTCTAATGTGACACCCAGGTATTTTGGGGTACTGTTATACTGCAGACTCTGGTCTCTGAACAATATATTTGGCTGGTAGTTCACACGTGCTCCCTGGGTGGTGCTAAATGGATGACAGCGATCAGATGCCGCCGTACTGCTGTTCCGGGCGTCACGGCAATGTCATTAATTACAAACATAACACAACTTACAAGGTGTTTGAAACCAACGCCTGTCGACAAGGTATATTACACCCCATAACACGCACCGGAAAGTAGCTGACCGAGCGTGGTGATGTAACGGTTAGCGTTCTGGCCTCGCATTCGGGAGGACGGTGGTTCGAATCCCCGTCCGGGCATCCAGATTTGGGTTTTCCATGGTTTCATAAATCACTCCAGGCAAATACCGGGATGCTTCCTTAAAAAGGCCATGGCCGAATTCCTTCCCATTCCTTGTCCCCCATCCTTTCCCGTCTCTAAAGACCTCGCTGTTGAGAAACGTAAAGCAGTAAAGGAGCTGAAGATGTTGAAAGGAAGAAATGACAGGGAAATAAGCCAAATACTTCACAGTTACGAACCATCTAAACTGCGAATGAAATCCAGAGAAAGCCTTCATCATTGATCCTGATAACGCCACCAAGGAAATTGCGAGAAAAACTGTAGGAAGCAGGAAATGATCAAGTGTGGATGAAACATTGGAGTGTTTACCTGTAAAAGTAATTCAGAATAGGCTACTTGGAAGTCACGGAAGACGTTGAAATCTGTCGGAAAGTTGAGATATTAAGAGCAAACCAATGATACTATTACCCAGTAGACCGCTCCCTGAAGCAGCATATCCAAGTCTTACAGTTACTTTTAAGGCTGAGACAATGTAATCGTTATCGCCAGATTTAAATTTTATTTTCGAATCGTAATTTTTTTATCTAGTTTCATTATATTTTTTAAATGATTACTTTTCATAATTTATCGCAATTTATTGCACTGTAGATTGTCATCATTATCTCTTTCTCAATATAATTCCTTCTAAAAATATAATAAGAATTCATAACTAATTTCTTCTAAAAAAAAGACCTCCAGATTAAATGTATAGAGACAATAGAACAAATTACAACTCGCAAGACAAGGAATAGTATCGGTCGCACTAACTCATCCTCCCCAACTGAAGCGCCAACAAGACGCTCCATTTTTACGACTCCTTACCCACGGCGTATCACGGATATCCACTCTTCAATTTACGACGTGTGCTGCCTATAAGCTTTCCATAGCTTCGCAGAAAAAAAGAGAAAACCTTCGATGCCGCTGACTAAGATCTGCCTGCAGCAAATGTTTGGGATCTACCGCTCTCGACACTATTAGTATAGAAGTAGGGTCCTAATAAATATCTACCTAGCTGATACAATGATGTCACCAGTAGACTATGGAAAACTTCTGCTTGTATTCTCAAAAAACAAAAGCTATGTTGTTCCCGTATCTTTTTTGAATACGGAACGGATAATTCTGATGTGACTTCCTGATGTTTAATATGCAAAGAAGGGCAGCTACATTTGTTTGTGGAAATTATCGCAGGACCCAGTCAGTAGCTGATATGAAAAAGATGTGGATTGGGACTCAATGGAGGTCAGGAGGAGGGTGTACAAGGCATATGTTGATGCTGGGGTTTAAAGGGATATTGGTCGAAGAATTAGGAATAGTGCATGAAAGGGGAAAGATAACCATAACCACAATCTGACACTCGATTTCATGAATAAGGGAGTGGGAAAATTTTCTTTTGTTGGTAAGGGTGTCAGGGATTGGAACAAATTACCAAGTGAAGTGATGAATAATTTACCAAAAGCGCTGAAGGAATTTAAAATTAAAATTCATAAATCGCAAAAGTAGATGGGTTAGGAATTTAAAACACAAATTATATAAGTTGATTTTAAAATAATAGAAAAGGGGTAATAATTCGTAATTAATATTAATTCGTAACATTTATTCAGAACTTATACTGGAGACAGAAAATGTATGGAATCGTAAAATATGTCTTCTGATTAACGTATCACGGCTATTTGCCTATTTTGGAAACACCTTAGCTACCATTTACTCTCATTTAATAATATACATATTAATAATAAATATTAATTGATGATGAATAAAGAGACAAGAAAATGAAATTATGGCTTTCTTTTGTTCTCTGTACTAAAAGTAAACGCATCTGGACAGTTACAAAAATTTGTATTAACATGTTTCTCACTATATCTCATTCACAAAGCTACAACATACAAATAAATCGTGCTTCAAACAGACAAACTGATATCTTGAAATACCTAAACAGGAAGCCATGCAGGAATTTAGGAAAAGTTTTTTTTTAATCCTAAATACGAAAGAACAGCATGGAAAATAAAAATAAAAAAAAGATTGTGAAATTCTATGTCCTCTGTAGTGAAATATTTCATGTAAGACAGTAATTAGAATCTTTTTTCCCATATGACAGTAAGAAAGGCCACTCAATTCATTGATCTTCGCTCTAGATAATATGTGACCCATAGAAACTAGGAGGCATGTCATTAGCAATTTACTTTTAAAAAAGGAGTCGTCAAAAACTCATCATATACGTTGAAGGGAAAACAGAAATGAATAGAAAATAGAGGCAGTGACTAAGTTACATTTGATTGCGGCGGTCAGCAATGCGAGGTGCAAGCGAAACGAACCTGTGGCTGCCAATTAGGGCGTTGCACTGCAGCGCGCACAAAGAAGTACAAGGAACGGCGGGTCTGCCTAACGAGGCGCCATTCAGGCGCACTCGTCTCCCTCTAGAAACACCACGTGGGTAGGGGCAATGCCACCTCGCTATCCTTTGATGCTCACTGTTAACATTAACTCCTGCTTTTGAATATTGTTTTTTCTAGTAATGCAACCCAGCGCACATGCCGTAGCTACCACGAACGAAACCAACAGGCGTCCAATATCCTCTGCATTCGAATAACCATTTCTGTAATCATCGTAAACACGTCATATACTGTCTCAAAATTATTACAACACAGTACATAAACGCTCTTTTAGTGGTAGCTATAGAAGACTAATTATTAAATTGCTAAATATTTTGAATACGCAACACCTTCGTCCGAACATCTTCAGGAAGTTAGGCTTCAGTTATTTCATGTCAGTAGTGAAGTTATTACCGTTCTAATACAAAACTATTAAATCTAAGTCATGGAAATGCTAAAACAAAAATGACTGAGCTTCTTCCTAGCATGGCAGGGTCTGCTTTACTGGACTACTTCTTCCATAAAAGTCGATCTTGTGCATCTTGAGGTGAGGTATTCACTAGTCGCATGTCCTCCCACAAGGTGCCCAGCCAGCACGTTTAAAGTCGTCCTCATGGACTTCAACACTCTGGACTTACATCAAGTGCAATTCTGACAAGAGTTGTTGTTGCGCAGTACCATCACAGAATTCTTAACAGTTTAAATTAAGTATAACCATATAAAAAGATCCATCAGAAGTTTCTTGGAATACTTTATAGCTCGACTCTAGAAGCAAAAGTGAGGTGATATAGCAGATGGACGACATGGGAATGTATCATAGTCTCTTCGTATTATTTGGCGGGTGACGCCCAAGCATTGTTCTACCGCCTTCTTAATGAAGTTTCAATTGGCCACGCGTTACGCCTATATCGTTACAGCCTAATCTAACCTGTTAATACTAGAGACAAAGACCGCAAGATCTATGGTTTCTCTAAATTACTCCAGCCGAGTACTGGGCGGTTTCTTAAAAAGACCAAGGCCAAATTCCTTCTCGTTCCTTGTCCCCCGTCCTTTCCGCCTCGTCCTCGACGTCGACAAGGCATATAACCATAAACAAAGGAAAAACCTCAACATATCCAGTCAATCGTGAGAGTACATAATACACCAGGAAGAAAATGGATGAGAAATTACGAGTTAAGAAACGAAACACTACACTGATTAATGGAGAAATAATGAGGTATTAATAGGATTGTTTATCTGACTTAGATGTTTCTGTCATGATTCGTGTTAAATACGGCAAGCTTATCTCGTCTAGCTTTTTTCAAATGTTACTACACCAAAGAATTCTTTAACTGAATGTTCGAAAATTATTCTGAATAACGAAGCAGGTTCAACAAATGCTCCGTAGAGAAAACTTTTTTCCTGTACTAGTAAATCACTACAATTATCGACATCGTGCAATATACAAATACAAATAATCAGTATAAAATAAATATGGAAAAAATGCTTCAACTAGGCCACCGCTTCGTAATATTGCATCTACGGTTTATGGGCCCAATATAAATTGTATACTATTTTGAGGCAGGGTTGCCAACTTAAAACATTTTTTACCCCTAAAGCTTAAGTCAAAAACCCCTAAAATCACCAAAACTAAAGGGTAAAACCCCTAAAAAATAAATACTATATTTTGCTTAGTCATTTTTGTTATTTATAATTATGCAATATTTCTAACATTATTTCGTTTTGTTCTGATGTTACGGAGATTTTGAGATAATGAATTATAACATTTAACAAACTTAACATTTTAGTAGGAGGATTAAATGTTATGCAACATCCACCATTTCGTCGCAGTGTAAATCGGATCATTATCAAACAGTGTAGCATTCAATACATAACCTAATTACGCAATTTATTTTTAATAATACGGGGCGTTCGCCGGGAAACGCAACCCACTGTTAGCGCTACAAGGAAGAAACTGCTCGCGGCGAGCGAGCGGTCAGCTCCCGGCATTGTTCGACCGTCGGCCGCGGACTATTTCATAATAATTACGCTTCATAAACTTGTGTGCTAAGCATTTAAATGTGACGTAATTCATTAGCTTACCTTATAAAAGATGCTGGAAGTGTTGACACTCTTGTGTAATGCACATTTCACATCTTCTGAACATATTTCGAGACACACGCTGCCTAACTGACTTAATGATTTTTTGGGTGACTGTTCTAGTCGAAAAGCGATATCGTCAATTTTCTCCTCTGTGAGAATACGGTTGACCGACAGTCTCTTTTTGTTAAAAAATGAACCCGTTTCTCTTACTTTTTTAACCAGACGCAGAATTGTTGATTTAGCTGGCAGTAAAGCGCCAGGATATTCGCGACGAAATTTACTGCGACACTTTTTAAACGACTTCTTCTTCACATATGTATCGTAGAGAAATATTCTTTGTTGCAAACTGTAACGTACCATAATTTTACTCACACTCAAACACGGTACAGATTAGTAAGAGTATGAAGCCCCAAACCAGCCAAACCGCAAAGAAACGTTTATTCACAACACTGATTAATAAGAGACTGAAGTCACAAACTAGCTACAATGCAAAGAAACCGTTCTTAACAATGTAAGGGTCACTGCACTGCACTGTTGGGGCAGCGGAGGTGTTAAACAGTGCGGTGATTCACGGTGCCGTGTGGCGGAAACTGCTGGTTCCGCTGCCCGAGCAAGTTGCCGACGGCAACAGACTGGGAGGGTTGCGTTTTCCGGCGAACGCCCTGTATTATAGATAGAAAAGGCGCTGTCACAATTGGAACCGTGATTATTACTAGGCATAACTGTGAAATGTTTTCAGAACGTTAAAGCCAGCAGCGTCACAATCATATGAATAATAATTAGCTGAGATGGATATATTCCACCATGTTTTATTGCTCAATTGGTACTACTCCGACTCGATGTAATTTTTGTTCGCAAAAATAAGAATACGTTGAATGTGATTTAGTATTGTATGTTTGGTTTGACTTGTAGCAACCTTTGGATGCGAATCAGCAATCATTTTAAATATTGTTATTAAAAATATTGAAAAAATCAACAAATTGCATGTTGCACACCATAGCACAGTTAATTCGACCAGAAATATGTAAACAACAACGACAAAATTGCTCCAACAACCACGTCTTTACATGCCGTAGACAACCAAAGGAAGTTTACGTCTATGGAAAACACTAAACATTGAGTCTATGATGACTTTTTAAAAACTATGGATCAGAACAGAAATATTTTTCTGTGTGATCAAAAAAAAATGTTCAGCCATAGAAAATTCTGAATTCTCAGTAAAAAGGTACTGTACCTGATGCTATTTTAATGCTCAACAAATAAATGACAAAAAAATTTCCCCTAAAAATCCAATCCCGCGTGTACACTCCACAAATTTAGGGGGGAAAACCCCCAACTTGGCATCTATATTTTGAGGATACGACAATTACGGTATTTTTATTTATAGAGAATTCCCATCAGAATATTTTTTTAAGATTTTTTAATTAAGGCTTTACAGCTCGTCGAGGTAAAGGTTTCTGAGGCCAGGAGAGGATGCAGAGTAAGGAAGTAGAAAGAATTCGGCTGGAGTGATTTCGGGAAATCATAACAAACCGAAATTAGGAAAACCGGAGCGCGGATCGAACCAGCGTCCTCCCGAATATTAGGTCCGAGATCATCCCACCAGGATCGGTACGTTTGGAAACGTCTTGTTACAAAATACCATGGAGTAATAAAAATTAGTATTCAAGTAAGGGGAACAATTAAGACGATTTGTGGCACACACGCCAAATCTTCCAAAAACTGAAGTATGCCTCTATTTAGTAAACACCAAATCTAAAATAAGGATCCTCACTTTGCCGTTGCTCCTGTTCTCAATGTGCACATGCCGTGGTTACACTTGCAAATATAATCCAGTTATGATTAACACGGTTTCTACATTCTTATACATATTCCGTCTCATATATGCTGAATATTATAGAAAATCCATGCAAACAGACGAAATGAAAAAGAAATACGCTTTTCTCTTTTCCTTGAATGTGTCTTATTGTTAGCAGAATCGAGCAAACTATCGGCTCATTTGAAAAGCAGGTGATCCGAAATTTTAATACGTTACTTACAGAGATTAATATTAGGAAAAAAATCAGTTTTCTGCTTGAATCACTTTAGGCAGGCAGACGTTGAGCTACTGTACATCTGCAGATTTGACACGTTTTTGGTGACTATGATTACGTTTCAGAATCTTTGGGACATTTCACGGCACACACTGCATCCTATCAAATACAATTGGTGGACGTGAAGTATATTTCATATTACGTTTACACAAATATAAACTCCTATACCTGCCGCAGTTTCTCTCTTTCCTTTTATGTAAGACAGTAATTAGCATCTTTTCGTACCCATATGACAGTAAGAAAAACCCCACACGCTCAGTTGGTGAGAGGTAACGCTCTGGCCTCGCATTCGGGAGAACGAGCGTTTGAATCCCCATCCTGCCATCCAGATTTCTGTTTTCCACCGTTTTCCGAAGTCATCCCAGGCGAAGACCGGCATGGGTCCTTCAAAAAGGATATGGCCAAAATCCTTTCCATTTCTTGTCCCCAGTCATCTGCCGCCTCTTATTACTTCGACGTTGACCAAGCAAAAGTTCTAAGGGGAAAAAAAAAGGGATCTCATTCTAAATTGTTTCCAGAGTTTCATCCATTTTCTTTTCTTTTTGGTTACAGGCTTTGTTCTATTATTATGACTAGTAAATATCACGAAAGTTTCTGTCTATCAATCTCTTCACATCTTATTTTTCTCGATCCCTCACTCATTCAAAACGTGATCGCTTCAGGAAATATTTATCTATGGTTAAAAGTTTCCTACGAGTTACTGTGCTTTGATACAAGTTTCTTCTCTATTAGTGTTTCAGAGTAAAGAGTAATCATGAAGAATTTCTATTTAGAGATTTCCGGAATTCAATTATTTGTGAGCCAAATATTTTACTCATGGTTGTCAATATATTTTCGATTTTTCTAATGATTCACATTCCCTTCAAATTTTTTTTTGATGAATAGTTATTAGAATAGCTAAGATAAGGGAGCGTGCATAAACCACGTAGCTCCATTTTGGCCTCCAGTGAACCCCCCTTCCCCCCCACGTAGCCCTACGTGGCTTTTGCCTCTACCCCCCCCCCCCCCACGTAGCACGTAGCTTTTTTCCTTTTGATTCCAGAAAACATTTTGTACTGTTTTCTCTTGTCAGACTATTGTAAATTACACAGGGAGATAATTAACTGAGGGAAATAAATATTTACATGCTGTTGTGAGTTCTATTCCTTATTTTAACTGTGAAAAATGTTATGAAAGGAAAGCTACGTGGCCTGGCTCGGAATCCCACCCCCCTCCCCCCACGTAGCCTAGCGTAGCCTTCCAGCCAACCTCTCCCCCTCCCCCCCTGAACCGAGCCACGTAGTTTGTGCACGGTCTCTAAGAGGTGCTACAAGGAAATTCACATATGCCAAAAATGTAACATGTCAGAGATTATACAATGTAAATGGTGGAAACACAATTCAGATAAAAGACGAGCATTGGTGACAAAATTATTCTCTGGAAGGTTACTTAAAAAAAAGCTTCTTGACCACAAATTGTGAAGATCCAGGTAATTTTGAAATGTAAATTTTGAACGTTACAGGACATTCTCTTCATAGCAAAAAATAAAGAAATTAAAAATAAGGTAAGATGAGTTCGCTAATACGCAGTTCATGATCAGATTCGTTAAAAGAGTTCACCACTCATCACAAACACATTACAGCCAAGCACACAGTACAAAACCGTTACCACACTCGCCTTCCACGGTCTTTCAAGACGGAAAGCTCCTCACCGGACGCCAAGGAAAAGATAAGAACTCCTGGCCAGCGTTGGCCGGAGTACAGGCTAATTAAGAGAAAAAACTCTACCCGGGGCGACAGCGGGGAACAGTCTCTAAGGACCAACAAGGAAGCCATTAGCGGCCGCGTCACCTTGTTACTCTTTGGCGGGCATCGGTCGTAATTCGTGGGCCTGGCAGGACTGATGACGTCACGAGATGGGGGCAGGTCGATAGCGGCTCAGCTGGGTCACCGCCAGGTGACCCCAGCGCCAGCTCACCGTCAACAAACGGGTTGCCAACCCCTAACTACATTAAACAAAGTACTCACCGCTCTCAATAAATCTTCATGGCAGTGTATATCCAAGTCAGTCAAATAATACTACTCCTCTTGCTAGAGTCAAGAAAGGCGCTAAAGGATGCCCGCATCCAACTTCTTGCCTGCTTTAGCAATTTATTTCACATTTTTTCAAGATACTAATCCTTTCAAATTTCAGTTGCCTTAAAAAGTTGCTACAAAAGATAGCCGATATCTTCGTTTCATGACATGAGCCGCTTGTCAAAACTTTGTCGAATTTCAAGTTTCATATCACCCGATATCAAAATTCTAGACACCTCTAGAATCCTATACAATAGGCCAAATAATTACCCGCTCCATCCAAGTTTTTGCTCTTTTACGATAAGGTAGTGGACTATAACAAATTGGTGATGTAATTTTTACTGAAAGTTCATATTTCAACAGACTGACATAAAAAAGTCTGATAAATGATGACTGATTACTTCCGCATTGTGCAACTTATTACACTCGTTCAGAATTTTGAGATTACAACGGGTCTTCAAGATATCGGATATCCTGAAATCAGTATTTCTGCCTGTGAGAGTTTTTTGTTGAAAGGATGAACAGTATCCCCAAAATGAGAATTCTGACTCAATTCTAATCCATTCATTTATACCACTTTGCACAGTGATTTTTTGATGATATATGAACGGAAAAACTACAAAAGCACATTCAACTCCGCAGAAAATTATGGTTAGTATGTGTTAAAAATAGTGTTTAACTTCATAAAAACTATCGCAAACAGAAGTTAGCTAATATGTGTAAAGCAATCAAGAAATCTATAAAAATCACGACACCTCGTATGGAAATGATCCTTTTACATTTATCTACGTGATAACAGAAAGCCTCCGAAATCGGTAATCAGTATATGGACGGTGCTAAAGTAGCTCCAGTCTTACCTTCACATGTCCGGTATGACATTCCTGCAACGCCGTCATTTAAACTTACTTATATGCTATGGTAAGAAACGGATCATGATGATGTTAAAAAAAGAACAGCAGAAGCAAAAAGAGTTTTCTTGAAAAAGAGAATCTTTTACTTTCCAATAGAGATGAAGAATTTAGAAAGAACTTTTTAACTATTTTTGGAACACAGCACTTTATGGCAGCGAAGCATGGACTTTAGGAGTACCAGAAAAAAAGAAAATTGAAGCATTTGAAATGTGGTGCTATAGAAGGATGCTGAAATTAAGTAGACAGATAAAGTACGAAATAAACGTGTTTTGGAAATGATGGGTGAGGAAAGAAGCTTGTGGAAGGGTCTTACAGAAAGAAGAGACAGGCTGGTAGGTTATGTTTTGAGCGTTTGGGATTGGTTAATTTGCTAGTGGAGGGAACAGTCCAAGGTAAGAACTGTAGAGGAACACAGAGATTGCGTCAAATCAGTCGAGAGACCGATGATAGCAAAATAAAAGAAACGGCTATCAAGCTGTGGATTATTTGTATGTGTGTACCATATGTTCGTTTGGGCCAACTAGGACCACGTTAAGCGTTCGTTTGGCTGGAATTTGTTTTGGATGTGTACACATCCATGTTACAACTAGGGTTGTTAGTTAGGAGGGAGGGCTAGATATAGTTTAGAGTGGAATCAGAACCACGTTCTGGCGTACTTTGTGATATGACCGTAAATTTTATGGACTGATTATAAATATAAAGAATTCAATCCTTTTGTTTTCAACAGTCTTCCGTTTATTGTAATTCCTTTAGGAACTACATCGAACTTCTGTAGTATTCGAAGATGCAAGGTTCTTCAGCAATGAATGATTTAAAAGCAACCGATCTGTCTCTATGTCGCTTGATTTCTTATATCCATAGCAACCTACACTTCTTTTCTTTAAGAATAAACATATCGATTTTGTCTACTCTCATGGAACAAAAATATAATTTTCTTATGAAATAATTCGTTATGTCACAACTTCACATTACACAGCTGGCTGTGACAGGGGTGAAAGTCTGGTTACCGATCTTTGAAAAACCCCTCCGAGACAGGGATTCGAACCGGGGTCCTTTCGATGTCCAGTCAGATGCCTTAGCCACCAAGCCGCTTTGAGGATCATTTATTTGTAACCAATACCTTGAACCTACATCAAAGCCTTAAAATAATAGAAACGGCAGGCTCCTCTCGTCATAATGACTGAGGCTGTAAGGAAGGAGAGACGCTGGCTCTATCGATCAGGCTGGAGTGGTCGGCCCGTCACTTGCTGCTGTCACCACCAGCTCAGCCTCTCCTCTGTCGCCAGCACTGCACACCGTCCGTCATCACGCCCACGTGTCCCGCCCCACTCCTGCTCTACTATAACCAAACACTCTCATCATTTTACGAACTGCCGCACAGTGGTCCGGAATTGGAATATAGTGGACATTCGAATCCAAAAAAATTGCTTTAGATGGCATTTGCTATGCTGATCAAAAATTGTTATGTTCAATTTTTGATAGAAATGAGTGCTTCACACTTAAAATTTAAAAAAATGTATGGGAGGAAATCTATTTTTTTAACGCCCTATATCAAAGTGTCAAAGTCAAACCTTATGCAATCATAAGTACCTATCCTACTTAATATTACAACATAAAAATTTCTTATATATCCTTGCCGCTTTTACAACAGGGCGCAAGTGAATTTCGCGGATAAAATATAGCGAACATACTAAAGTCATAATATCGATTCAAGAAATAAAATTGCTTTAGATAGCATTTGCTGTGCTGATCAAAAATTATTATGTTCAATTTTTGATAAAAAAAACGAGTCCTTCATACTTAAAATAAAAATGTATGTGTGGAAATCTGTTTTTTGTTTTAACAGGCCCTATATCAAAGTGTCCAAGTCAAACCTTGTGCAATCATAAGTACCTATCCTACTTAATATTACAACATAAAAATTTCTTGCGTATCCTTGCCGCTTTGACAACAGGGCACAAGTGAATTTCATGGTTAAAAAATAGTGGACATTCGAACAAAAGTCATAATATGGATCCAAAAAAAATTGAACATAGTAATTTTTGATCAGCACAGCAAATACTACCTAAAGCATTTCTTTTGTATTGATATTTTTCGATTGTTCATTATATTTTATCCCCGAAATTCACTTGCGCCCTGTTGTCAAAGCGGCAAGGATACGCAAGAAATTTGTATGTTGTAATATTAAGTAGGATGTATACTTATTATTGTATAAGGTTTGACTTTGACACTTTAATATAGGGCCGTGCAAAAAATAAAATAGATTTCCACCCATACATTTTTATTTTTAAATTTTATGTATGAAGGACTCATTTTTATCAAAAATTGAACATAACAATTTTTGATAAGCACAGCAAATGCTACCTAAAGCATTTTTTTTTTTTATCAATATTATGACTTTAGTTCGAATGTTCGTTATATTTTATCCTCGAAATTCACTTGTGCCCTGTTGTCAAAGCGGCAAGGATACGCAAGAAATTTTTATGTTGTAATATTAAGTAGGATAGGTACTTATGATTGCACAAGGTTTGACTTTGACACTTTGATATAGGGCCTGGAAAAAAAAAAAAAAAACAGATTTCCACCCATACATTATTATTTTTTAAGTGTGAAGGACTCATTTTTATCAAAAATTGAACATAACAATTTTTGATCAGCACAGCAAATGCTATCTAAAGCAATTTTATTGAATCGATATTATGACTTTAGTTCGAATGTTCGCTATATTTTATCCGCGAAATTCACTTGCGCCCTGTTGTAAAAGCGGCAAGGATATATAAGAAATTTTTATGTTGTAATATTAAGTAGGATAGGTACTTATGATTGCATAAGGTTTGACTTTGACACTTTGATACCGAGCGTGGCGGTGTAACGGATAGCGTTCTCGCCTCGCATTCGGGAGGACGGCGGTTCGATCCCCGTCCGGGCATCCAGATTTGGGTTTTCCATGGTTTCCCAAATCACTCCAGGCAAATGCCGGGATGCTTCCTTCAAAAGGCCATGGCCGAATTCCTTCCCATTCCTTGCCCCCATCCTTGCCCCCCATCCTTTCCCGTCTCTAAAGACCTCGATGTTGAGAGACGTAAATACAATAAAAAAAAAAAAAAAAAAAAAAGACACTTTGATATAGGGCGTTAAAAAAAATATAGATTTCCTCCCATACATTTTTTTTATTTTAAGTGTGAAGCACTCATTTCTATCAAAAATTGAACATAACAATTTTTGATCAGCATAGCAAATGCCATCTAAAGCAATTTTTTTGGATTCGAATGTCCACTATATTCCTATTCCGGACCACTGTGTGCCGTGGAGCTTATACAGCAACTGAAATATTCGTACGTTACTACTTACGCATTACGTGCAGTTTTATTTAACATTATTTCATTTTCTTGATGTACGTTGTTTAGCACTTGACACGGTTAGTTATGCTAGTACCCGACACCTTTAAATATGAATGACAGCTTTTCCTATCCTTTTTACCTGAAAGCAAGTGCTAATTTAAGGTCGTTGGTCCTCCCTTAACATTCCACATACTACTCTTGCAGCCCTCGTTACCAACACTTGCCTCATGCATATCCACCAAGTACTCCCAACTCAGCTGATTCATATCAATTACTGTTAGTGAGCTACGGTAATTTTCATAGACAAACCTAGCTACCTTCCTCCGCAGCCCCTGAAGGTTCTGTACTACTGTACTTGATTCCCATAATGTCGGTTCCTTACACTTTTTTTTGCTTCTGGGTTTACGCCTCATCGACGTTTCGAAGCCATTAGAAGCGGCAAAAGGACTGAGGGTAAGGAAAGGGAAGGTATTTGTCCAAGGCCTTTTTGAAGGGACCATCCCAGCATTTGCTTAGAGTGATTTGAAGAAACCTTGGAAAACTATTATCTGGATGGCCGGACCGAGATACGAAATCGAATGCGAGGCCAGAACATCAATCCATCATACTCAAGAAAAGGCCTGATTAACGTTTCTAAGCCTAGTCCCCCTCACCCTCCTTATTCCTGCTACATCCCCTCAATACACTCTGTAATACATGCATAACTTTAAAATCTTTATATTCAGTCCGGCGAGGGCATGGGTGTTTAAATGTTGTGTGTGTTAATGTCGTGTCCGTTCTGTGGTGTTAATACTTAGTAGCAGCAATTCACTAGAGAGAGAAAATGATACAATGGATGAGTCATTGAGCTGGCTGTATGGCTTCAGTAGAAAAAGAAGAAGAAGAAGAAGAAGAAGAGAAAAAAAAAGCGACAACTAACCAGTAAGTGGAGTGAAGCAGAAGCATTAAAGTTATTAGAACTGCATGAAAGTGAAAAAATTCTGTGGAATTTTAAGAATAAAAATTATAAGAACAAGGATTTTAGAGATTTTGCTATTAAAAAAATTGCCTCATAACGGTGTCATGTTTATATATATATATATATATATCGGAAGTAATATCTGACAACAGCTCTTCCAATTAAGATACAGTTACTCTTAAATGATTTCTGTAAATCTATACAATTGCTGAGGCACCTAAAGCGTTTCTTTTTTATATTCACTCTCTTACCCATTTTCGACTTTTTCTTTTGTCATTCTTCATATCATTCAACGTTATAATTAACAAATCAGCTACAATATTAATTCCTTCTTGAAATATGGATATATTTTCAAGAATAACACAACGCAGAACTGGAGAACTGTCATGACAGTGTACTGTCTTCAAATTATTACTAGCGCTCTAGTTCATTTTCTTGTCCCCACCACCCCCGCTCCTGCCCACTGTCGTTCCAGTCAACTGGCATCGTGTAAACGCGGCCTAAGTATTTATTAATACCTTTGCTACTTGCGAAATTGTCTTCACAAAATCAACTTATTTACTATCCACACCAGATATCCAAATGGTAATGTGGTTTCACTAACATAAAGTAAAATAACAACAAGGAGTTAAACGCAGTATCGTAACAATGACGACCGTTGATAGAAGAAGAAAAAATTGAACGAAAGCACTTTACAGTGATTTCATAACTTGCTAATTATCGTGTCGAACAAAGTGTCAAGGTTCAACGAAGATGTCTCACCATCATCAAACAAACATCGAGCAAGTCACTCAATCTTTGCCTCTATCGTAACTTGTTGTTGAAAAAAAAAGGTAGTCAACAAATTGCCATTGGTAAATGGGTCACGCAAAACGCTATTTCAAAATTAACGGCAGAATTCTGAATGCAGATAAAATAAAGGATTATTACTCTCTGTTTAAATTCCATCAACACACACGCAACGGTAATTTTAAACAACATTTTAAACCTTTATCCAAATTAAACCTAACAGAAAACAGAATGCTTGCATTAATGACATTTGCTTCGTTTCCGGAACCACTCTGCAATCGCGTATAAATGAGCTCAGTTGGTGAAGCGTCCTGATGCCTCTGGTGAATTCGTAACCGCGACTCTAAAAATACTGACCGAGAGCAGTTAAATTCTGAAGCTCGCCATCGCGTCGGTCGCCAGATGCGTCCATTTTTCAAAATAACAATCGACTGGCGCGTTTGATAGCCGTCCGCGCGGAATGAGCTCTGTCCCATATCCGCAGGCCGCTTCAACAGCTGCGCCAGCACCACTCGCTCCTGCAATATGAATACGGCTTTGTATTCGCTTTTGTACCTCAATATCACATATTATTCTAAGAGTAAACTCCGTTCTCACTCATCGAGAATAGACAGGACGTGATGAATTTCATTTCTGCAATTTGCTTTCAAACCTGCGACAAAAATTTTGAATTTTGCCCGTGACTTCGTAGGCGTGGCCCAGATCAGTGAAACTAATTATTAGCAAAAAAAAACTACAGTCTTCTCTTTTTTAGTAGCAATGTACCAGAAGATGGCGACGGAGTTTTAGATCTACGAAATATCGTGTGGAAACACCTTGATTACTCGGCTAGTCTCCCGAGAAGGCTATATCAATTCTCAACGCCGGGAAAAACTTCATTATTATGTAATGTAAATATATTTACGAATGTTTCTTCGGAAACCAACCGAGTAATACTACTATTTAAGCCCCGTTTACACGGTGCGCGTTGACTGGAACGAGTGTACTGTCTTGCCGTGCGCACAGCACTGGATAGTCCACTCTCCTCGTGTAAACAGGTACAAGACAGACAGTTGACTGAGGATAGTGGACTCGGTTCACGACCACCTTTCGACGTGCGAGTTCAACAATCAAGATGGCGACAACTAACAAGTCGCATAAGCGGAGTGAATCAGAGGCATTAAAATCTTCAGAACTGGGTGAAAGTGAGGAAATTCCGTGGAATTTTAAGAATAAAAATTACAAGACCAAGGATTTTAGAGACTCTGCTATCAAAAAATTGCTTCATAGCGGTGTCATTTTTTATGTATCGGATAAAGTATTTCACAATAGCTCTTCAAATTGAGATACAGTTAGTCTTAAATGATGCAACTCTATATTTTCACTTGCAACTTTATTTTTTTTTAAAAGGCGCTGAGGCATTTAAAGCATTTCTTTTTAATATCCACTCTTTTAACGTTTTTCTACGCTTTATTTTATTATTCTTCATATCATTCAACATTATAATCAACAAATTAGTTAAGATGTTAATTCCTTTCCGTAATATGGACATACTATTTTCAACAAGATCACAATGTAGGAGTAGAGAACTGTCCTCACAGTGGACAGTGCACTGTCTTCTAATTATTACTAGCATGCTAGTCCACTCTCTTACCCCCACCACTCGCATCGTGTAAACGGGGCCTTATACACAATATTTCAGCGACATAAAGCTCCGTCGCCATCTTCAGGTGTAGGCCGTAAAGCATGACGGTTGCCTAGAGCGCGTTGTTGAAAAACCAGCATGGCAACGGCAGACGTCTTACGGACTACACAAGAAGATGGCGACGGAGCTTTACGTCGCCGAAATGTTGTGTATAAATAATATCATTATTCTGTTGGTTTCCCGAGAAACATTTATAAATATACAACGCCGAGAAAAACTTCGTTCATTTATACAGTAAATATATTTTAAGTTTATTAAAGTACCAGCTGTCGCCCATAACTTTGATCACGTGAACTTCCTTAAACTGATTATGTTACAGTTAACGCATCGCCAGCGGAAAACAACAACGATGACGACAACAAAAAACAACAAAGACGACAAAAACAACAAAGAAGCAAAAAACAAAGACAAAAAAACTATAATTTAATTTCTCCGAACAATACGATGCCACTCATACACTGAAATCACGATAAACATTTCGAGTGAGAGAAGTAATTTATTTGTAATGGATGCTAATTTGTGGAGACTTTAATCTTAATTTCTCAGCTTTTCGATGCCACATCAAAACGCACCTAATCCTTCTCCTGGGACACGGTTTGAAGTCCCATCAATGTTCTACCTGAATTTTTTTTTTCTTTTCTTTTTTTTTTTTTGCGGTAATCATGTTCAACAAAAAATGGTTGCAGATTGCCTAGCACATTTATATTAATTTCTCAGCTTTCGGACTTACATCCCCTATTTTATTTCCTGGACCAGGGGCTGTACATTATTCGACTAGTAATCTTAGTTTCTGAGCGAATCGCGTTAAACGAAAAATGGATACTAATTTGTGGATTTTTTTAATTTCTTAGGTTTCCAACATCACATCATTTTAGATTAAAATCAGGGGCGTTACAATATTCAGGTTACTAAATATTAAGAGTGTAGTCAAAATGTACTTTTAATGGTTCACTTCTAGTTTTACAAGTGTGTTTCTGTATGAATTCGAAACTTTAGAGTTATTATGTTATAATGGTACAATACAATACTGATGTTAATAATGTACGCATAGGTTAAAACTTAGGCCCCTACACGTTAGTGGTCCGCAACATTATTATTGGCAATTTGCTGGTCCTAGAGTTGAAAAAAGTTGAGAATACTGATCTAAACCAAACCGTTAAAGAGACAGGCATACAGAAATATGTTTTAAAAATATTTTATTCGTTTTCCGTAGCAGTGCCTTAAATTAATCGCACAGAATTTCTTCCAGTTAAAGTCTTAGTATATTTTTATACATTCCTCAGATTGCTGCCATTTGCAAAACATTCAGTCTCAAACTACACCATCTTGGTGAACCAGCGAAATTAACTACAGGTAAAAAAATAACTATAATACGTTTTTGCTTTCTAATCAAAATAAATATCAGTTTTATTTTAACCATTCACTTCAGAATAACGTCATTTTTTGAAAAAAAAGTTCTGCTAATTCATGAAATTAGAATATGAGTTTCGATGTTACGTAAATGTAATTTCAAATTAAATTTTGGAAAAAAACCAAGAATACGGATTTTCTTTGTTATCAACATAAATAAATTTCAGTTTTATTTAAATATTCACTTCAGAATTCTGTCATTTTAAGAAAATTCTGGCAATATGTGAGATATGCGCTTCTTTGTTAATATTGCAGATCGAAAGGCTCCCCGGTTCAAATCCATGTCTCGGCAGGGAATTTCAAAAGCTCTTAACCCGACCTTCACCTCTGGAACAGCTTGCTGTGTAATTTGAAGTACACCAGAACGCTACCGTAGTTCCGATTCTACGTTAAACTGTAGGCTCCCTTTACCCGGTAGGATTATCGGATTAGATTAGGTGAGGAGGAAAAGAACTGGACACACTACCTCCAATATTAGGCTAAGTATACTTTTTTCTGGATGGTCCAACTAAACTTCTGATTCAATATCCAGCTTAACTTAGCTTGTTTATATATGAATAGCTGTTACCCGCGACTTCCAATGCATGGACTTAGAATTTTATTACTAGAATTCGATGTAGAAAGATGTATTTTACGTAAAACGTGTCACAAAAAGCACGGAGTCGGGTTAATATAACACAAAATGTATTAATGCCAAAATCATTTACACATAAACACAAAATAATAGTCTGGTGCAACGCATATCCACATCTACACTATTTGTATAGACACTAAGCAGATATCGATAATTGATAATATCGGCCGCTTCAGGACGATAATATCGATATTTTCATATATTTGTAGGGGGCCTATATATTATATCAGATATATTAGAAATAAGGTTTTAAATCAAAATCAAGTAATAAATTTGAGGTAGTTTATTGAAAAAATTACGTGTGCAAATATTCAGCGTCAACAGAATCTGAAAATAGTCTATTCCTAATTTGAGTGACAGTGGCTCCTGTCTGTGAGAAGAGGCGTCCAAAGATACCGACGAGATTACTATGGGTAAACTCATTGCAATTTTGAACATATCTCAAACACGTTTGTTTTTAAGATGTTCACAGGTGCCACGAGATTCAACGCCAACTTGTCATCGCCATCAGTCTAATTTCTTTTAGTATGTGTCTTCTTTATCCTCAAGACGATCTGGATGAAACAGAAGGTGCTTGCTTATTTTCAAATAACATTTTCGTATTTGTGACATAGCTTTAGTACATGTATTACCAACCGTGATTGATTTTAATTTATTTTGCAGCAAAAAATGTACTGTAATCGCCAGATAGGCAGTGTTACTTATAGTTTCAGTCCAGATATCCGTAGTAATAGAAAACTGCTTCACATTTCAACCTCTCCATCATATCTTATGAATTTTTTTCATTTTTTATCGATTTTTGCTTTTATACTTTCTCGAGAAGGGACTCTGTATAACGGTGCTGAGATCTTCATTTAATAATTAAAATCTTTGCCTTTAACTACATTAAAACGTCTATTATTAACACTGATAAAATAAGCAATTGCATCAGTTATGAGGTCATATTTTGTACCATCTATAGAATATTGTAATGCATCCTTGAGAGAAACATGAACCAACGAAAGCGAGAGTAACGGAAAAGATTTAATAATAAAACAGTGATCGTAGATGAATGCAAGAAGCGGAATAGAACCACAGAGTAGGAAGGGCTGTTATAGATTTTGTCATCTAGTTAAATCAGTGTTTAATATAGTCATGTTTAGTCGCTGTCACACATACATTTATTTACAGGAATTTTTAGTACCACAGGATTTGTAGCTTTCGATATTTCACTGCATCCTATCGATATTATCGTATCGACCACGTAAAAATATCGACATAAATATCTATATTTTAGGTCAGATATTTTCGATATTATCGGTTGACCGATATATCGTTGCAACCCTAGTCATAGTATATGAGATAAAAGCCGCAAACAAACAGTGAAGGTGATGCTCCAAAGATCTAATAAGCCTAGATCTAATAAGGAATGAAACAATTAGAGAGGAGTTGGAAATATATAGCATAAATGACAAGGTAGACGAACGTAGGAATAACTCGAGAGACCATTCGTATAAAATGGATGATGCACGTTTACCAAAAGTAGTAAACCAATACAGACCGAAAGATAGAAGAAGTATAAGTAGATCAAGGAAGAGATGGGAATAATCCCTGAAGCCGGAACAGGTCAACAACCCTAATCTTTGAATGGGAAGAAGAATAAAAAAATAATAAATAATAAAAAAGAGGATGGAGATTAAATGTACAGAAGGAAGAAGAGTGTAAATGAAAAAATAATAGTGAGCTACTGAAAAACAGGAATGAGAAAAAGAAAAATCACGAAAACATCCACAGTTGGCCAAATTTGGGGACAAAAATATAAAGAAATAATGTCCGGTAGTAACAGATAACAGCGGGTTACCACCCTACACCTCGACACTACCGACAGGTGCCGTCAACAATGGCCGGTAGAGGCGAAAGCACGACCGCAATCTGTCGCGAGGGTGCCGCAAACAAAGGCTTATCTGTGAGCCGTATCGGCCACCCCATCCATCTGCAGCCGCCATCGATCACTCCGTATCGGGTATCACGGCCAGCCAGGGGAGACGGCATTGTTATTGGTGGAGAGAGGCGGTTCCATCTTCCGGGATGTTCGTCTGACGGGGTGAGGGAAAACGGGAATTCCGCGCCTCTTTCATATTACTCGGACATATTGCAAAAAAGTACCGGGATCGGAGGACGTACGTGTCTCCGGCAAATGACAAATCGACATAGATATTCTGCTGTTCCCAGGTTCCAGGGAATACTGAGTTCCTTTCCGCGCAGAGGTAGCTGTTTCTATTCACGTATATCGTTCACTGTGCAACTATCGATTTTTATTGGCCTTCATCCTACTTCACCTTGACGTCAAAAATGTTTCTATCCCGTTATTTATTAGATTTTGTCAAAGACTTCACCTGCGTTGACCAGGTCTATTGGTAATGTAACTAAATATAGTTTTATTTGTAAAATTTATGCTGAAGACTAATACTTAGATCACTGACGTACGCTGGAAACATCCTCAAAATTACGACATGTATACGCAATATACCTTTCCAATTCGAATGGATGACACGATTTTTCGTATGTGTTTATTCATACTTAAATGTCCACTTTTAGTTACGATTTTTCGTATGTGTTTATTCATACTTAAATGTATCTCCACTTTTAGTTACTATTTTTCCAACGTATTTTCCACGTATTTCATAAGCATTATCGCTTCACTCAATCGACAGTTGAAATATTGTGCCACTAAAATCATCCATAGTTTCAAAGATCAGAACTTATAGAAATAACCAATAAATAGCGTTAGGATTATGTCATACATATGGTTTTTTTTTTTACTTATGTTTATGCGTCTCGTCGACGTCGTGGTCATTAGAAGCAAGTAAGGACTGGGGGCAAGGAAGGGGAAGGAATTCGGCATGGCCTTTTGAAGTAAACATCCCGGTATTCGCCTGTAGTTATTTGGAGAAACCATGGAAAACCCAACTCTACATGGCCGGACCGTGATTCGAACCCGAGTCCTTCCGAATGCGAGGCCAAAGCGTGTAGAGCGATGATACCGCTCACCCACCACGCTCGGTCCCAAAATGTTGAGAGAAGATGATGAAGAAGAGTCAATTTCTCAGCATTTTTTATGGGACAGGAGAGCACCTGTAAAAACAAAAACATTAAAAACCGAGAAATATTGAAGAATGATCGACATGAATGAATCTAAGGTTTAAATAGTTTAAGCACTAAACGACAGTGAAAAACACACGGTGTGCTCCGAAACACTTGTTTCTGCATCAAAATTGTACTTTGAAGTAGGATCAGTCACAGATCACCCCCTTTCCTGCTTTACGGAGCGAGCAAGTCTCCGCCCTCCACGTCCTGTGATGAGACTTGGACATCCACCACTTTGTCGCCTACTCGCTGTTTCACCGTTCTTCAACCACTTCCGATTCATGCTCGCTGCGGAACAGCCGACCAGCCTCGCTGTTACCGAAATGTTCGTTCCCGTAACAATCGGCCTTTCGTCAGTGAATTTCCCCCCTTGCCACACTTTTCTTCGCTAGAATTACTCCTCATGAGCCTTGCTGTAAAGAAAACTTCGAGTATGTGATGGGAACAGAATTTAAATGAGCTTAAGTGAAACTACCAAGTTCTTAGTGAAAATAAAAAAACTGACGAGAAGCAGGATACCGCTATTTTCTACAGTATGTCTGTTGAGGCAGGAACATGTAGCCACGAGATTGATAGCGTGATAGCGAGCAGCGACTTGGACAAGGCGCCGGCGACCGAGATCGCTCGGGGCCATCGAGACTTATCAGCACCCCAGTCAGCTCTCATTATCCGATCTGCTCATCATGGTAATGTCGTAACGCGCAAATTGAGCGGCGTCGGCCGACTTAATGACTGGAAAATAACGAGACCTTAGCTCACTGCTTCTTAATTAAAATACCCAGCCTCCGGCACTCTTCCTCCGTCTACCCCATTTACATTCCCTCAGAATTACTACCGGCAGAACTATTTTGCCCTCGCAATGTCTGAGACTGGTCTGCTGAATCTGATTTTGACATCCAATCCGATAATCTTAGTGAGCTGGTATGCCTCAGAATATTGTGTCTTCTTTCATTGGTGTGTGTGTGTGTGTGTGTGTGTGTGTGTGTGCAACTTAAGACAACAATAACTTTCCTTCTTTTATACCGAGCGGGGCGGTGTAACGGTTAGCGTTCTCGCCTCGCATTCGGGAGGACGGCGGTTCGAATCCCCGTCCGGGCATCCAGATTTGGGTTTTCCATGGTTTCCCCAAATCACTCCAGGCAAATGCCGGGATGCTTCCTTCAAAAGGCCATGGCCGAATTCCTTCCCATTCCTTGCCCCCCATCTTTTCCCGTCTCTAAAGACCTCAATGTTAAAAAGAGACGTAAAGCAGTTACAAAAAAAAAAAATCCTTCTTTTATAATAAAATTGCACCACCATAGGTTACAACGGTTGTTAGAAAAGTACCGGATCTTATGCTACGAAAAAAGTTACTAACTTGCTATAGCTTACTTCCAAAACAGGACATTTCTGATTACAAGTAATTAAGCCAAAGCTACAAGCACCTATTCGAGAACATCTGTCAGAACTTGATTTCATGAAATAGCCATAAATCAAATATAGCCTTGTACCCATATTTGTATTTGGATAATACTACTAAGGACGGTGAACCTGTAACAAGCACATACTATCGCATTCAGGCTATTCGAAGTTATCAGAGAAAATTGTGGGACCGATAAAATTCAGTTTCATACAGGTGAAGTTAAAACTTCCTTACCGTCGACCATTATACGCATACTATTTTTGTTGTTGCTCTTGCTATTTTTGGGGGTGTTATAGATGTCTGAAAATATTACAACACGTTCTAACAGACGATATTATCGACAGTAATAACTATTAATTTTTGGTGCTGCTCTCGCGTAATTTAAAGAGACCACAGAACATACAGTACAAATAAAAAACAAAAGTAACCAAAAAGCAAGTTAGACAGTTAATAACAAGAAAATTACATCCGGTTCTATACGTATCGGAAAGATCTAAACACAAAAATGGTTAAACAGCTTTGGAAGTGGTAAACAAACCACAAAAAAATACTATTCAGAATTTCTTTTTATGATTTTTAAGCCCTATAAGTTAACGAAAACCTGACACTTTTGGTATCGAATCAGGCAAGATATTTAAAACAACGGGTACATCATTCGCAAAATCTATACCTCTACGCAATCCAAAATATACAGTCTACCGGGAAAGTTAGTAATGTCAAAGATAAGTCTTCCCGTCGGAGTTAGGCATGGGTCCATAGCGTGGCGATCTCATCACTAAAAGGCTGGAAGCCACAACTTTTTGTAAAAAAAAACTTTGCTAAAATGGCAATTTATATGAAAACTGGCAGCGCCATGTGATCAAACGTAACTTGTATCGTGCCAGATTCCAATAGGCTTTTTTTACTGAATATTTACTTAAAGAAATGCGAACCTATCCGGAGATTTTTCGGCGTCAGGACGTTTGAATGACTCCAGCAAAACTCCACTGTTTCCACTTCGGTTTGTAACACGTAGTTACTGTAGGAATTTTTTTCAACAGTTTTTGTTAAAATAATTCTTTTGTAAAAAGCCATTACAACTGTTGTCGGACCCGTTTCGCCTCTCGTCGAAATATCGTCAGGGATCCAATATTATTTAAATTTCTGCTATGAGATGTGGTAATTGATCACCTATGCCTTCATCAAGTTTGCCACTTTTAAACCACAATAACCAGAAGCGTAAATATATTGGTATACTGGACACATTTTGGAAGTAGAAGGGAATAACGATACACACTTTTTCGTTAAAATGTTGCTAACTTTTTATGTGCTCAGTATTTAAGATGTAACTGTTCCAGCTGTTTGCCCGCGAACGTGAATCTACTGTTTCTTCAGATCTTGCTTTATTTCATAGAACCAAAGTTACTGTCCATCTTACTTCCATGCATTCGTTTTGTTTCTTGCATCAAATGTGAGACTGAAAAGCTTAGGTTTAATGCTCTTGTAAATTGGTTAATGGAAAAAATTAACCCTTTCTAATACAGCCAGTGATTGGACCTATGAACTTCTGATGTTATGTTTTCATTATCGCGAGAATGACTGACACAAGCAAAGGCAATATGGAAAAATGTCGAAGTAACCTGTATCTAAGCATAGAATTGTATGACACACCATGTATAGTCTACAATTTTATATCATTCTTTTCATTGAGAGCGAATAGCTCAAACTATACTTCAGAAAAAGATACAATTTTACCTTCCGTTGTAGTTTCAATTTTATTTCAGGAATTAGATTATTTGTGCAGAAATAAACAAACAGTAAATACAAAATGCATATTAATAACAGTATTTTCCTGTTGCCTTGCTAACCTGTTTCTTATCGACTCCGCAATCTGCCTCGGTTGTAGCCGCATAATTTAACCCGGTAATACTGCCGGGTGGAGAGGGACTAGAGTTTAACGTGCAATCCGAATCACGGAAATTTTCAAGCGTTCTTCATATACACAAAGCAGCATGCTATGACATATGTGAGCAAGTACCTTTCGATCTGCAGTCAGGCATCTCAATTAGTGTGTCATCAGACTGCTCAATGCAAAGGCGAACAGCTGAATTACAAGTATAGCAGCCACTCGCGATGACTTCCCCTACTCGATCCTGGTTATGCAACCCAGTACAGCAGCACTTCGTTGCACGCAGAAGCGTTCGAACAGTGGTGGGATAAAGGGGGCCATGTTTCTGCTGAACTTTACTAGAGAAATTAAACAGATGAGTAAGTTGGCGCTTAAAATTGGTTAAACTCATCTAAAACTACTTCAAACTTGACAGTGTTAAAAAAAAAAGCTTAAATTCAAAAAATTAATGCTATGTTAGACACATATGCTGGTTTTTTTTTTTTTTAATATATATATTTAAAACAACATACTCGTGTGTACCAATTTTGAAATTTATAGGCCTTCTAGATAAGGTCTAGAGATTTTGATGATTACTAATGAATCAACCACAAAATATTCGATTTTCGAAAGTAATTAACTTTGAAACTATAACAGATGCAAATTTGAAATTTTTAATATGTTTTAAAAATATTCTTCTGCCCCTTGGTATGAAATAAAACCTTTGCTACCAAGTATACCATAAACGCTTCTGACGTCAGTGAAGTTTGTAATCAGCTATCTTTGTATAAAACAAAGTTAACTCTCAGTTCCGGCTTTAAATTTATTTGAACGAAGAAATAAGTGTCAGGTATTCGACAACTATTAATTTCTTAGCAAAATTATTCAGTAAATAAATAAACTGAGCTCCTTTGGCCATAAATCGTTCAAAAATGAATACCGACCTATAGCATATTAAAGTGCGAAGCATTGTACAAAAAGAATACTGAAAAATGCAGCTAAAGAAATTTTTTATAAAAAGTTGTAGAAATACCGTACAGGATAAAGTTGATGAGTTGATAGACATAAAGGCTGTATGTGCTCAATGTGGAACACAGAACTTGGTTTAAAACATCAATTTTAACTATACTAATGTAAAGTCCAATCTGAATGTGTTGTTAATCATATTACCCAAGTGCATTTTTACTTTTTTATTTATTTATTTTTTGTCTGAATTGATTAAACTGACGGGCTAAAACGTTCAATGGAGTCACAGAATCAGTTACCTCCACTCTGATTTGATGACACTGCATCTTTCAGTTTCGAGAAATCAATATAGTACATTCATGGATTTCTACTAAAACTTACTTGTAATCAAAACGCCATGCCACTCTAAAATTCCTTACTCTGATACGATGTTCTGAGTAAACTACAGATTCCTTTTATAATTCATATAGAACTCACAAGTTATGAGACGAAAATGCAGTTAGTAAACTATGACTTAATGACAGGTATTACAGCTCAACGTATAATTTAATACAACAAACTTCAGACTAAAGGCAGCATTACTTTATTAGATGTATTATAGACATGTCTTTCAGCGACAACGAGCAGACAAAAACAACTGCGACGTTTAGGTATTCGTTACTATCTCGTATTGAAGATTAGATCGAACCACGTAAATGTACAACCATCACCCATGCTGTCTTTCAAGTTCGTGTAATGGGTAAAGTATTTAGAGATTCAAGATAGTACGTGCCATCACAATATTATGATTTCTTCCTTGAAATTCATATTAAAAATGTGAGCAAACTTAATAAAAAGTACTGAAATCCGAAGTTCCAAACACCATAACGAATACTGTTTTCTGGTTCAGGCGTAACTTACTGTTAAGATAAACGTTAGGACGTTCGCTATTTTCCCTACAGTATACCGATAAACGTTAGGACGTTCGCTATTTTCCCTACAGTATACCGAGAAAATAATGCGTCTTTAATTCCTGTTAAGGATATTTGTGGGATAAGAAATAAATTTTATCGCAACTATTATTGATGCAAACCCAATATTCTAAGCCCGTCAATGAGGGCTTGAATGCAGCGATTTGGTAATTCATTTCTTCACAGTTGGTTACCTAATTAGAAGTGTTATTAAATAACGTTCGCTACCATGACTTTATAATGACATAATGTTGTACATACTACGGCTCTATATCGTTGTATTGTGCAATCTTGTTCACACTTCACTTGTAAGAATGAAGTCTTTCCCGAATATAAACTGCATAAAAGTTCTCAGGCCTCCCGCCGGGGGGAGCACATTAATCCTATGCGTCATTTCGAAGCCATTCTGTCACTTCATCTGGGAGAGCACGTCAATCAGATGGGTCGTTTCGAAGCCACTCACATCATCTGGGAGAGCACGTCAATCGGATGCGTCGTTTCGAAGCCACTCACTTCATCTGGGAGAGCACGTCAATCGGATGCGTCATTTCGAAGCCACTCACTTCATGTGGGAGAGCACGTCAATCGGATGCGTCGTTACGAAGCCATTCTGTCACTTCATCTGGGAGAGCACGTCAATCGGATGCGTCGTTTCGAAGCCACTCACTTCATCTGGGAGAGAACGTCAATCGGATACGTCGTTTCGAAGCCATTCTCTGATTTCATCTGGGAGAGAACGTCAATCCGATGCGTCGTTTCGAAGCCATTCTCTGATTTCATCTGGGAGAACACGTCAATTCGATGCGTTGTTTCGAAGCCATTAACTCACTTCATCTGGGAGAGCACGCCTATATGATGCGACGTTTCGATTGACGTGTTCTCCCGGTGGGAGATCCGAGAACATTTCATATAATTAACATGTAGGTTTAAATTAAATTACATTCCTATCTTTATGCTTCCTTTCAAACATCTAAATCGAACGACTATATGGCTGGTTAACAATTTGAAACATATTAAACCATTACAGAAACAAACAAAAAAAAAAAGCGTTGTCTATGGAGAGAGAGTGGAAACATCTCTGGTTGTTCCTGGTCCACCAGAGAAAACTGTACGTGACGTCACAGCGTCACAGATATGATGACCAACCCGGCCTTTATTATTATTATTATTATTAAATCGTAAACTGTCTTCAAATTGTCGTGGCATTTGTGTCATGAATACATTGATTAAAATCTTTAACAAACTAATAAAAAATAGATTAGAAACTCATTTTAAGACTCAAGAAGAACAATGTTGATTTACTGCAGGCAGGTCATGTACAGATTATATTTTCCCATTGTGAAAGATTCCGGAAAAATACAATAAAAAATATAGGGCTTATTTTCGTAGATTTAGAAGATACCGTTCCAAGAAAAATGCTATGGAAAACATTACATATGTCACATATAGATAATTCCTTAAATGAAATAATAAAAGAAATGTACAAAAATAAAACTGCTTATACATTATCACAGAAATTTAAAACAAGTAAAGGTGTTCTGCAAGGGTGTCCTATGCCACCAACCCTATTTAAAATTTATATAGCTGTTTGTTTGAAACATGGTTTCGAAACTGTAATAGAATGAGCTTAGAAATAACAAATGGAATGTATCTACATCATTTACTATTTGCTGACGATGAAGTTGTCCTGGCACAAGATGGTGAGGATGTAATCAATTATAAATTGTGGTTTGAAGATTAACTATCAAAAAACAGAATATCTCTTACTAACCATCAGGATGAATTGTACGTTGATGGAATACAAATTAAAAAAGTAAATAATTTTTGCTTCTGGGCTCAATTTTCGAAAGAGAGGGAAAAATCAAACATCGAAATTAATAAAAGAATTAATAATGGCTGGAAATTATTAGTATTATTATCTGTATTATTTGCGAATGGATTCTATCGGATCACGCAAAGCCTCGATTCCCAGCATGGCTTGCAATTAAGAATTTTTCAAGTGTCTCCACTGGTTGGTTAAAACCAGGGATTATCCCGGTTCCGGGAACAATGGGGGGAGCTTATGTGATGTCATCTGTCTTCGATTTGTGTAACTTATGTTTTCTTCGCTAAGCGTATTTTTGTTTCTGAAATGTTTAGTTTATGAAGTGGAGATTGGAGACCGTTCCAGCATTCACCAAAGCGATTGCGGACAACTCCTAAATACTGCAATCAGGACGGCCTATACGCGGGGTCCAGGTCTCGAATCTGATCCCGTTGTACCTCCCAATTCTAGTGTAATGGCGTCGCAGCCAGAATGGCGCGTCAGTATTGATTTTATTTAAGGACTGAGATTGAGTTATTTCATTTAAACTAACTTCTTATCTGATTATTTTTTCCATTCATGAAATAACAGGTTTGTTGAAGATCTTTCAATTCGATAGCTAGGATATAAATCGATATTTAACTCTTATGTTGGATGCAGAGAGGGAGAGAGAGACATCGTCGGAATAACATCGAATGGTGCTATGATATTCCGAACTGTATTACTCTACTAGAATACATTTGTAATATTACTTAACGAAAAATAATGCTGACTCCATCCACTTGTCCACTCCAGTTTTTAGAAACTTGTAGAACACGAATTCCATTTACCAGAGTGCTGTCTTGGTTTCTCTGAGGTATCAAGCTTTCATGCGAAGCTAAGGGAAAAGTAATTTCGTCTTGGAAGATGAGTCGCGCTTCAGAAACGTACCTTCTCATATTACAACGAAATGTAAGAGTTTCTGTGAGAAACTCTCGAGAAAGATACAACGCTCCCGTAAGGCGACATTGCATACGACATTCACAGTACGCTGTGGTGGCTAGACAAGGTAGGAAGGCGTCACCGACTGATATACTCAAATACTTGCTTCCAAGTTCCAACCAACACAGCTTCGTCTGCTACGAATTAAACCCTGCGAAATTTAACTTTTTTAAATTAATTAAAAAAATTACTCACCGTCCCTGTTTCGGGAAAAAAATTAACACCGACTCCCCTTCTTGTAATAAATAATGCAACCCAAAGTGCTTCAATTTTTTTGGCTCGTAACCCACTTTTTGAAACATTAATTTGATAGCGCACCTCTTAGGTGAAGTGTATAATGTCATATAATGAAAAAGAAGGCCAGGTTTCTAAAATTACGATGTTAACAGTATTGGTGTATTTTTCGCAGTTTGATTAACAAATACAATTATGAAAAAAAATATTAACTACAGGGCTGAGATCGGTGTAATGACACTAATGTTTTTGATATTTGATGCCTTGTCTGTCATCAGCAATCATAAGTCAACGCGTTTCGCTACTGATGATCTGTTTATTTTCTTAGTTAATAAATTGCTGACTATACTAAATCCACTTTTGGCTACATATGATCATGGGAATGCAATTAATAACTTCTTTGACGCAGCCTTAAAGCCAGATGTAATACTGGAAAGCAGGGGGCGGCGGCTCATCCTCAACGCCTCCTAAGTTTACCTTGGACCGGAAAGGCCCTCTATGATCTCTTCAAAGTCCACCGGTGGATGGTACCGTTATGTCTGCTCACATTTTGATATTTATTTTTATTACCTACAAGAAGAAACTAATAAGAGCGCTTAGTCTTCTAAAATTAATCTGTAGTGTTACAGTTGAGAGTTAATGATCTCGCCGAGGTCCTGATTTTTTCAGACCTCGGTCGAAGCAAAGCGTACTCTGCGTCGAGCTATTGATCGCGCGCTCTACGAGGCAGGGCAGAAGCAGGCCGCCAGCGAGAGCAAACGTTTGTTCCATAAGCAAGTAACGAGATCCCACGAGCAGAGAGCCACAAATATTGCCTAACCTCTTATGCAACCAGTGGCACGATCCCTCCTTACAGAATGCCACCTGCTACAATCCGACGGGCATCTGACTACACATCTACGCGACAGCTATCATTAGCTATTTCAGTTATGTGAGAATCTTGATGAAATTTGGGTATATCTTGGAAAACATAATGTCTGGAAAAATAAGAAAGAATATAGAGAGTATCGTGTGGTTCAATTAAGAGTAACTGAAGAGTTACTACTTACTAGACCTTAAAGTGTTTTTTTTTTCTTTTTCTTTTTCTTATGGCTTGATGCCTCGTCGGCGTCGAGCAAATCTGAATTCCCATACGGGGATTTGAACCGGCGTCTTACAGAATGCGAGGCCAGAACGTTAACCGCTCACCCTCCACGCTCGGTATACCTTACAGCTCAAGACGCTCAATGCTGAAAGGGCAACTAGATTTTAAAAATTGATTTTGACGATATTGACGAAAGTCGACAAATGCAATTAAACGCGGAGAATCCCAGATTTATCTGATGTATTCCGATATTTATTTAACTGACAGAAGATCTGAAATGTTTGTAGCAAATAAAAAGTTTTCGTCTAGCAGTGAAAATAAAAAAGGGCGAAATATGGAAATGAAAAAGTAATCGTTTGATAGTTTTTTTAAAAAAAAAATTCTGTTAAATTATTTACGACATTCGCTTATTTTATTCTTTTTGCAGGTTTACTTAAGTAACGAAACACCTTTGTGAAAATATTCTGCAAGAACAACTTATTTCGCTAGCACAATACATAAAATTGTAATTGCCACTTTCGTTTCTTATACACAGAGTGAGACCATGGAATAGCTGTAGAACGTAAAGCCATGGAAAGACTGCTGAGCTACTGGAAGTCTGCTCATTACAAATTATTTACAATTAGCCTTTAGTCCATCGTGTCGACGTCTTAAGCTGAGGAGGTACTGATTTATCCTAAAATCATATCATGATGGTATTATATTTCAGTAATACAATATGTTGGAAAGTCCTAAGAGAAACCACAACGCAGGTGGGAGAAACATATTTAAGTTTTTTTTCTGGTTTTACGCCTCATCGACGTCTAGATCAACTAGTGGTGCTAGGAATGGGAAGGAATTCGGCCATGGCCTTTTGAAGGATTCATCCTGGCATTATCCTGTAGTGATTTGGGGAAACCATGGAAAATCAAAATCTGGATGTTCGGGCGGGGATTGGAACACGCGTCCTCCCGATTGCGAGGCCAGAGCGATACCGTTCACCCCCAACGCTGGGTCATATTTAAGTAACAGGTATTTCTCGGATATGTCATACGGTATTTGTCGAGTCAGTAATGGCAGAACATAAAATTTCGCGTAATGTACTATGTCTGTGAAATTCGCTCTATAATTTTTCACTCCGACTTAGAAAAAAGAGAGGAAGGCGCAGGAAATGTTCTTACAAGCCAAAAGCGACAGTTAAAAACATTTTCCTGACGATATTACAAGTCTCTTGTTGTAAAGCTAACAACGTACTCGATATCTTGCCAGGCAGCCGCGACTCCGGAAGGGAGACCTTACTCGACTAGGACAAAGTTTTAATTGGCTATTACCCCTTACCCCGCTCCAAAACTGTTAAATTCTGTTTTGCTGCACGCCAGCGCAAAAACGATATTTCACAAACCAAAGTTCAGAGGTTAATGTAATAAACAGGTTGGGGTCGGGTCGAGCCCTTCACTAATTGGGTTATCAGCAACTATGTGCAGTCGACTCTCCTCGAACTAAAACACGATACCCACAGAAACTGATCTCACAGGAAATTGCCTTAGTACGACCTTCGGCGCCGGCGGACGACGTTTAAGCAAGAAGGAAGAGGGGGAGGGGAGGAACATCAAGTTTCTATACTGATTACCGTTGCACTAAGTAAGGGAAAGATAACGGAGATCATAACGTCTATCTTGGTGATTATACCACAATTCTGATAATTAAACTATTTTCCTGTTATAGAATTCTATCGCCATCCACCATTCCTCTGTTAACGACGTCTCCGCATTGTATAACGATAGTAAAAATTCTTTTTCTAATCTCACTCAGTACTATCCAGTTAATGCTCACGGAAGATAGAGGATCAGTTTCGCGTTTATGAGACTTACTTAGCAACGATTATTCAATCTTTAAAATGGTGCGGGAGGTCAGTATAAGGTCAGAAGCACAAGACGCTATAGGATGGACAAAATGAAATATTATATAAATATGAATAAATATTTACGGTATATTATTTTCTATTGTCTTTATAGTTTCCAACAGCTTGTTCTATTACCTCCATCCATCCATCATGATATGACACAGACATAAGCTGCATGCCGTCCTTAACACCAGGGTACCCTATTGCTAAAATCTAAATTTTTTTTTTTTTTTTTTAATACTGATCTAAACGTATTTATCCCAAGTTAAGTTTGTTAGTTTAAACTGGTAATTTATATGCTTGTGGTTTGTTGTATAAAAAACTATTACCTACTTACAACTAATGGATGATTTTTTTTGGGGGGGGGGGTGCTCCTAACTAATGCCCAACTACCTATTCCTACTTATGACTAATGGAGGGTGAGTAGTTATGATGCTTATTTACAAGGGACCTATTTACATGATGAGGGGGCCTATTTACAATTTTTGGAGGCAGGGAGGACAGAAGGGAAATTGCCTATTTATAGTTTGTTTAGGGATGTCTAGGTGGTAATGTTTCGATTGGATAGATTCATACTGCTGCGACTTCTGGATGTGGCGAGTTTTCACTGCGAAAGTAGAATTTATCAGAAGCCAGCTTTATTGTCTCTGTTATTGCGGCAAAGTGGAGGACCTGTCGGAAAAGTGGAAGAAAGCAAACTAAATAGTGATACGCAGAAACCCTGTTTCAAATGCATTTTTGTGATTTCGAAAAGCCTTCTGATACCTTCATGCCAGGACAGCAAGGATCCCATATCCTGAGTGGATTGCCGTAGAGTTTTTTGACAAGCCACATATAGATCCCTTGTGACCATTGTTTCAATCATCCCAACCAACGGTCAGTGAATGGAAAATAAGAGAAATAGCAACCCCCAGTACATATTCACAGATATTCCGACAGCGAATTTCGGTCACCATGGAAATCCAGAAATTTTTTCGGTACGCTTACCTCAGGATCACCTGCAACAATCCTAGTTTTATAGTTCGTTATAGAAGCTCCGTGTTTCGCATTCCTCCAATTACAGATCCAGCCTCTACAGAAGTGGAACGTGCGGCAACTTAAAACTCAGTCACCTGGTCTTCAATAACACAATTCCCTGTTTTGTTATGCACAAATTAGGGTTTCCTATTACCGATCAACCTGACAATTACTTACATACACAGTTTCTTGAAACTTGGCTTCAGTTCAACATGCTAATAAGAAATGAAATAATAAAATGTAGGGAAAAAAATCCAGACCCCGACTATTTTCAGCATTGCGATTCCATCTTCACAAACCAGATTTTTATTTAAGACCGTTACTCGAGAATTGAGCGGCATGGAGGATCAGTGATTGGAGATCGATAGGTCCATGGTCGGTCGGGATTTTCAGAGGCCCTTAACCCGACCTTCACCTCTGGCAGACTGCGGTATGATGTGAAGTACGCCAGAACACTTTCGTGGTTCGTATTCCACGTTGAACTATAGGTCCCGTTAACCCGGTAGGATTACCGGGTTAGATCGTGTAAGGAGCAAGGAACTGGCCTCCCTACATCGAATAACAGGCTAATTGTACCTCCTTCTGGAAGGTTCAACAAACCTTCGGGTTGAATATCAAGCATAGGTTAGCTTAGCTGTTGCCAATATACCAAGAATGTGTATATGAAGTCTAACACTGACTTACATCTCTTAGCATTAAACAAAAATTACAGAATAACTTTACTTATGACTATACTTCTGGAATTGTTGTGAAGGCAGAAAGTAATTATCAGTATTGAATATAATAGCTCATAAAATTTCATGTTCACCAGTTTGTATTCCATTTATTGAATTAACTAATTTTGCCAGTTCTGGTACCAGCCGATAACTAAAAGAAATAATAATTATATGTGCTAATGCTACAGCATGTAGAACTTCATCTAATGTTTACATTTGTTGTACTTTCATCTCAGAAGGGCCTTTGCCCGAGCAAGATATATTTCAAGGTGTCAGGCTATTTAGCGACAAAAAACATGCCAAAGAGGTGTTCTCAGGTTGTTCGCGCACTAGTCTACTTCCTTATGGCTTTGCGCCTTATCGATGTCATTAGAGGCGGGAGAGGAATGGGAGGAGCGGAAATAATTCGGCCGTGGGTTTCTGAAGGAAGCAACCCGGCTTTCGCTTAGAGTGATCTCGGAAAACTATGAAAAACCGAGATCTGGATGGCGAGACGAGGATTTGAAACCGCGTCCTTCCCAATGCCAGGAAAGAGCGTTACCGCTCACCCACCGGGTTCAATTTAAGCGTCTCGTCTAGATACTCATATCACCAAACAAACGGTCGGCTGACTACGTCATAATTACCGTAATTTCAAATGTTTTAGTAATTGCTAAGCAACCCATATTATTATTATTAACTGGACGACCCGTGCAAAAATTTCACTAATACAATGAGTAGTTAGGTTGGGAGTTTGTGATAGGATGAAAAAGAACCGCCTCATTTGCTTCAATTGTTTATTTGTTAGTGTAATAGGTACATAACAAAAGTTGACGCCAGTGAAGCAGTTTATTAATATCTCTGTGATATATTTTACGCTATCTAGCGGCTAGGCTGTGAACTGTCTCATATGCGCGACTTTCACAGTTATTACTTCTGCCCTATAAGGATCAAATTCCAAAAATTTCGTTCTTAAGAAATTATGTGACCAAAGCAGAGGACCATAATCTTTAATATGATAGCTGATTATAAAAAAAAAATACGTTACGGAAATCACCATAATTTTGCCCTTGAATGGTCGAATTCAGAAACATTCCTTTCTTAAAATATAATTTAATCAAACCGGAGACCTTAATCTCTAAGTAATACCTCATTTCTCGATTTCGGTTAGATATTAAGGGAAAAACATACGTTATGGAAATAATGATAATTTTGCCCTTTAAGGATCGAATTCCAAAAAACTCCTATCTTAAAATATGATGTGACCACGGCGGAGACCTTAATCTTTAAAATGATACCTCATTTATCTATATCTGTTGGATATCGTGACATAAAAAATGCGTTGTAGAAATATTGATACTATTGCCTTGTTTAAGGGACGAATTTCGAAGAATTCTTTTTCTTAAAATATGATTTGCCCAAAGCGAAAACCTTGATCGCTGAAATTATAGCTCATTTCTCAATTTTGATTAGAGATAAACAGCTCAAAAAAAAAGTTATGGAAATAATGATAATTTTGCCCTTTAAGGGTCGAATTATAACAGATTCCTTTCTTAAAATATTATGTGACCACCGCGGAGACCTTAAACTTTAAAATGATACCTACATCGGTTAAATATCAAGGGAGATAAATGGCTCGTGACACAAAAACAGTTTACAGAAATATTGATACTTTTGGGCTTTAAGGGTTGAAATCCGAAAAATCCCTTTCGTGGTATTTGATGTCACTAAAACGGAGATCTTAATCTTTAAAATGATACTTCATTTATCGATTTCGGTCAGGAATGCAAGGAGATAAATGGTTTGTGGTACAAAAAAAATAGTATCTTAAAAATATTGACATTTTTGCCCTTTAAGTGTTGAATTCCGAAAAATTCCTTTCTTAAGTTATGATGTGATCAGAATGAAGACCTTAAGCTTTAAAATGAAAGCTCATTCATACATTTCGGTTACTTATATTGGCTTGTGACAATTTTTTTTTTTTTTTTTTTTTAATTGCTTTACGTCTCTCAACAACGAGGTCTTTAGAGACGGGAAAGGATGGGGGGCAGGGATGGGGACAAGGAATGGGAAGGAATTCGGCCATGGCCTTTTGAAGGAAGCATCCCGGCATTTGCCTGGAGTGATTTGGGAAACCATGGAAAACCCAAATCTGGATGCCCGGACGGGGATTCGAACCGCCGTCCTCCTGAATGCGAGGCGAGAACGCTAACCGTTACACCGCCACGCTCGGTGTGACAAAAAAAAACACCTTTTAGAAATAATATTTATTTTTGGGGTTTTAGGGCGCGTCGACAGCGAGGTCATTAAAGGGCTGCTAGATTTGTTTCTGGAAATTATCGCAGAATGCAATCAATGACAGATATGATAAAGGAGATGGAATGGGTCATTGCAAGACAGGAGGAGGATGAGGAGGGTCATGGGAGTGTACAGGGCATATACTGGCGATAAGGCATGGAAAGATATTGCAATAGGTATGAAAAGTAGTGCATGGAAGGGAAAAGATGACCATGACCACAAGCTGGCACTCGATTTCAGGCACAAGGGTGTGGGAAGATTCTCTTTGTTAGGTAATGGTGTCAGGTATTGGAATGAGTTACCAAGAGAAATGATGAATAATTTACCGAAAACGTTGAAAGAATTTAAAGATAAAATTTGTGGAGGGCAAATGTAGGTGGGTGCAGAATAGGGTGTGTAGGGAAATTGTCACCGGAGCCTGTGCTCCATTGCAATTAAAATGAAATTAATTAAATTAGCACCCCAAGCCATTAACATGTAGTTATTTGAATTTCAGATTAACCTGTCAGTTCCCTAGAACAAGGCACGGCGTATACGGAATACGCGGTAACTTCAACCAGTCTCCTGGTCATAAATGGCACACGAAATGGTTTTGCACTAAACGCAAACTTTTCGTGGAAAGTTCTTTCCATTTCTCATGCCAGGCAGCTATTCTTTTTCAATAAGGTACTATGTTTTACCATTCCTGAAAAAAATAAGAAGAATAAAATAGAAAAAAAAAAAAAAACGAAAATATCTTCCACAGAGACAGTAATCACAGTATGGAACAATGTTATCTCGCAATTGGCTTAACAGATAGTAGATAATTTCTTTCCTTAAGCCCGCCAGTGTTATTCAGTGTACTGGATCGAGGAGGAGGAATAACGGGAGACGATCTAGTCTTGGTTTCCGCATACTGGCCGTCCTGATTGATGCTTTCAGGCAGTTTTCCGCAGTCACCAAGATGAATGCCGGGATGCTCCTCAATCTCCGACTCATAAACTACCCATTACAGAAACAAAATAATACAATTAGCGCATACAGAACATAGTTACACGTTTCAGATGGCTACATTAACTTTCAACTCCAAGAGGCGTCAGGCTCAGCGACAAGCCAGCCAAATCCGAACACGTCTCATCCTAAAAAAGAAAAGGCTGACTCTGTAATACCGGGATAAGTGCAAGGAAGAAGATATAATTTTTTCTTCAATTTAGGAGCATATTTAATGCCCCAAAAATAAAGATATAAAATTCTTAACAAGTTTTAAAACGTTCCAAACTGTTCGTACAATACCGCACTGACTCATCAAATGAACATCCGAAGATGCTAATGCTCTGTTTCAAAATATCTTTTATATTATTGGCACTAACATAATTAAAATTTCTTGTTCCAATGTCTTTAACGCAATTTAATCCTTCCGTTTCAAAACGTAAAGCAGTTGATACGTGTTTTATGTTTAAAGCATGGCTAACTGTCTGGTAGCTCAGTGTTTAAGGCGCTTGCTTTTAAAAAAAAGAAGGAATTTTTATGAGGTGTGTTTGAACATATGAGGTAGGCCTACGTCAGGTCGCCCCGTCCACGTTAAACCGTAGGTCCCGGAGAAAAGGAATTGGCCATCCTACCACAATTAGTATGCCTCCTTTGGGAGGACCCAACCAAACTTCGGGTTGTGAACCAAGTTTTTTTTTTAAGCTGATCCAAATAAAAGGACCGCTCATCAATATGAATTATCGTTCTTTAATAGTTAACTTATTTGTATGAAGCGAAACGTATTGCATGTTTTTAATGACGAACTTACATCGCAGTGAATGCATGCGCTAGTCCAGTCGCAGTTAGTTCATACTGAAGGTGTATGATGAACTAATTATAATTATTTATACTACGCGAACTTGAATAGTAATTACCAGAAAAGTAGTTCGCAATGCATTTCATGTGTTTTAGTATGCCTCCACAGTTTGATTTTGTAGCGGCAAGAGATTGCGGTTAGGTTGAAATGCAGACAAACAGAATATTCTTGACATAACATAAGGCACGAGGAATTTAGTTATTATTAGTAATTAAAAAGATGCTTTCATTAGCGCAGTGTTAGTGGTGACGTTTCTCACTATGTAATCAATTCCCGCTAGTTTTGTAAAAATTGTGATCGGAAGCACTCTGGTGGACGTGGATTTAAATCCCCCTATGGCCATCCAGATATCAGTTGTTCATTGTTTCCCTAAATCATTCCTGGCGAATGTCGGAATTGTTCCTTCAAAATGCCATGCCCGAATTCCTTCCCGTTCCTGGTCCACACACCACTCTGGTATCTATTGACTTCGACGAGGCATAAAGCACTAAGCCAAATATAATAAAATAAAAAACGACTCGTAATTCGAATTCAAGGATGAATGACGCTTCACAGGTTTAGTGGAAACTGCCGACTTCTGTTAATAATATAACAGGTAAACTCATATAAACTGCAAGAAAATATAATATAAATGGAATCTATTAACTTTCAATCACACACAAAGAATATATATTTTGGAACAAAACTATAGTTTTTAGAAACAGCAACTACTGTTAGCATTAACTTAATATTTATTCGAACAAGAAAAAATACCACTACCACATTGACATTTGAAACTTAAGGCAAGAAACAAATGATTATCCGAAATTTTAACTGGCAACAATTCAGTAGAAAGAATATTACCTTGCGTGGTCCAGAATAACAAAATCACCGATGTCTTCCTCGCGGAACTCAAGTCATCTGTTTCATATGTACTTCACACCATAACGTCCGTCAAAAAACGATAAATGTCATTCGTAGCCGGCTTGGTACAGCAGTAACTTTGCGATCGCTATGCTAAACTTTAACACCGGTATAATCTCGGCTTAGTTTAATAATTTAAAAACATTAGAAATAAATTTATATTTCAAAAGTAATAAAAAAAAATAAGACAAAATCGTTATTTAACGCTGTTACCAACTGAAACGTTAACAAAATTGCTCAGATCGACTACTGCCTTGTTGACGCCAAGACAAACGACAATCATGTTTTCAATTATCTTTGCTTCGTTATTTACCCACGTTCACGAAAACACACGCATGAGCTACACAAAGCAACTGCAGCTTATACAATCTGCCACTACACAAAAGCGCCGATGACAGCGCTAGCTATGGAAAATGGCGTCGACGTTCTGACAGTTCTACCAACGTGATTCAGTTGGAAGAGGTTGATGTTTTTCCAGTTATTTCAGCCATGAGAACTAGTTATTTATGTGAGCACTTTACACTGATATTACTGAAGTGTCAGTTATTTCAGTACCTGATATACTTTTCTTGCCCTCATCCAACTGTTTGATTGTTAGACCTTAACCTATACTATACTGGTTAGTGGTTTCTATCTTTTGCAATACAATACCAATTTATGGCACTAATAGTGGGTCCGATATTCAGGGATACATATCTTCAATATGCTCCCAACACATATTAAATGTCTAGTAGATGATAAGAATAAATTCAGGAAAAAATTGAAAGAATTTTTAATTGACAACTCCTTCTACTCTGTCGAAGAATTTATTTCCAAGGTATCTAAAAAATAACTGCCACTATCTTGTGTAAATATAGTTCACATAATTAATTTACCATGTATGCTATGACTGTACATCTCCGGGTGTATGTATTTAGTTTGTTACGTAATTGTTTACAGTACCATATACCGTATGTTATGTACATCTTGTGGTGTATGTATTATTTTGTTATGGATTTTTTTTTAATTTACCATATATGCTATGACTGTACATCTTCTGGTGTATGTATTATTTTGTAATGGAAGTGTATAATGTACCATGTATACTATGTACATCTAGTGGTGTACTTATTATTTTGTTATGCAACTGTTTATCTGTAAATTGACAACTTTCCACATCCCACAGAGCCAGTCTCTTATATTGGGATCAATGGAAAATGAATGTATTGTATTATATTGTATTGACAATTGTGTAATTTAGTATCCATTGATAAATGGGATCTATGTCTAATGAGATATTTAAGTTTTAGATCATCGTCATGTGCTGAAAATAAGAAACTTAACAAGCCTAAAGTGTCTGTTGTGGTACAGTGGAACTAAAATGCTCTGATTGCCCAAACAATATTTAAAAGCTATAGTACCTGTTTTTAAAAATTATTAATTATGAAATCCATTTACACAGTATTATGACATTAAGGTTTTATATTAAAGATTTCTAAAGAACAGTACATCTTGTGAATTATAACAAGTTTTATCATCCTCAGTTTTATAAATCAAACACGATTTCTCAAGAGTTTAATTTAGTCTAAGATAAAAATTCTTTTAAATTTTAAAATGATTTGCAAAACTCAAAATATCTATTGAAGCTTACAGCCATTTCGATTTGTTATTTATCACACAAGAATAATGAATAAGCTATCCAAGTTGTACTTACAAAGATTAATAGAATTATTTAAATGACAATTATGTGGATGTAATATTTATTCATATTGTATGGATATGCACATCAGCATTGGGATAAATATTTAAGGTTTACGAAAAAAAAAAAAAAAAAAGGAAACAAAATGATGATAGAACGAACAGTATATGCACTATGATCAGATTGAAAGACATCTTCCAACATACACGCATTGTTTTGTGTGTTTACTCCATATTTTGTTAACACAGTCTTGTGACAAACACCTTACCAGGAGAAGAATTAAGAACGAAAATTTGCAACATTAACATTTTCAGATCTGTTGTTTTCCCTCAGACACATCATTAAATGCATTCTCAGTTTTATGATATATTGTATTAGTGGTCTCCTTTCCTTATTAATAATTTGGAGTCAAGTTTAAATTGTGATACAATGAATGTATTACTGCACAGGTGTTAGTCCAGTTGCAGTTCATACTGAAAGTGTAGGCCTATGATTATTATTATTGTTGTTATTTATTAATTTTAATTTCGATGGAGCTAACACATTGTTGGCAATTCCCCTAGTCATCTAATTACCCCTTTTTTAAATTTTCTTTTATAATTGTAATGTTAAATTCCTCCCCGATTTACTTTTTCAATTTACAAATTTTCATTTTAAATTCCTTAGGTGTTTATGGTAAATTATTTATCACTTGGTAATTTGTTCCAATCCCTGACTCCCTCACCCACAAAAGGAAATTTTCCTACTCCATCATGCATGAAATCTAGCACCAACGGTCACCTTTACCATTCCATGCACTATTCCTAATTCTTTTACCAATATTTCTCCAAACCCCATAATTGTGAAAATTTATGCTGTGTGAACTAGGAATCCTGATGTATACAACATTATTATTATCCAAAATGTAATTCACAATGCATTTCATATGTTTAGATGTGTCTACATAGTTAATATTGCCACTACAAAATCAAACTGACATCTTAATTAGGTTGAAATGCAGCCTGTACCAGAAAGTTCTCGTTATCCCATAAGGCACGAGAAATTTAGTTATAAGAATTACTTACTTCATGAGCATCATGCTAATTATAGTTGTATCGCTATGTAAACTACTCTCGACATTTGTAGGCACTGAACTTCTATTTACTTCAAATAATTGCTGTTATCTTGTAAACACTACTATCTAAGATCAGTAAGAGATTATTTACATTACTTTCTCCCCATTCTGGGTTTATAACTTTAGTTTGAATTACATCTAACAAGCAAAATCATTACCTATCAGAAAATCCGGGAATTTTATGTATATATATATATATATATATATATATAATAACAATGGGCTGTAGGTACTGGTCAACCAAGGCAGAGAAGCGCTCAGTTGGCAATCCGTAGGCTGCAACGATAGGTTGTCCTGGATTGCCAGGTTTATGGATTTTGGGCAATAGATAAAGGGTGGGTGTTTATCAGCCCATTGTTATTCAGCTCCCTTCTCATATAAAGGACACCCAGCACTTTCTCTTCCGGCTTTCTACCTTACCCACACCTCTTCCTTCCCACTAAATACTGGTTACCATTGACGTCACGTCCTTGTATACAAACATTCCACACTGGCATGGCCTCAGGGCCATGGAACACTTTCTGGACCAGCAGCCTCCCTATGACATCCTTCCTCATCAGATTAGCCCACCTTATCCTTAATAACAACTACTTCTCCTTCGAAGGCAACATCTATCACCAAACCAGCGGAACTGCCATGGGCACCCGCATGGCCCCCTCTTATGCTAATCTGTTCATGGGCCGGCTGGAACTGACATTTCTGGAGGAAGTCCTTCTCAAACCCCTCATTTGGCTTCGTTTCATTGATGACATATTTATGATTTGGACGCATGGAGAAAATGAACTGCTGAATTTCCTGAACCATCTCAATAACTTAAGCATGCTGAAATTCACTTGGTCCTACTCCCACACCCAGGCCACATTCTTGGATGTGGATTTGTCCCTATCCAATGGCTATCTCAACTCTTCAGTCCACATCAAACCAACCAATCTTCAACAGTATCTCCATTTCGACAGTTGCCACCCATACCATACCAAACGTTCTCTCCCCTACGGTCTTGGCATTCGAGGTAGTCGCATATGCTCCAACCAACAGTCTCTCATGGATTATTCAAACAGTATTTCAGAAGCATTAATATCTAGCAACTACCCTCCAGCTTTGGTTAACAAACAGCTTTCACGTGCTACATTACAACTGAATCAGCCTATCAATCATCCCAGACCCGCAAAAACCATCTACAATCCAGTCTTCGTCACACAGTACTACACAGGCCTCGAATCCATCAACAGAATCCTCCGGCAGGGCTATGATTTCTTACAAACATGCCCTGAAATGAGATCCATTCTTCCTAAAATCCTCCCTGCCCCTCCTAGAACTTGTTTCAGCAGACCTCCTAACGTCAGCGAACTTCTAGTCCACAAACACAGTCTTCCTCTTCCTAACAGTCAGCCCCAAGGCTCTTTCCCATGTAATAGACCATGCTGCAAGTTGTGTGACATACACCATGCTTCCACCACTTTCATCAACGTGGTCACAGGGGAAAGCTTCCCTATCATAGGACACGCCACCTGTGAAACCACGCATGTTATATACCAGTTAACATGCAACCACTGCCTGGCTTCATATATAGGTTTGACCACAAATGCACTCTCCATAAGAATGAATGGCCACCGTCAGACGGTGTTCACACAGAACCCAAAGCACCCAGTTGCTGCCCATGCCATAACCCACGACTTTAATTTCAACTCTTGTTACACAGTCCGTGCTATCAGAGTTCTCCCTAATAGCAGCAGTTTCTCTGAACTCAGAATGTGGGAACTTGCCTACCAGTACAAACTTGGCACAAGGCAACCACCTGGTCTCAACTTAAGATAATACCCGGTCATTATTATTAGTAGTACATATGTCTAACCTTTTTTTATTCCTCTCCTTTCCATTACCTATATTGAACCACCACTAACCTGAGGTGATGTTTACATCATAAATATATATTTTTTTAAAATATATATTTAGTTCTAATTATATTTTGATCTTCCCACCAACCAGAAATTAGTTTGGATATTTATCTATGCTCGGGTATTAGTTCTAATTCACTGCCCCTCTACTTTTCCGGTGTTTGAATTCACCCCCACCATTTTCTCGACTGGCAGTCTTTCTGTGAGGCAATCTCCAGCTGCACCAACCTCTCATAATGTTCTCTCATTGACGAAGGGTTTTGTTCCCGAAAATTTCTTTATTATTTGTGTTTGTGTCTTTTCTGTGTGTTCGCGCCCCACATCCATTATATATATATATATATAGGGTGTTACAAAAAAGTACGGCCAAACTTTCAGGAAACATTCCTCACACACAAACAAAGAAAATATGTGATGTGGACATGTGTCCGGAAACGCTTACTTTCCTTGTTAGAGGTCATTTTATTACTTCTCTTCAAATCACATTAAACATGGAATGGAAACACACAGCAACAGAATGTACCAGCGTGACTTCAAACACTTTGTTACAGGAAATGTTCAAAATGTCCTCCGTTAGCGAGGATACAAGCATCCACCCTCCGTCGCATGGAATCCCTGATGCGCTGATGCAGCCCTGGAGAGTGGTGTATTGTATCACAGCCGTCCACAATATGAGCTCTAACATGGAAAGTAAGCGTTTCGGTACACATGTCCACATAACATATTTTCTTTGTTTGTGTGTGAGGAATGTTTCCTGAAAGTTTGGCTGTACCTTTTTGTAACACCCTGTGTGTGTATATATATATATATTATCCCTAATAGCAGCAGTTTCTCTGAATTTAGAAGGTGGAAACTTGCCTACCAGTACAAACTGGGCCCTAGGCAACCACCTGGTCTCAACTTCAGATAATACCCGGTCATTATTAATAGTATTACATATGTTTAACCGTTTTTATTCCTCTCCTTTCCATTACCTATATTGAACCACCACTAACCTAAGGTGATGTTTACTTCATAAAAATTATTATTCTTTTATTTGTATTTGTATGATATTTTTTATAATTTTCTTAAAAAATATATATTTAGTTCTAATTATATTTTGATCTTCCCACCGACCAGAGATTAGTTTGGATATTTATCTATGCTCGGGTATTAGCTCTGATTCACTGCCCCTCTACTTTTCCGATGTTTGAATTTACCCACACCATTTCTCGACCAGTGGTCTTTCTGTAAGGCAGTCTCTGGCTGCACCCACCTCTCATAATGTTCTCGTTGACGAAGGGTTTTTTCCCAAAAATTTCTTTATTATTTGTTTGTGTCTTTTCTGTGAGTTCGCGCCCCACATCCATCATCTAAAGGTAAGTGGTGGCTCATTTTCCTATCTTAATTTGATTCCTTTCCGCTACTTAGCGTCTTTTATTTCATTGTTAATATATATATATTTATAGCAATACATGTCCCTTGCAAGTCTCTGAAAATACTATTCCTAAAACTAATCTGAAGTAATTAAATATTATCCAAATGTGAAGTACCAGTGATGCAAGTAAAGTTCTCAGGCTAGGATATGGATCACAATGGTGCTATAGACATAAGCTGAAATCTTAAATTTTCACTCTAGCAGGAAAAAAACTAATTTCAGTGCCTTACTAAATCAGTAAATCCAGGAAATTCAGCATCTTTAACAAAAGTTAACACTGGAAACCTTGTGAACAATCTTCAAAAACTCTTGTACATTTCGAATATTCTCTAAAAGTTTGGATAAAGTGTGTTAGAAAACACACAAAACAAATATCTGATACCGTTCAATGGCAGCTCTTTGGTGATCGATTTTTATACATTGGCCTACAACAGAACTGCTAAGTGTCTAAGTCTGCAATAAACTGTTTTTATCAGAGCTTTTCTCTTTGGCTTTTAGTAGAGTTAATGTGCATGCAGGAACATGTCACAGACAGCACTACTCCTATCATACACAGACGGAAAAAAAAATCCCAACACCAAGAAAAAATTATTGTAGAGTAATGAAATTTGGACAATGCATTTGTCAAGTTAACATGTTTAATTGATTAAATTTTCAAGATCACAGGTTAATTTAAGCTCAAGAAAATGCATTTCAAATGTGAAATACTGATAAATTAATAGCCGGTGTAACCTCCAGAATTTTGAATGCAAGCCTGCAAACGTGAATGCATTGTGTCATACAGGTTTCGAATGTCACTTTGTGGTATGGAGTTCCATGCTTGTTGTACTTGTGCTGTCAATACTGGGACGGTCAGTGCTGGCTGTGGATGATGCTGGAGTTGTCGTCCAATGATATCCCATACGTGTTCAATTGGAGACAGATCTGGTGATCTCGCAGGCCAAGGTAACATGTCGACACTCTGTAGAGCACGTTGCGAGACAACAGCGGTATGAGGGCGAGCGTTATCCTGTTGAAAAACTCCCCCTTGAATGCTGTTCATGAATGGCAGCACTACAGGTTGAATTACCAGACTGACGTACAAATTTGCAGTCAGTGTGTTTGGTATAACCACAAGAGTGCTCCTGCTGTCATAGGAAATTGCTCCCCAGACCATGACTCCAGGTGTAGGTCCAGTGTGTCTAGGCCGCAGACAGTTTGGTTGCAGGCGTTCCCCTGGCCTCCTTCTGACCAACACTCGGCCATCACTGGCACCAAGGCAGAACCTGCTTTCATCAGAAAACACAACAGATCTCCACTCCGTCCTCCAATGAGCTCTGGCTTGACACCACTGGAGTCGCAAACGGCGATGGCTTGTAGTCAGTGGAATGCACGCTACAGGGCGCCTGGCTCGGAGCTGTCCTTGAAGTAACCGATTTCTAACAGTTCGTTGTGTCACTGTGGTACCAACTGCAGCTCGAATTTCTGCCGCAGACGCAGTACGATGCGCCACAGCTGTACGCCGAATACGGCGGTCTTCCCTCTCAGTAGTGCCACGTGGCCTCCCGGAACCCGGTCTTCTTGAGGCAGTACCATCCCTTGACCACTGCACCCAACAATCATGCACAGTGGATACATTCCGGCCAAGTCTTTCTGCAATATCGCGAAAAGAAAATCCACCTTCTCGTAGCCCTATTACACGACCTCGTTCAAACTCGGTGAGCTGTTGATAATGGCTTCTTCGTCTTCTTAAAGGCATTCTTGGCTAACATCAACTCACTATGTCAAATCTCAGCGGTAAATAACGTTCACAAACTTTACAGCGCGTATTTAAAGCAAACCTGATTTGCAAGCTCTGAGTAGCGCTACTAGCGCCACACTTATGCGCAAAGCGCGAAATTTGAATCGATGTCATCTTTCAGATGTATAAACACGCCTACCAAATTTCATTTATCTAACACAAGTCTTTCTTGGTGTTGGGATTTTTTTTTCCGTCTGTGTATATTACCAGGACAGTAGAAAGCTGATCAGAGAATGTGATAACGCCTGTTCATATTATTTCTAATTGCAATCCAGTTATTGTAGTGTGAAACAAAATTAAAGGAAACGAAACTATAATATTAAATTTGCTGTCACAGAGTCATTATTCAGCCACTTCAATATAAAACAAAAGTTGGAACTAATTATCAAAACAATTACAGGTTCATGTAGTTCAAAATAATGGCAACATTATTTAAAAAATTCAAATAAAACATACCTACAAAAAGCCACTTCAAGTCCTCCTGAATGCAAGGCCAGAGCATTACCACTCACATGGTATCTTGGTCAGCTTGTAGCTGACAGTAAGGTCCACGAAGCTACTTTTCTCAAATCAATCAATACTATTTTTTTGTGAATTGGTAATGGGACTAAAAGTGTGGCTGTCATAATAACTGATAGAACATCTTCACACTTCCCATTTGAATCGTGTTCTAAAATCAAGTTTTTCCTCCCCAAGATCCTCCTAACCTATCCGTAACTTGCTTCAGCCGACCTCAGTCAACATCTGGTCCACAAGCACCAAGACAGTTCCTTGGGTACTTCCCATGCAACAGGCCATCCCAAAATACTTGTGATATGCACCCATTTTTTTTATATAGCTTTACACCTTGTCAACATCAAGATCTTTAAAAGGAATCCTGCCATGGTATTTTGAAGGAACCATCCCAGCACCCACCTAGAGTAATTTCAGGAAATCGGGTTGGCTGGAACCCTTCTGAATGCCACTACTACTCACCCCCCAGGCTCGGTTCACCAATACCACCATTGGAGAGATGGAGACCTTTCCTATCACAGATCATGCCATTGTGAAACTTTTTATGTCATTTATCAAATTATTTAATGATATTAAGGAAAAAGGAAATGGCTTTTTGGCAATATAAATAACAACGTATAGGGAAAATGACTCACCAAAGTTGAAGGCTGTGATGAGTGAAACACGTACGAAACAAACAAAAACATATACAATATTTCAGTTTTATACCTTATTCGTGTGCTAGGGACCGATTCATATGGTTCGGGAGCACATGAATAAGGTGTAAAACCGAAATATTGTATGTGTTTTTATTTCTCTCATATGTTTTTCACTAGTTGCAGCCCCCAACTTTGGTGAGTGATGAGTCATTTTCCCTATTCTTTATTATTTGTACCAAAAGTCCTACTTAATTCATTTGTCTCATTACCACTTAAATATTCATCAGAATGAACAGGCAGAGATATACAGTACTCACCCAAACTCCTGACCATCACATTGTGGTACATGCTACACAACCCAACAGTGCCCACTTTAATTCTTGTTTCATAGTTCATGCTAATAGAATCCTCCCTGACAATAAAAATAAGTTAAGCAGTAGCAGATGGCCTGCCAGGACATATTGAGTACTAGACATCCATCTGGTCTAAAACAGAGATAGAATTCCACTCTTTCATTCTGTTCCCCCTCCATCCACTCCTGTTCTTTATCTGCATCTGCAGACACCCCTGCTTACAACTATTAGCATTTGTGTGTAAATTTTCATTTTAATACTTTTATACAAATATTTTAAATTTCAGTTTGAATCAAATAGATTTTTCCTGTGCGTATATTTTTGAACCAATCTTTTCAAATATTACTGTGCATACTTTGAAATTCCCCCAGCAACCTTCCCTACTTCAGAGTTTACTGTCATTGTTCAATGAGTTAATAGTTGATCTTTGACCATTCCATGTTCTATTGTTGAAGGGATATTATTAACCATAAAAATTTGTAGATGTTCAGTGTTATATACTACCTTGCTGTCATCTGTGATGAGCGCTTTCAACATCTTTTATGAAATAACTTTTGTAGTTCATTTCTGTGGCAAATTGGGTAGTAATAAAATCTGACTTAAAAGAGATTTATTCAAGGAATTAGTTGTGGGATAAATGTTTACTGGGTGATTAAATTATTTCAGCATTTTCAATAAATTATTCAATGTTTCATGTTTTACTGCTAGCAATACTGATAATGAGAAATTAGGGTTTACTATTGAACAGATAATGAATAACTGACCACAGGAGGAACACACAGCAGTACCAAATACAGCACCAGATACCAAATACAATTGCGAAAATGAACTGGGGCAGCCACATAGCTCAGGTGGTAGAGCTTCTTAACGCAGCCCTAATAATCTCCGATGAAGCTGAAGATTTTTATTCCAAACTGAATGACAAACAAATCCCCAGGCCCATTTGGCTTGCTATCTAATGAGTACCATTGAGGAAACTCCGTGGGAACGTAGAGAATTGCCGGAGTGTGGTGCATCACCAGTGACATCCCTTCTAGTGCCAAAAAAGGCCATAAATGGAATGTGGAGCTCTACCTCTGCAAATCCTGTAGGAAGTGTCAGTTGCCTTAGGAACCCAGTGACCATTATATATTTCAGAACTGAAGAATTGTTTCAGAGGAAGATTCATTATGTAGAAGGAAGTACAGTAGAGAGGAAGTGGGAACAGTACAAAGAGATTATAACAGTTGGGGAAGAAATGTTTATTCCAAAGAAAAAGAAAAGCACTGTATGTTCATACTACAATAGGGGGGTAAGAAGGCTAAAAATGTAAACAACAAGAGAACACCATAGTTAGAAAAAAATCAAGCACTTGGTAATACCCGAAACAAGTAATCAAAGAATTAAAAGAAGCAAAGAGGGATGTTAAAGATGTGTGTATGAAGAACATTAAGGCTGGAGGTGGACCACAGAAATATGCACCTAGAAATTATATATGGTACACACATAAAGTGGGAATATAAAAAAGGCAAGTATATTCACTGGTTTAATGAAACTGTTAGGAACTATCATTCAGAGATAGGGGGAGAAAATGAAAATTGGAGCTTCACACTGTAAGTGGGCAGACTAGGAGACTGGAAATAAATTTCAAGCATATTATGCGAGGAGTAAGCAAACCAAAAATGTAAAGGGGACAGTATTACTAAAGATGTATTAAAGAATGGAAGATACACCATTGTGCCATACCTCAAAATTTCATTCAGATTTAATCTGGAGACCTGATGCTTGTGAGACAGCTGCAAAAGTGCCACAGTAATATTGGTTCATAAGTAAGAGAGACAAATAGGGTTGAAAATTACTGACCTATTAAGTTTGACCACAGTTGTGGATACTGTGGTACACAAGCAAAACCAAACAAGTCAAAGGAAATAAAGTGGTAGGAGGCTGTGTGCAAGATATTTCCCAAGATGTGAACAAAAGAGGCCAACTTGATGGTGTAGCACTGGATCTCTCCAAGGCATTTGACAGAGTGAGCCATAGAATCACGGTAGATAAGTTAAAATCCATTGAAATGAATGAAAAAGTGTATAGTTAGGCAGGGGAATTTTTTAAAAGGTAGAAAGCAAAGGGTCGTCTGCTTTAAATTTACCTGTAGCGACATGATCAGTTTTTATTTAATCTTTCATTATTTGCTGTGGTTATTGAGTGCATGTGACAGTTGTAGTCAAATAACAGTACACTAACAGTCAGTAATTTGCTTTAAATTTAGCTGTAATGACAGATGTTATCTAAGGCTTGATTGTTGGTTGGATAACTCTTTGGGAACTTACTCTTTCAATTCACCGAGTTCTTATTTTAACAAGATTGTTAGGACTGTGGTTACCGTGTGCAGATGCAGTCTAAAGTGACTGATCTGCACACCCAGATTGCAACTTTCTTAATGCAGGTGACATAGCTGGAAGCTGCTGCAAGAAGATATGAATGACTGTGATGTAGCAGGGTCTCTCTCTGCTTCTCCCTGATCAACTGCAATCCAGGCTGAGAGAATGGATGCTGTGCGAAGGTCACCTGTCAGTGATCGGCATCAGGTTTCTGGACATTTAAGCTGCATGCAGGGGCAGTTGTACAAGCTTGGATGCCACGAACGTGACTTTGTACCACTGTCCAGCCTGTTTGACACTGTTGGAGACCGACTTATTTCCACACTCACTCCTGGGAGTTAGTGCACCCCAAGCCTTGGTTGGTCTGAGCAATCGCAGGAGAGGATTCTGGTCATTAGGAGCTCCAACGTTAGGTGGTTTACTGTACCCCCTAGAGAAATGTTTATTCCAGGCTGCCTGGTACGAGATTTGGAACAAACATTCCAGGATGCCACAGAATGGATAGTGTGTAGCCAACTACAGATTGTAATGCATGTCAACACCAATGATGATTGCCACTGTGGGTGTGAGGATATCTTCTTTTCCTTCTGATGGCTGGCTGGACGGTAATTGCAAAAAAGCAGGTTTAACTGTATGTGACATGGTAGACAGTACTGTTTGTAAACCTCTAGATCAGAGTTATGTTTAGGAGCTGAATCTGAGGCAATGGCAATTTTCTGATATTCTTGGCTGCAGAGTTTTCGATCTTTGCGTTAGGAAGGAGTCGTGCAGGGCTTCCTTGATTAGGTCACATCTTCACTACATGTGTCGGTTGACTACAAGGGTAGCAGAGGATGTGTGTGGTGTATTAAATGCATTGATAGTTTTTTTTAGTCTGATAGACGAGTACAGTTATAGTAATCCTAATAAATCCAACACCACCTGTTAAGAGTAGCTCAAGAGAATCTCAACAGTTAAAAGCTTTTAACTGTTGGAGGAGGTCAGAACCATCCTACCTGTGTCTGTGGTGACTGAGAATTTGTGCGAACTTTTTTGCATTTCTATTTTCTAGAAAAAGGGCATGGCCTCCTGAAATATTGCATTTCTTGCATTTGTCGAGTATTTTTTGTTGCTGCTGCTCTCCTCCTGCTAACTTTAAGTGGTGGGTATAGTTTACCTTTCCATATTATTAACATTTTTATAATATTTGCAAGTGCTTGTTCTGCAACTGTGTATTCAATACTGGATATGATTTTAGGTTTGTCGTGTTGGTTAAATTTGGCAAATATGTGAAAGCAGTCTCTTTTCAACAAGCTATTTTAAAAGTAGACTTATAGTTAAATATTTATAATTGTTCATCATTAGCACACTGCTGTCCACAGCGTATATATATAAAGCTAAACACCACCACACAAATATTCTAAATGGCAAACTAATGATATTTCCTTGAGCTTTCTGCTCTCCAGCTAAAACCATTCCTGATTATTTTACATAATTCAGCTTAACTTTCATCGAAGGGTTATAAATACTGCTGTTGCAGTTGAAGTGATTAAGACATACAACAAGACATCTACAATGGCCAAACATAAAAAAATGACTAATGGAATTAACGGTTAGTGCCAAAATATTTTATGTTTTCATGAACACTAATGACAAGTGAAATGAGGAAAAAGTGTGACAAACATACATAATATAATGTTATACAGTATTTATTCTACACTCAGTCTTTAAAAAAGCATAACAGAAAAAAACAGAACATTATTAAAAAAAATACATGTTCTTATAAAAAGTTACTTTTTGAGTTGATTTATAACAGAAAAAATTAATCGATAACTTGCTACATTTCTGAAAAAAAAAATGATAGAATTAGTATAAACACCCTTGGGCACTTTCCATGAATTTTGTACCAGGTACAATATTAATGTAATATCTGAATATGTGGCGAGTACCAGTCATAATTGAGGATGTAGCTCTTAAAAAATAACCAAAAGCATGTCGACCACAAGCACATCAAACAAAAACTTCTTTCCTGGTCTTCAGGACTCCCATTTGCGGAATTCCATGCCATCTGGGGTTTTAACATCAACCTTTTCTTTTGCCACTTCTTTCCAGTTTGTACTCAGGACAGTGCCACCAGATTCTTGCTACAATTGACATTTTAAATATTAGGATTATTTAAAATACAGGAAGTTACATAAACATATCACTTAGTTGATACTTACAAATGATTTATTCATGGCCCTCTTTACTTCATCAGTACCTTGCTCATAAATGTTTTGAAACAAAGCATTCAGAGCAGCATCTCCTTCTGGCTTTTCTTCTTCATTATCTAATTCTTTCACAACTCTGTCCCAATCTTTGGACTTGGGAGCAGAACTGGGGTATTTTAGAGGTCCACTATTCAATATTTCTGAAATAAAATTGTAAAAATATTTGTTTACTAATAAATTACTTTGGGATTGGTCAAAGCGATATTCTTGCTAAACAAAAAAAAGAGAACTCATAATGTGGTTTTCTTAACATTCAACTTGACAACTCTATTAAATAACTATTTTACTCTCAAAACCTACATTAATGACAATTTAGTAGGCGTCTGTATATTGGCCCCCAATTAGTACATAACTATTACAACAGTATGGAACCTATCAGTCAAAGGAACAAAGGTAGAAAATACGTTTATAAGGTGTTGCAGTAAAATAATGAGACTGGCAATGCTGTACAAGAACTAGCAATGCTTTTTTCTTCCCTACTGACATTTAGGCTAAATGATGATGAAGACTCAGTACAACTTAGAATTTGCTATAGTTGCTAAACAATTGTCAAGGGTGTTTGAAAATAAGGAAGGATGTGAGAAGCAAACCCATCAATTACTATGGATCAAGGCTAGATGGCAGTGACAAGCAATATAACCCCTTATTCATGAATAGAGATGCGACATAAGGCAAGGGGGTCAGGAGTGCACATGCACAGTCTCACCACGTGCCTATTCCTAGATGACTTCTTAGTCATTTAGTACGAGTATGTGTGCTTCCAATCCCCTAGCCATATCTCTCCTCTTAGCATACCAATAGAGTCCACTCCAGAACTAGCATAAACCCATTACTAAACATGGGTGAGTACTGCAGCCCCTTTTACGGTACAGTAAAGCTCGAGCCAGAAAAGGCAAAACAAGCCATTAACATGTATAATAAATAACATGAGGAGCACATTGCCATTTTAGACAGTCAGAGGATGTAAGGGGAATATGGGTTACAGGACAGGGGCAGTCCATCAGTTGGAGGAATTACAGTTACACTGTCCGACAGGGAGTTTTTATTGATAATCAAGAAGTCAGGTCAAACTTAGTATCTGATCGGGCCATCATCAACTCTGATGATCCAGCCATTAACATCAACATTCAGTCTCTCCTCTTTTAAATCACACCCCAGGTCACAAATTTGTTACCATTCCTCTGCAGCCAACACTTGCACCTCTATCTGCTTCCCACAAGTATGAATGGCCACAGGTACACAAACCTCCATTAAAAAACTTAGTCACCTCGCAGGCTACTCCCACTATTGTGAAGACAGAAAACACGAAACCTAAAAACTGAAGTTGGGAAGTGGAATACTGTAAGACCGTAGGCCGATACCGGGGTTGAGTATCGCCTAAGTGCCTTAACTTACACTTTTGATAGCAACTCACTGTTCGATGAAAACGTACGGAATATTTTAATTTAGTTTGACCATGTTGCCAGGATGACTCAACTAAATGCCTTAGGTCGCCACAAAATTTGTTACCCACAAATTGAGAAAAGGGTTTTATGTTAACAACTGAAGCACACAAGTTCACTGTTAGTAAAATCCAAAGTTTTATTTTTCAGAGTCAAAAGTTCAAAATTGCATTTACAGTTGAGCAGGCATATCGAACTCTCTTTTCCAAAAGTTTGCAGATTGTGGAGAGAAATTTTAAACCGACCAAACCCCTTTAGTAAATTTAAAAGTTTTTAGCAGTCATTGAAGTTACGAGATAACACGACACGACCCAACATGGTTGATAGTTCAGTGTGGCGAGTTACAACCATCGCGACGAAAGACAGACTGAAACAGACGCCAGGCAGGAACAGACCGCGGGCAGGAACAGACCACAGGCAGGAACAGACAAACCATAATGGCGACGGGCTCTTTTATCGAAACCACGAGAACCAGTGACGTCAGCAACTGTATCACATCTTTTTGCTTCCGCGTAGCTCAAAGTATGTGTAATTTATTTGACGATCCCGACTATTAAAAATGTTCAACCTTTAGCAGCATATGGACTTATCTACTAGAAGTCCGACGGCAGTCTCTTGAGAAATTTAGAGTAATTAATTTTAATGTTTTAGCTGTTTAAGACTCCGCGTAGTGATACATTCAAATTTAGGTAAAATCCCTAAGTGTTCTAGAACTTTTTACGCACGTGCACAACAATCCGCGACAATCTACTTTACAAAAACTTAATTACCGGGCAAATGCTAAAACTATTTATGGAAACCCATATATGTATGAAATTGTCTTAATTAGGACTATCCACTGATGTAATTTTTAATTTAATATCTCTTTTAATAAAAAAGCTTTTTTTCTTAATTAAAATCGCTAATTAGACTTTGCTGAATTACTTATTTATATTGCCAAAATATCGGGGATAGTGCTGACTACAGCTGGTGATACAAGTTCGGTTGTAGCTTTACGCGATTTAGAGATATTGCAAATCTCAGAATTTCTACTTTTATGATCGCGTATTTCAAAACTTGAACAAAGCTAAATATCTCTTAAACCAAACGTTTCCCGATATGATAATTACACTTTAAAATGATTATTATAACGAATTACAACTGTGAGCAAGATTACGGGGAAATTCCTTAAAGTTGAAAACTGCACTTCTCGAAATTTCTAAGTCCCGCCTAAGCAAAACTAGAATTTGCCAAAATTCTAAGGTTCTTACAATACAATCAGACATTTGTTACCAGACACACTTACCTATTTCCATACACAAGGCCAAATTATCCACTCTTTCCTTCCTTATCACCGAACAAATAGTAAAACTGGTTAGCAATCATTAATATTAAATTCAACAGATTGTCAGAATAAAGGTATAAAATGTATATGTATTGTAATTTCAATACTTTAAAAACTTGCTGTTGCAAGATTTTAATTTTTTTAGTTTACTGTGATAAGTGTAATCACAAAAATTATGAAATGATCATGTAGGATGAGGAGAGAAATGAGTCCAGGAGTAACCTGGAGTGATTTCAGGAAGCCATGGAAAATTGAAATCCAGATGGCCGAAAAGGTATTTGAACTCACATCCTTGCAAATGCAATTTAATAACAAACTGCATAATATTCAAAATAGTCTGATAAATGACAGAATATACCTAATCAATCTGAATTAATGTACACAGCAATGGGATAGGGAACAATACTGACAAGCATCTTTTTTCTTCTTTTTTTGTGGTTGCAACTGAAAATCTTCTTTGGCAAGAAATATATTGTAGAGACCTACAAGCTTTTGTAAAGAAACAGACCAATTTTTTAATTGCAACCAATCACAGCAAGCATGAAACATTAAAACACAAAGAGGCATCAAGAAGTAGACTGTCAGTAACTTGCGACTCGCCTTATGACAAGAAGGGGAAATTTTAGTAATTTGCTGTGCAGGTAACCAACTCAGGAAGCGTTAGGTTTCTGCTTGTAACTAGTAGCCAGTCAGTACAGTTCAGCACAAATAAGCCACAGTGGGCATATAAGTTTATTTAAAAAAAAAAAAAAAAGCCTCTGATCAAATCAAGTAAATCAGTACGGTTAGCAGCAGGAAAAGATTGTTTCCGCAGACAGGAGCGAAAACGAGATACAAAGTAAGGGGAGGTAGTTTGGGTAGCCAACAACAACAATAATCCAGCACAGTCTGTCCATGGGTTTTGTGCAGCAACCATAAGCAGTGCAATAAAAAGCGAAAAGTCATTCCAGGCACATGCAGGAAAAATGAGCCATCCTAGAAGTGTTACATGGTGATAAGCCATGTGCAACCTTAGATGAGGCATTAACATTAGTACCACAATATTTCAGCAGGGCAATTGAGATATGGCTTTTGAATTGGGGAATGAATTCGTAATAACAAGCATGTCAAGGGCTTCACAAAATAAACTGTTAGTGAGAGGATACAAATCAATCAGAAAACAGAAGAGTGGTTTTAGTAGAGAACCATACACCAAAGAGAAGCTTGGACTATTATGCTATTACCATGTTCGCAAGTAGTCAGCAGAAAGGGGAATTAACTGACACGTAGAGAAGTGGTGGAATGATGTAAATACTGCCAAAACTGCAGGGAATTTCTTGAACACCCACAAGTGTAAACAGTCTTTCACAGTGGTCAATGACTGACTTAGCTTTCAATGTACCTGATGAACTGTTGGAGCATCCATCCACTTAAACGATTTCCAATTCTGTTTAAGACTGTATGTACTGAAGAAAGGCCAATTTCCTTGGCAAATTAGTCTCATGATGTTTATGAAATTCTCTACAGTTGTGGTAGAGTTTACATCAGTGAGATATGTCAGACATTGATGAATAGATTTAAAAGAACATATCCATCACTACAATCAAAATAACAAATAGATCACTGGAGTTCACCATATTGTTAACACAGGATCCAATCTGAAAACATGTCTGCTGTGGAGAGAAGACCAGTGGTGGCGCAGACAAATAAAGGAGGCATTAGAAATTTTAAAGAGTAGCAACAATTTCAACAAATACAATGGGCTAGTATTCTACAACACTTGGCACTCTTAGCTGATAAGTATGTAAACAATAAAGTATCTGAAGGAGACTACTGAATGATAGCCAAAAACTTAGTAACTGAAATAAAAATGTGATATTACCTGGAAAACTGTGGTATTAAGAAAAAGAATGCTGCACAAGCCTATGAATTCATGTAACACTTTGAAGAAAACAAACTGACAAATCACCAAATGAAAATGAGGTGATTAATATTCAGATTTTCTCCACAGTCAAAAAATATGCAAGACTGCAGGCAGACTTTTCTTCTGACAATATGGAAACTGGATAATTAATCCATAAAATGAACCAAACAAACCTTAGAATACTAAGACTGGGGAACAAAAAATCAGATGATCATCCAAAGAGCTATCATCCAATTGCAATGCTGAGCATTTATCTAATAGCTTCCGTAAAAAAATAACAGTCTAAAGATACAACAGAAGATCCCAGCATTCAAGCTGGATTCCATCCAGAAAAAAGCTGAACAGAGCAAATTTGTTAATTGGAGATTACAGACAAAGCCAACCAAGAACACTGTAATATTCTGACTACTAGAGTATATACAAGGTAGTAATGATCAATGTGAGAAAACTGAACCAATCAGAACATGTGTCTAAAATATATGGGATCACCTAAGAACACTTTATTAAAAACAATACCTCTAGAAAACTGCTGCCAAAAGAAGAATTGGAAACATCATGCCAATCTGAAAAGCTTTAGCAGACAAGTGTCAATAGTTCAATCAGAATGGCTATGCACTGACTCTACGATTTAATGCTAAAAACAATGAGACTTGTAAATCATTAGTAGAGCAATTAATATTAACTACACATGGCTACCCATTCCAACTTTTATGGCATACAGTAAATGAATGGCAAAAGAAAGCTCTGCTAAGAATACCATAAGAGCGTTAAAATTCCCAGCTGCTAACAATGAATTACACAGCTCACATAAAGCAAAAAACTAATATTTAGGCATTTCAGTTGATGACCGATTCGACATTCTTATATCATGGAAAAAATAGCAAATAAGAAGTAGCAGTCCAAGATGTTAAAGTTTTCCCTCCATCTACTAGAAACCACCTGAATTCAAACAACCCCATAAACGGTAGCCATTCAATAAGCACAAGTGACAGAAAATGTGCAGAAGCCCCTCATAAACAAGAAAAATTCACACAAACTTGTAGGAAGGGGAGGGGGGCAGGGGAAGATATAGTGGAAGAATATAAGAACTAAATATGTAATGGAAAATCTGCAGCTTCTTAAGCAGTGATAAGCAAAGCAAATTTATAGTCAGTTATATATATATGTATATGTTTTATACACACACACACACACACACACACACACATTTCTACCTTTATTCACCCCTATAACTGATCAAAATAAAATTATATTTGTTAGTAACATTTTTTTAATTAGGTGTCACAGATATTATTTTGTTTCACTTGTATCGATGTCCTCCCCCTCCCCCCGGCACTTCCACCACCACTCTGTGTGTTCTGCCTTTGTTTCATTTATGTGGCGGGTCTAGGTGTGATTACATGTTTCTCCCTGCCATATGTTGTTGTTGTTGTTGGGGATTTAGGGCGCATCAACATAGGGGTTATTAGTGCCCTAACAAATGCCTAGTGTGACAATGTGCCATAAAATTTGATTACTGTCTGTGTGACCGACTGTAAAAGGGTCGGCCACACAGGCAGCACAATAAAATAAAGTAGACTACAATATCGTCTGCATGGCCAACTGTTAAGAGGTCGGCCACACAGACTGCAGGGCAAAATTTAAAACTGATGCAATGGCTGTAAAATGGCCATAAACGATTAAAAAAACACAAATATTAACTGGTTGGATGTAAAAGGGCCAACCAGAATAAATGGATAAACTGGCTGGCTGTAGAATGGCCAGCCAGTGTAAAATGTCAAACATAAAAACGAACACACTTATACATATAAAATAAGGACAGATCTTAAATTGATGGCCGTAGAGGGCCATCAATTCAATCTAAAACCTAGACCGATCTGCCCAAAATTTTTGGGACAAGACCGGCCAAGCTACAAAACTTTAAAACCTTGGCCACATTGTCACTATCATTGTTTAAAATAAGGGACAGATCGTTGGCCAAGCCAATATCTGCCCTTAAGTCTAAAAATAAAATACAATTACTTAAAATGTGGCGTACGGTCAAAGGTACGCCACAAGCATCACATTCCGGTGAGTCCTCCCGGCGGAGAAGAAAGCTGTGCGTCAGAGGACAGTGCCCTATACGGAGGCGAGTGAGGAGAACCTCATCCCTCCTCGCCCGCTGGAAGGAGCTGCTCCACGGCTGAACGGTCTGTTTGACCAGCCGGAGCTTATTATGCTCGACTTCCAGCCACTGCCTCTGCCAAACATCAAAAACAAATCTCTTCACCGCCGAGGCAAGGTCTGACTTTGGGACCAGAGCAAAGTCAATTATGACCTTGTCGCAGGACAACTTGGCAGCTACATCAGCTGCTTCGTTCCCCCTGATTCCCACATGACCGGGTACCCAGCAGAATACGACCTCCTTCCCATGGGATTGGAGGGAAAGGAGGTCGTCCTGAATGTCCTGGATTAGACGGTCTGTTGGGAACATATTACCTATGGATTCTGTGAACTTATCCGTCTATTGCAGCTAAATAAAAAACTTCGTTTTTTGGCAGACGCGTTTCGATTTATTTAATCATCTTCGGTGCCAGATGATTAAATAAATCGAAACGCGTCTGCCAAAAAACGAAGTTTTTTATTTAGCTGCAATAGACGGATAAGTTCACAGAATCCTTATTAATAGCAGCTAAGGAAAAAGGTCTGAATCTCAACATATTACCTATGGCCTGAATATAGCTGAGGGAATCACAGCATGAAACACTTATTGCGCATTACTTTCATATGCTGGAGCGACTTTAACATGGCGTAGCACTCGGCGGTGTAAACACTGCACTTACCGTCAAGTTTGAATGTGTAAGTCGCTCGAGGGAACACGACAGAGCAACCAACTCTGTTAGCCTGCTTAGACCCATCCGTATATACCGGGATAAACGTGTGATACTGGTTTACAATATCTCTAAATATATTAATAAAAACCCTGTCAGCGGTAAACAGTTTGAATACCGAGACATATCTAAAATTATCCTGGGCCTCTTTAAAAGCCAGGGAGGAGATTTACTCCAACCCTGATGATAAAAAGCAGGCAGTTAAAAACCATATTCCTCTAAAATAGCCCTTATGCGGTAGCCGAACGGTTTAGTCGCTCTATGGCGATTAGTGTATAGCCGTTGAAAGTCTGGATACATAACTAGACCATGCACGGGACTGCCTGGTGTTATGGCAGTCTTTAAGTAGTGTCGCACCATCTTTGAGATGTGGTAGCCAGTTGAGCCTTGTGTCAAAAATGAGGCCCTGAAAACGAGCAGTATCAGTAAAACGGTGTTCCTCAAGGTAAGGTGGGGCTCAGGTAAAAGAGTTCTACTACGAGTAAAAAGTACACACCGGGTTTTCTCAGCAGAGTAACGAAAACCGAGTAAAAAGTACACACCGGGTTTTCTCGGCAGAGTAACGAAAACCGGTTTGCACTGACCATTCGTCCAGCCTGTTCAGCGTGAGTTGCAGCTGCCGCTCGGCGCTCCTCAGGCTGGTCGATGCAATAAAAATTAAAAAATCATCCACGTATAAAGAGTATGCTATAGGACTCCTAATTATGGTTACAATGCTATTAATAGCAATTGCGAAAAGAGTCACACTTAAAACTGACCCTTGAGGAACACCATTTTCCTGAATAAAAAGATCAGACACTTCACTACCGACTCGGTACTGGAAGCAACGACCAGATAAAAATGATTTTAAGAAATGGGGCAGGTTACCCCTAAAACCCCAGTCATGTAATTGTTTTAAAATAGCATGCCGCCAGGTAGTATCGTAGGCCTTCTCAATATCAAAAAATATTCCCACTAGATGTTGGCTGCGGACAAACGCATCCTGTATCGCCGCTTCCAGCAGAATCAGGTTTTCCATGGTGGAACGGAACTTTCTGAATCCACACTGAAAGCGGCTCAGAAGGTTTTGGGATTCCAGACACCAGACGAGACGGCGGTTTACTATCCTCTCCAGTGTCTTCCCCACGCAGCTTGTCAGGGCAATACTACGATAACTACCTGGCAAAAACTTATCCTTTCCAGGCTTTAAAATAGGAATTAATGTTGCTTCTTTCCACGAGTCGGGGAAGTGTCCTCCGGTCCAAATCTGATTAAAAATATCTAAAAGGTACTCCTTAGCATCTTTACTAAAATGCCTCAGCATCTGGTACTGGATCAGATCAGGCCCTGGAGCAGTGTCATTTGCACTGTTCAACGCTGACTCCAGCTCCCAAAATGTAAATGGGCAGTTGTAGGGCTCTGAATTCGACGAATCGAAGCACAGCACTCGCCTCTCGGCAGCAACTCTTTGTCGCTGAAACTGAGGGTCAAAATTGGCGGAGGAAGTGACGGCGGCGAAGTTCTCCGCCATCAGCTGCGCTATGCTTAGTTCGTTGGTAATAACACGTCCGTGATTCAGTAATCCAGACACTGGTGGGCGGGAGTACCTTCCAGATATACGGCGGATAGACTCCCATACTTTTGATGAAGGTGTGGAACGATTTATACTGCTCACAAAGTTCTGCGAAGACCTTTTCTTGCTCTCCTTAATAACGCGACACGCCTTAGCTCTGGCTATACGGAACGCTACTAAGTTGTCATCAGATGGCTGCATCTTAAATCGGCGTAACGCCTCCTGTGTCCCTTAATAGCGGAACAACATTCGGCGTTCCACCAGGGGACGGGCGTTCTTCGCAGCGTTCCGGAGCATTTAGGCATGGAAACATCAGCCGCCTCGTGAATCACAGCTGAAAAATGATTCACCATCTCCGTGATGCCTTTACGAGGCTGGAGGGATAGTGACCTGCGATACAACGGCCAATCGGCTTTGCTGACGTTCCATTTACGTCGGTTATTGCCTCCTCCGCGTTCAAACTCCGCGATTGAGGGGCAGCACAATGAAAGGTCAATGGCAGAAGACGTACTGGTAGCAGTGGTAAAATGAGTCATTTGCCCTGTATTCAGGATACAAATTTCCTCCTGCTCTATCAATCTACCAACCACTCGGCCCCTGGGGCAATCAGTGGAGGAACCCCACAACGCACAATGGGCGTCGAAATCTCCCAAAAGGAGAAAGGGCTGAGTGAGTTGTCGTATAATGCCAACCAGGTTGTCATAGGCGACTGACACACTGGGTGGCAGATAGATAGAGCATACGGTCAGTTGGATTGGACCGTGTATTTTCACCACAACTGCTTGTAGTGTGGAGGTGAGAGCAATGGGTTCGGAATGGACGGTGTTTAGGATCAACACAGCCACTCCTCCCTTAGCTCTATCAACCTCGGTATTGTCCTTTCTGTAAATGTCGTATCCTCTTAGCACTGGTTGGTGGGATGGTCGAAAATGTGCCTCCTGTAAGCAGATACACAATGGATTAGACCGTGCTAAGAGTTGGACTTCCTCTTTGTGAGCCTGAAAGCCATTGACATTCCACTGTAGTATGGGAGCCATCCTACCTATTTAAAACCACCCGCCCCTGTTCGGGTGGGTCCTCCAATAGTGACTGCTGAGGAACGGGACCAGATTCGTCCACCAGCATTACATCGTCTTCGAAGACGACTTTTGTTCTAAGGCCTCGGCGTCTTGCGGATCTTTCATCCGCCGAGGCCTTGCCCCCTTCTTCCCCCCCGCCAGTTGGAGACCTGGAGGAGAAGCGGAAGGGGATTTGACGAACATAGAGGGGTCCGTATGTCTGAACTTCAGACCCCGAACTTTCTGTACTGTTTGCCATCCGCTACTAGCCGATGGCGTAGCCTTTACTGCTTCTGCTGCAGGAGCTGCATCCGCCGCTGGAGCTACCTCTCCCGCGACAGTGAGACCCACACCTGCAGCCAATGTAGCAGATGGCTGTTCTTCTGCTGTTGGACTTGTTGTACCTGCTGTCTTAGTGGTCGTGGTTGCAGAGGTGTTGCTGCTGACGTCCGCGGTCCTTGGTGTTAGGAACTTAATGGGTATTGCACCACATTTGCACTGACAGGAGCACATGATGCTTGTGCCCATGTCTACAACGGACGTCTGTGTTGCAACATTTTGCTTCCTGACGGGAGCTGACAACGTTTTGGCAAAACTAATGGCGAAGACCAGTGGCACAAGCGCCTTAAACCGTTTCTTTGCCTCGCCATCCGATAAACGTTCCTTCGTCTTCAACTCCTTTACCTTCTTTTCTTCAAGGTACACTTGACACTCCCTGCTCCAGGCCGGATGTGGCCCGGAGCAGTTAATGCACACCTGTGGGAGGGTGCAACTTGCACCCGGTTCATGCGCCGACTTTCCACATTTCCCACAAGTGGGGTTGCCTTTGCAGTTCGCCATCATATGCCCAAACCTCTGGCACTTAAAGCAGCGCATCAGGTCCGGAACATATGGGCGAACGTTTAAGTTTAAGTAGCCAGCTTTGATGGCTTTGAGCAACGTTGGAGTGTTGAACATCAGGACGAAGGTGGCAGTCTTCTCAAGATTGCCGCTAACCCTTCGTTTAATCTGCCTGACCTCGACCACATTTTCTGATTGCCACTCCTTAAGGAGTTCCTCGGGCTCATGTCAATAAGATCTCTACAGGTGATCACACCTTTACTAGAGCTTAGAGTCTTATGGAGTTCGCATTTCACTGCGAACTCACCGAGCTTCTCACACTTAAGGAGTAAGACAGCCTGCTTGTAAGTAGATGTTTCTAGAAGCAGTGTCCCGTTCCTCAGCTTTTTCACACTTTTTAGCATTCCAGCTATACGTTCCAAGCCTTTATGTATATAAAAAGGAGAGATCTTTTCAAAAAATCCCTCCTTTCTTCCCATTATTATGAAGGCGTTATCTATAATAAAACCCTTCCTGTTACTGTCCTCTTTCTCAGGAGGAGGGCTTTCAATCCTCGCACGCTTACCTGTTCTTTGGGTGGAAGATTGGCCCTGCGGATTGCCCAAGCCGCAGGCAAATGAATTGTTTTCGGTTTTTTTTTTTGTTATTTTGTCCCACGAGTCCGGAGGACCTAAAAGTCGAGTGACGTGGAGCCCCCGTGTCACACCACCAAGCCCAATACAACAAGGGTGCGGCAGGTGCCCCTGAGGTTGTACGCTAGCGGGTGGTTTGCCTCACCACCCATCCACCTCCTCGGCACGTTACTCACCTTGAGGTTGAGGTTTTTTTTATAGAGGTTTGTACCGTCCTCGCGATGAAGCCAAGATCCCCATTCTCCTAGGCACACAACGTTCCACCGCCACGCCCTACGGTGGTCATTGAAGCATGGTAGGAGTTTACGGTGTGGGAAACTTGTGACGCTCACAAGTTTCCAGCTCGGGCACTGCGGGTTCGCCAAACCCGTACCTGGCACTTGCGTACCAGGCCCCTGCGGGGCCCTGCCCTATGTCTCGCCTATCACATGACAAAGGTTTCTCACCAAAATATTGTGCAATTTGTTTGTTTTTGTATTTTTTACATTTTTTCTCGCCCTCCTGCCTTCATCTTTGGTAAGTGACAGGTTATTTTTCCCTATTTAGTCTTATTTTTAGTGCCCAATGGCAGTTTCTTTGTTTCCATTATGAAATGCTACATGTAAAATAAACTAAAAGTTGATAGAAATAATCTTTTTCAGCTTAATATTTTTGCAAGTGAACTAGATTATGATTTGGCAAAATAAATATGAAATGTTTGTTATAATTAGATAATTCTGCACAAATAGTAAACAAAATCTTGGTGAAAAATACTGTAGGGGTAATTAGATGACTAGGGGAATTGCCACCAGAGCATTGGCTCAATCACAATCAAAATTAATAATAATAATAGTAAAGAGATTTGACTATTTTGTTGTTAGAAATGCATGCTTGGCACTTTTTCTAAGAACAAATATTACAAACATAATTACCTTGAGGGATGGGTTTAACAACCTCAGGGGCTTTTGGATTTCCTTGTTAAATTCAGACCACCGTATACCATCTGCTTTTTTAAGTTTTACTTCAATCTAAAAGCAAACATATATGCTAGAAGTTACACATTATTCATCAGAGCACAAAAAATACATCTAAAAAAGGAATTATCTAAATCTATGATGACACTACCAGAACTACTGAAATATTTATGTATACTCTTAAGTTTACAAATTAGTGGTAATATAGAAAGAAAAGTGATAGAACTGTAGCAAAAGAAAACGAAAACTGTTGCAATTTCATTTTTTTTTTTTTTTTTACATGGCAGGTATAGTTTGTTCTATTTTATCAATTAATGAACAATGATGAATGAGATAAGGAGAATGGTTTTAGTAACACATCAAGAAGGAAAGGATCCCTGACTGTACCTAAGAAGAGTTTTTTTCCCAATAATTGATTGTTTGCAGGAGTGGCTAGGGGCAACATTTCATTCAGAATATTTATAATTCCCATAACATTTACATAGTAAAAGTATAAATAATAAAGGATAGGGAAAATGACCCATCGCTAAACCAAAGTTGAAGATTGTGATGAGTAAAAAACGTGATGAACGAAAACATATACAATTATTCAGTTTAACACCTTATTCATAGGGAATCAGCCATATGGTTCGAAAGGTGTGCTTCCCTATCACATGAATAAGGTGTAAAACCAAAACATTGTACATGTTTTTCACTCATCGCAGCCTTCAACTTTGGTGGGAAGAGTCATTTTCCCTATCCTAGAAGCAGTTTCCTTTTTGCTTGGTATCATTTATACAGTAAATAAGTTTTTACAACTATCTTCTTGATAATGACGCACTTTTAAACTCGCAACCAAGAGTGTAAAGAAACAAGTTTTTAGAAAGTTGAAGTTTTAGTTTGTTCCTTTTTGCTACATTCATTTGACAGCAAAGCAGCAAATGTGCTGAACAACCATATGTTATAGTATTTTCATTTTGAGTCTCCCTTCTCATTTTAGTCATAATGGCAGCATTATATGTTACGAAACTTTTAACACTACAGTTGTACTCAGATTCAAGACCTTATCTATTGAATCCATAGCAAGTTTAGTAAGGCATTCAGTCATATGTGGCTTTCCAGATATGCCTATGATGTCAGATAGAAATACTTCACTTTGCTCTGATGTAACGGTGCAAATAATCAGATCATTGTGAACATTTGACCAACCATGAACAAATTGACAAAATCATTTGAAAGGCTTGAAAAACATTTTTCCTTTTCTTCTAGGTATATTTCATCTAAGAATTTATCCTATTTATCCTTGCAAGATAGTGGGCGCAACATTGAAAAGACTTTTCTTACTTGATGTTGTACAGATATGAAACTGCAATTATTAGCAAACATGACTTTCTATTTGCTTGCCTAATACTTAAAAAAATTTGAAGGTTTTACTAAAAATGAGCTCTGGTTTCCACATTTATTCTTTTCAAATGAAGAACTTGCAGAATTACTGGGCTGGGAGAGAGGTGTCAATTCAGTATTGTTATCTGAAAAAATATTTACCTATTTTATAAGGATTTTATGCATGGGATGGCTGGTGATGGCAGGAGGTTGTGTGTGAATATAGTAGATGTCTACATAAACTTTTTAAATAATAATAAAATGTAGTTATAAAGGAACTGATTAGTGAAAACAAAATTTAAATCAATGACAAAACAAATGAGTTATGTTTTAATTCTTTTTTTTGTCCACTATTAAATTTTTCACTACAGCATTTTCATTTCTACACACGCTGCATTGCGACTTTTCATTTGCACAATAAGACCCCGAATCTTTATTTTTTCACTTCTCACAAATAGATCTGCATCTGGTTTTTGATGAATTTTTCTATAAAAAATTGCCATATGATATGTTCATGTGTTCCACCAGGCATTTTTAACTAATTCTATAGCACAACAAGCTAAATAACATTTTTTCTCATCTACTGTCAAAACAAAGCGAAGGGGATGGGGTTTCCTGCTCTCTGCCACCCACAGATGAGTTTCGTTTTTCACAGATAATAGTTGAATTATGGCATTAAAATGAAAAAAAAAAAAAATGACTAATTTGATTTTTTTTTTAAATCAATGAATTTTATTAAAAAATGGTCATTTCTCCAACCCTGATTGATTAAAAATAAATAAATTATTCATGGATCAAGTACTCAATGCAGTGGTGCAAAAGCTAGTCTACATATCAATTCTGTGACTTTTATAAAGGCCATTGCACGCCGTTATAAATCTTTACCTATGACCAAAGTTATTTGCTGGTCCCATTTCATGCTGATTTGTATGATTATAACCAAATACTTCAACCATGTCAATAACTTAACACTTGTCTTCTGAATAACAGACTGATTTTACTAGTTGTGCACAAGGCCGTGTACTTATAAAAAAAAATTTAGTGCAAGTTGTCATTCATCGCACCATGCTGAAGTAACATTCATATCTCCCTGAAATTGTAAGCAATCATCTGACTTCCTTACTTCACTATAAATGATTGTATCATCAGCAAATAATGTCAAGCTGGAATTAACATTGTTTCCAAGATCACTTACAAAAATTAAGAAAAGAGGTAACACCTAAATTAGTAGATGCTTCACCATAAACAACATACTGTGATTGACCAGTTAGAGAATCTCTTACCCATTCCGAAATCTGTTCCAATATACCAAATGCTAGAATATTCACTAAAAGGCAGTTGTGTGGTACAGAGAGGAAAGCTTTCTGGGGGGAGGAAGGGATGAATTAATTTGTGAACCTGTATCAATGACTTTCAACATATTAAGCGCCAATAAGCCTAGCTGTGTTCATAACGATCTTTTCTTACTAAATCAGTGTTGGTTTGGGGAAAGTAATTAGTTTTCATCTACGAACTTTGTAATGTTTTAGCATATAACATTCTACAGAGCCCTACAACAGATCTTAAAGGTACCTTTCTTGAAAATGGAAATTACTTGTGTAACTCTCCAGCAGGAAGGTATTTTTCGCTCTACTAAGGATCAGACAAACTGTTTGATTCCCTTCACATACTCCGTAAATACTCTTGCTGGGAGAACATCAGCACCAGGCATTTTCCACTGCTTCAGGAGCTCTACCTGCAGCATCTATTAGAAGCATAACCATCTCCAACACCATTCAACATATGACATCGTAGTTATCCATATTTTCACCAGTAAATGAATTTTTAAATTTTGGATTATTACGTTAGCCTTGTCACAACTTTCATGTATAAGTTCCTTCAACAGAGATTTTTTACATATGTTGAAAATTGCAGTGGGTTTTGCACGAGACTCTAAAAAAGCCACTTGCAAAAAAGGATATTCTTCAAACATCCTTTTAATTCAATAATTTTTCTAGATCGATATTGTACTCCATCGTTCCCTGTGTATCATCCTTTTCTTTTTGTACAGTCTTTTAATGTCACACACATACCCCAGTAGAAGATTCCCTTCTGTGATTGTTCTTTTCAGAATATGTCAGTCAATGCCTTACCTGATTATACATACAAGTACAAATCCACACTAAACCTCTTCAAAAATATCTCATGTTACTTTGAAAGTGTGATAATTATTACTCTGTTGTGTCCAAAAATATTTGTTTTAGGCATTTTCAAACTTGTAAACAATTATTTCTGCTGGCATTCAGTTATTCATTTATGGCTGTAACCACTGCTTTACAAAGAATGACGGCTCTACAAGGTTTTGTGTGGAGTACAGACACCTGAACATAGTAACCAAGAAAGATGGCTATCCCTGGCCCATAACAAATTACACAATGGAAACTCTTTCTTGATAAAAATGGGTTTCACCATTTGATATAAAGAGTGGGTACTGCCAAGTAGAAATGGCATCAGAGTTACATTAAAAGATGGCATTCAACATAGGAATAGGCCATTACACTCTGAAATGCCTCTGCTACTTTTTCATAACTAATGGGACATACACTTGATTGTCTCAACTGGAAAACTTGTTTGCTGTTCCTCAATGACATCACAGTGATCGGGTGTACCTTTGAAGAACATTTCAACATTCAGTTGTTAAGAAATGCGCACTTAAAACTTGGCCCTACAAAGTGCCAGTTATTTCAGCAGTAAGCTTCTTACTTAGGGCAGATAATTTTCTTACAGGGTGTTGTAACTGATTCAGAAAAGGTAAATACCGTGAAGGGATGGCAAGTACCAAAGAAATTTATTGAACTATTATAACTCCTGGGCTTTTCATATTACAGGAGGTTTATGCAAGATTTTGCCAAAATCTCATACTACTTGCACAATCTCACAGCTAAGGGGATGCAGTGGAAGTTGACCACCGACTGCCAACAAACGTTTGATACACTGAAATCCAGGAGGCACAGTGCCTCGATATTAGCATGCGGGGGAAAAAACTGTCAATACTAGTGCCTGTAGTTTTAGTATTTGAGCCATGTTGTCGCAAGAAGTTGAGAGTAAGGTGTGTGCGACTGCTTATTTCAATTAGCAGATTTTAAAGCCGCAAAAGAACTATTGTGTTGCTATGAGAGAATTATTGGCACAGGGAGTAGTCATAAATCATTTCCATAAATACCTTCATGGGCAGAAATTGAAAAGTTACGCTGCTGTGGCTTCTCCAATTTAAAAAATCCTGGACAGATAGCTCGTTGGATTGAAACACTTCAAAAGTACGACTTCAAGATCAAGCATACAAGAGGGAATAAGCGTGGGTATGACAATGCTCTCTTCCAAGTGAAGACACTTGATAATACTGTTAAAAAGCAGAAAAATGAGAAGGGATTGCAGAGCATACATGACAATTCCAGGGAAAGCCTGAGAACACAGACACACTACAATAGGAGGATTACATAGGAACTCTTCATTGAAAGTTATAATGTCTGGTTATATAACCCACAGAGAAGAAAATTAATGACTTAGAATAAGGAAGTTACCACATGGCAGAACGAAGGTTGTTCAAATAAAGGGGTCAAAAAATATTCAAGGCAATACTACACCATCTATCTGTCATCATTTGATCTAAGAGGAGGGTGTTAAGAAATGAATAATTTAGTGGAGTAAATGTCTGATGGAGAGAGCACCCTCTGTGTGGAAGAGACACTTTGGAAGTGTAATAGAGCATCAACAGCAATTGAAATTTGATTTAATTTATGCAGTGTAGTTTTGTGAAGTACACAAAATAAAGTGTTCAACGGTAAACAAACCTAAAAAGATGTAACAGTATTTACATTAGTGTTTCTTAATGTCTCGGCAACAGTTATGTCGGCATCATGTCATATAACCTTACTTATGTCAGTACACCTTCAAAAGAAGTTTAAAGGGTCCTTAAAACCAACAGCACATCGTTTTAGAAGCATTTTCCAGTAGCTTGAGAGTCAGAAAAGAAGTCAGTACTTACTCCTTAAGGAGAGTTTAAGCTATTTTATAAGTTTTAAAAAGTACTACAAAGAAAGTTAAAATTTTTTAGAAGCCTTTTGCCCACATTCATTTTCAGAGGTGTAAAACGAGATGACAATTCAAATTAGGTCTAACACTTGCATTTTAGAAAATTGTATTGTATGTGGAAAATATTGCACAAGAAACTGTTTTCACTTAATTTTTAAGGTACAGTAAAGATTCATAGTTCAAAATGTTAGGCATAAAATAATACACAACCTATGAAAAGATAGTCAATAACTAATAGGAAAGTATGTTTTTTAGACAAAATACGAGATTTCGCTGACTTTGCAATTCAGCATTTCTGTGGACATATGGGTCTGAGGCCTTAGAAACCACATTCAAATTAAAGAGAAATTTTCACTGAACAAGTAAAGTGATTTTCTTAAAGATTTCGACAATATTTAAGCTGTAAAAGGGAAATGAAAATTTAAGCATAATGGCAGTTGCCAAGCGTCAGTATAGTAACAAAGAATTAGCATCAAAGGAAATAGATAATGAGGAAATAATATTACCATCAGATAGAGAATCAAATTTAGCAAAGTTTGAAATATATTACAGATCGGTAGCACTCATATTTGGAGATAAGTGACAAAGTTTTTATCTGACTCTGCAATTATAGTCGGAATAGATTTTCACTATCAAATATATTTTGTATCTAGCCAGTTATATGTCAAAAGTTGAGGAAATTTTTATAGAATATTTTGATAGCAGAATCAGTTCACAGACAGAAGAATTGTAGGAATGATGACAGATTTAAAGCTTTTTTTCAACTTTAGCACAGAAACCACGAAATCTAGAGAAAAAACCTCTTTCACAACTGAAATTGATATTGAAAACAACCTTCACAAAATATCAAAATTTCAGAATGATCGGAATAAAAATAAGGTTTCCCTTTGTCAAATCAAGCATATGATGAGTCAGCTGGGCACAATATGAATATAAGGAGGCCACACCAGCCATGAGTGGCAGCAGTATTCCGGCAGAAACTGGACTGCGAGGACAGCGTGTTAGTCGTGGAGATCTAGAAGATTTTATTAGTGATGCAACAGCGGTGTGGGTTCACTCTTCCTTCGAGATGAACTTTTAACTTTCATCTAGGGGTTAGGAGGAAGTTGCTTACTACGAGAGGTTGGTTTAACCTGTAATCATTTCATTATTTTGGATAGAAGTCTGATTCTTTTCTATTACGCCTTACGCTGGTACCAAGTTTATGTAAGAGAATTTTGGACAGTATACAAGTTTGAATATATCAGGAAGTCTAGAGTTTTTGAGAACATACCTTTATGCCTTGAGGTAATTATGAGGGATTGATGACCATTAAACAGAATCCATTAAGGTACCAGACACGATCACAGTTAGGGCCAATTGCTGTATGCAATAACCTCAAATAAGCAATAAGTCTTACAATCAATAGCAGGCACTTATCACAAATATTGCCCTGGCAACAGAGTTTAATCCACATAATTTTACAAATCATATCTATTTCATTAAATGGGAAGTTTTACTGATGGCTGTAAATATGACACTAATGTGGGAATGCAATCCATCCTTAAGAAAAACATTCACGTCATTATTAAAAATTTCTGCTGTACTTATATCCAGTTTAAACCAGCTTACTGTATCAATTTCAAAATTTATACTCTTTTGTGCTACGAATTACACTTTCTAGTACAGGCTGTTTGCAACAAAGAGGTCACTATAAGAACTTATAAATGTCAAGATTCTCTTAACCCAATATATGTCAGTTGCCCTCATCCTCCCTCAACTGAAAAAATTCTCAATGCGCTCCACGCAGCCACCTGTGTAGAATCTCTTGTGCAGTGATTTCAAAGTGCCCTACACAACTCTAAACTATGGTGAAGCTCAAGGAGTCTGCAGACAAGATCATTATATAAATGACAACCTCTGATTCAGGTCCTTTGATCGCTCTGAATCAGAGGTCCACAACCTGTTCTGTCGATGTTGCTGATAACTCTGTCAATATCTTGCAGCCATTGACCACAGATTTCACCTTCAGCCTGCTTGATGGAAAAATTAGATTACACTGCCTACACACACAATACTAAAGAAGTTAGTAAAGGGAAATTAATAACCTAAAGATAAATTATATAAATAAAGAGCAACTAATTATCTGAATAGTAACTTGAAACCATCACATGCACTGACTACACACAAACTAGTCAGAAATTAAATAATAATTAGCTCTGTACCAAAGATAAATACAGGGCGTTCGCCGGAAAATGCAACCCTCCCAGTCTGTTGCCGTCGGCAACTTGCTCGGACATCGGAGCCAGCAGTTTCCGCCACACGCCACCGTGAATCACCGCACTGTTTAACACCTCCGCTGCCCCAACAGTGCAGTGCAGTGACCCTTACATTGTTAAGAACGGTTTCTTTGCATTGTAGCTAGTTTGTGACTTCAGTCTCTTATTAATCAGTGTTGTGAATAAACGTTTCTTTGCGGTTTGGCTGGTTTGGGGCTTCATACTCTTACTAATCTGTACCGTGTTTGAGTGTGAGTAAAATTATGGTACGTTACAGTTTGCAACAAAGAATATTTCTCTACGATACATATGTGAAGAAGAAGTCGTTTAAAAAGTGTCGCAGTAAATTTCGTCGCAAATATCCTGGCGCTTTACTGCCAGCTAAATCAACAATTCTGCGTCTGGTTAAAAAAGTAAGAGAAACGGGTTCATTTTTTAACAAAAAGAGACTGTCGGTCAACCGTATTCTCACAGAGGAGAAAATTTACGATATCGCTTTTCGACTAGAACAGTCACCCAAAAAATCATTAAGTCAGTTAGGGCAGCGTGTGTCTCGAAATATGTTTAGAAGATGTGGAATGTGCATTACACAAGAGTGTCAACACTTCCAGCATCTTTTTATAAGGTAAGCTAATGAATTACGTCACATTTAAATGCTTAGCACATACAAGTTTATGAAATAGTCCGCGGCCGATGGTCGAACAATGCCGGGAGCTGACCGCTCGCTCGCCGCGAGCAGTTTCTTCCTTGTAGCGCTAACAGTGGGTTGCGTTTCCCGGCGAACGCCCTGTACTAAGTAAATGCCAAGTACTGATCTTAACAAGTAGATGCTGACAAAGGAAACACAATAACACCACACAGAACACATGCAAGTTCTTGATACATATTTGTCAATATTTTGTTCTCCCAACTCAACAACAAATGATACAAATATACTTAATATTAAGAAAGGCTCAGATATCAACCAAAGAAGGTACCTTTACATGAAAAGTCTAATCTTCTGATTACAAGAAACAAAACAGATTGGAAGCTATTACGTAAGGTAGCATTTATAAAAACTTTATTAAAAAAACTTCTAAAACTCACTTTGGTTGAGTAGACTTTATGGCTGCAATTGGATGGAACTACAGGATGTGCTAAATCCAGTTCCATATTGTAATCAGAACCATTTGCAAGCTTTGCATTAATACTCAACTGTAAGAGAATGAGTACAATGGTACAGTAAATCATTCAGTATGCATAAAACTACAAGAAAACAGTATTAAAGAAACTTATTTTTTAGCCAAACAAGCCTACATTATCATTAGAACAGCATAATGTTTGCATAAACATACTGTGGTTTCTCCATATTCCACTTTAACAGAATTGGGGTCAAATTTTGTGTTTTTAAATAGTATTGCGACAACGACATGGGTTTCTGTCTGGTACCAGTCATGAGCAAATTTTTTTGTTTGTATCAATGGATTTGTTTCTGTTGCAGTAACAGCTTCTCCTCCTCCTCCTTCTGCCATTTGGTGGTAATGTATTTGCTCTAAAACAAAAATAACACATTAATGTCAAAAAATAACTTAAAAAAAATCAAAATTAAACAAAAAATCATCCAGTTTTATATGAAACGTGTGAATGGTGGAGATGCAGGAATAACTCCACATTCTTTCATTCTAAATAATAAAACACAAAAAGAACTCAAATAGTTCTATTTCACTGTTTATTCCATCATATAGTATGTTAAAATCATATGGCATTTACCTATGTATGGAAAGAAAACACAAATTAATCAATCAACGTTGAAGGAGAGCTGCAAAGATTGCAAAAAATATTTCTGCTAACCCTTTGATGTGGCGTATACTTTGTTACATGATACAACTATATTTGGTCTTGCAACATACTGTGCTGTGTTATGTTTGTCATGTTTCATCTTTACAACTCTCCTGCCTTAAACTCTTTACTTTCAATACACTTTCCAAATTATTTTGGGGTATTGTTTCCTGAAATGTTATGGAATTAGAGTGCATCTAATTACAGATTTGAACTGATCACAGAACCCAAGCCTGCCAAGTTATCTTTTTGGAGTAATTTGGTAGAACAGAAGTCATGCATTTTTCCTAAACTTAATTGGTTAATGGTGACAACAAAACAACCATTAAGCACTAAAAATAAGATAGGATAGGGAAAATTAACCTGCCACTTACCATACATGAAGATGGAAGGGTCATGTACAGTGAGAAAGCAATGTACAATAGTGTCTATGAACACCTTAAAAATAATAAAATTCTAAATAAATCACAATTTGGTTTCCAAAAGGGTCATTCAACAGAACAAGCTATATTTGCATTCACTGAAAATATTTTAGAAGGAATAATTGATAAATTAATTCCTGTGGGAATTTTTTGTGATTTATCTGAGGCATTTGATTGTGTAGAATGTAGATCATAAAATTCTGATACAGAAATTAAAGTATTATGGTATAGATGGTATTATTAATAAATGGCTTAGTTCTTACCTTCTGAATAGAAAACAATGGAGAATTTTAAGGCTGCTGAGTATATATACACATTGATGTCCTTTGTAGTCACAAATTATACTTTGTTTGAAACAAATAGTAAAATACACAACTATAGCACCAAAAGTAACAATAATCTTCACAAGGATTACAAGTCGTCATTTGTTCAAAAGGGAGTCCGATATTCAGGGATACATATCTTCCATAAGCTCCCAACGAACATTAAAGGTCTAGCATATGATAAGGATAAATTCAGAAAAAAATTGAAAGAATTTTTAATTGAAAACGCCTTCTACTCTGTCGAAGAATTTATTTCTAAGGTAACTACAAAATAAACTGTCAGTAGTTTGTGTAAATGTAGTTGACATAATGTACCATGTATGATATGACTATTATTATGTTTTACTTTGTTATGCAATTGTTTTTCTGTAAACTGACAACTTTCTACACCCCACAGAGCCAGTCTCTTATAGTGGGACCAATGGAAACTGAATGTTTTGTAATGAATACAAACACAAGAGAAAACCAAAAATAAACACATTTCACAATATTTCGGTTCGTAATCTTACTCATGCAAGAGGCGAGGCATGTGTCAGAGAAAAGATGTAAAGCAGGTCCCTATGCATACACATCAAGTAAAATATACAAGTATGGCAGGAGAAAGTTGTGTACATATCGGGACATGTCTTCCCCATGCCATAGGTTTCGCCTCTTGCATGATTAAGGCTACAAACCAAAATATTGTGGAGTGTATTTACCTTTGTAGAAAAACCTCTCGGGACCATAGCTGCGTCAAAGTAAAGCCGGATGGCAACGTTTCGAGAGCCAGCAATGCTCCCATTCTCAAGCCCCGTTTAACTTACTGAAGACTTTTGCAGAGCCGGCAAAGAATTTTCAGTGAAAATTAGTGTATTGCAGAAGTAGTCAATGAAATTATCATCAGTGCATATGCCATCAAAAAGGTCTGAACGTATCATTAGGGGCCTTACAAGGAATCATTGGTACACAAATTCCTTAGCATGTATTAAGAAAGAAAAATGTTGACACGAAAGCCAACACACACATTGATGAAGTTGTTCAAAACGTGGGTAGATCGATATGCAAGTACTACTTATGCCTGGTTCTTCAACAGGAAACTACCACATATCCACATGGCCAGTAGGGAAGAAGTAATGGCACACAAAACATTGAAACAGGGCCACATTTAAGCAGCATAGGCTACCTAGGCTGTAGCCTAGGGGCCCGCACCACAACCCCGGTGCCTGGACCAGTAGTGGAGCAAAACAAAAGGTCAAATTTTTTGGGTAGAATTTAAGCCCCGGATGGAGGGGCCATGCTGACAGGGGACCCGCACCACATGTACAGCCTAGGGGCTCACAAAGCCTAAATGCGGCCCTGCATTGAAATACTTAGTACCAGCGATTTATGACAGATATATTGGCTCAGGCATTAATCCAAAATTAACCATGCTGTCGTCTAGGCAGTGGTGCCATCATCATTACAATTAGTGCAAAATCTTATATATATACATATATAGACGTATATTTTTCTATATTTCACTTTTCAGCCACCACTACCTGGCACAGATCACTGGTCTTCGTGTGTGGAAGTAGCATGGTTTTTCCTGTCATTCACAACGTTGGCCGAATGCCGATAGCTGTGGGAATGTGGGAGATATGATGGTTATAAGTGGTTGATGCAGGGCATAATCCTATTTTGGCCAAAGACATGTGTCTCCGTATATGTCACCCTGCTGTCACAACTACATAGCATAGACCAACAGTATTTGTGTGTGGTAGTGGTATCTCCTATCGTGTACTATGGTGGTTAGAAGTCAGTAGCTATAGGGGTGTGGAAGATATGGTGCTTGAAATTGGTCAACCTGCAGCACTTTCATATTTCTACCAAAAACCTATGTGTCATGGTGTATCACTTTTCAACCAAAACTATCTATCACAGATCACTGGTGTTTGTGTGTGGTAGTAACACAGAATCACCCGTCGATAAAAACGTTGGCCCAATTTCGGTAACTGTGGTAGTGTGGGAGATATGGTGATTGAAATTTGTCGATCAAAGATATTTTCGTATTTCGACCAAAGACATGTGGGTGCGTATATTTTACTTTGCTGCCTGAACTACATAGCGCAGATGATTGGCGTTTGTGTGTGGTAATGGCATCGAGTCTCCCATTGTGCACTGTGGTGGTTAGATATCAGTAGCTGTCAATCCAAATTCTTTACAAACACGAACAAAGTCGTGGGTACCAGCTAGTTAACAATAATGTATTGTAAGAAGTGAGCCATTCATGGGCATCATTACTGCGGCACCACAATCTGATGATGAAATCTTGTATAACTTTACGAAACAAATCTAAAATAAAGAAAAAAATTGTTATAGGCCTATCTCGTTTGGTATTCAAGATATAACATGTCAGTTATAGGTATAGTTCCTTGTGCTATTGGTGACGTTTCTTCTGGTCCGGGCCGTATTTCAACCTAATAACAAAAACTACTAGGAAGAAAATAAAATACCTATGGCGCATTTTCACTGTGAAGATATAGTTTTAGTGAAAAAAAAATCTGGTTCAGGCCAGATCTCACCCTATTATTCTATCATTTGAGATACAATGTCTCGAGAACTAAGGACAACATCAAAAAAAAATATTCTTTATTTTTGATTTGTCTCGTCAAGATTTATACGAATTCATAATTAAAAATTTTCTATCGTGAAATTTTTCCTTCTGGTCCAGGCCACATTTCAACATAACTACGTCAATTTTGAGATACAATATGTCAAGAACTAAGCGAGGTAGCAAAAAAATTTATTATTTACTTTCAATTTGTCTCATTGCGTTAAATAAGAATCCATCATCAAATTGCGGCACCACGGTTATCGTAGAATCCCCCAATCCTGAACCAAAAGTATATTAAATCACTGGTACTACTTTGTAAACAAGTCCTAAATGTATCATGTTGATCCAGCATATATTCCAATCTAATTACAACTTAAAAATAATATGTCTCAATTGACTGCCACAGTATTTTTAAGCTACATAATTACTACGTTCCTTGTTTCAGATTTCACGTTAAACTGTAGGTACCAGAGGAAAGGAACTGTCCATCCTACCTCTAACAAAATGACTTACTATGCCTCCTTTGGAGGGATCCAACCAACCTTCAGGTTATGGACTAAAAAAAAGTACTATGCACGGCGGAAAGTGGTTCTGAAGTATCGTGAGGTACAGTAATCCCAAAATAAATACAAGGTTGTGTGGGAATGAAATCAGGAATTACTCGATTTTGCATGTAATACGTTTAGTTGGCAATCATATTTTCCAATGAAGATTGTGTGTTGAAATCGCTAATCCAGTTAAATATGGCTGCTAATGAACTTTAAGCGTTAACATAATGGAGAGTTCTATCATTACTGTGGCACTACAATCTGATGGTGGATTTATGTTGAACTTGAAGAAACAAATTGAAAATAAAGAACAAAAGTTTTTGATATCTCGCTTGGTTTTCAAGATACAGCATGTCAAAAATCAGATATATATATAGTTCCTTGTGCTTTTGATTTACGTTTCTTCTGGTTCAGGCCGTATTTCAACCTACCAACAACCACTAGTAAAAAAAACACCTATAGTTCATTTCCACCGTGTAGATCTACAGTGGTTGGTTTAATTCTAGGTGGTGATACTGCTGCCTCGCGACTGTTAACGTGACGTCGCGTTAACGTACAGTCATCCGCGTAAAAACATATATTGTTGGATCAGATGCAGGCGGCCTCTGTTAAGCGGCTTTAAATTATTGTGACCGAGTGAGGCAGCGGTATTCCCATCTAGAATTAAACCCAGTGGTTTTGGTGATTTTTTTTTCTGGTCCAGGTCAGATCTCACCCTAACCTCTTCACTTTTGGGTTACAATATCTCAAGAACTAAGTGACATATCAAAAACATTTATTCTTTATTTTCGATTTGTCTCTTCGAGTTACATACGAATTCATCATGAAATTTGGCTATGGTGAAATTTTTTTCTCGTCTAGGCCTCATTTAAACCTAACCACGTCAACTTTGAGGAACATCTAGAGAACTAAGCGAAATATCAAAAAACTTTATTCTTTACTTTCAATTTGACTCGTCGAGTTACATAGGAATTCATCATCAAATTACAGCGCCACGGTTATCGTAGAATCCCCACATAATGGCAACTTTGTTTCGAATTATTCCTACACTACGTGCTCCCCGTTTTTCGTGTCATTATTTCTTAAGTATTACGTACTAAGGAACATATGTAAGCCCTAATCAAATTTCAGACCAGAGCCACAGACTATACGCTCGAAACCAAAAAAATAATCAATGATTTAACACTCGTCATTAATAACTTCACATAGAATATTACTATATCATTAGGAAAGGTCACTTTTTAATATGAGATCAACTCTGACTAGTTGTTCTAAATGAAAGTAAATAGTGGTAGAAAAAAAGCATCTTGTAAAAGTAACATATACATTTTTAAATGGCCAGTATTATGTATGTTGTTCGACATCGGATAAAATAAACTACTGCCAGATTTAAAAAAAAAAATTGAATCTTCAACACACCGTACGTCCTGTTCCTGACAGTGCAGTTCGTCTTACCTCAGCAGGATTTTAATAATGTTACCAAAACCCGAAAACACAACACAACGCCAATACACTCATCTTCCAAAGAATACAATGTAACTATCAGGTAATAACAACATGCACAAAAATATAATCTCTACTTAACATAGAGGCGACTGTTCACCTTGCAACAGATTGCTTTGTAAAACAGTGAATATTTAATAATTTTGTATTCGTTGGTACAACTTCAAACGACTTTTCCGCAACACAAACCGAAAGTCAACATCGACACTCTAGAACATACAATACATTATCAGTGACATTCTTTCATTCTTTGCCTAAACTACGATTTCGAGATATAGTCCCTGGTCGACCGAGTTTCACTCGACATTAACGTTGATAAACTTAAAAATAATTCGAGCAAAAGAATTTAGATTCCGATAGGAGTAGGTATCTACAAACCCCTCCGACCATCCTGATCTGGATTTTCAATGGTTTTCCCAGATCGCTCTACGCGAATGTTGGGATGGTTTCTAAACATAACCCATAGGCGCCTGATGCCATATTGCATATATCCCTTCCTATGCACAAATGGTTACAAATCAGGATTCGTACAATGCACCCTCCGCCACCCACTTTTAGTGAATCGCTGAGTAATCTATATATTAATACGCTAAGCGAAAACTTAGGATCCATTTTTAAGAATATTGCGCGGCCGGAGAAGAGTGAGATTTGGCGTAGTTAAAGTTTATATGGAGAAGAAGAGCAGAAAGCTAAAATCTTATATATATATATATATATTTCACTTTTCAGCCACCACTACCTACCACAGATCACATGTGTTTGTGTGTGGAAGTAACATGGAGTTTCCTGTCGTTCACAACGTTGGCCGAATGCCGATAGCTGTGGGTATGTGGGAGATATGATGATTAAAGTTGGTCAATGCAGGACGTTTTCATATTTCGACCAAAAGTTTGTGTCTCCTTATGCTCCCTTTCCTGCCACAACTACATATCATAGACCATTGGTGTTTGTGTGTGGTAGTAGAATCGTGTCTCATGTCGTTAGATGTCGGTAGCTATGGGGGTGTGGGAGATATGGGGGTTGAAAGTGGTCGACCTGCGGCAATTTCATATTTCTGCCAGAAACGTATGTGTCTTGGTGTATCACTTTTCAGCGAAAACTATCGATCACACATCATTGGCGTTTGTGTGTGGTAGTAACACCGAGTCACCTTTCGATCACAACATAGGCCGAATTTCAGTAACTGTGGAAGTGTGGGAGATACGGTGGTTGAAAATGGCCGATCAAGGATATTTTCGTATTTCGACGAAACACATGTGTCTCCGCATATGTCACTTTTCTGCCACAACTATATAGCATAGACCATTGGTGTGGTGTGTGGTAGTAGAATCCTGTCCCTTCTCGTACGCTACGGTTGTTAAATGTCGGTAGCTATGGGAATATCGTAGATATGGGGGTTGAAAGTGGTCGACCTGCGGCAATTTCATATTTCTGCCAAAGACGCATGTGTCTTAGTGTATCACTTTTCAGCGAAAACTATCAATCGCAAATCACTGGCGTTTGTGCGTGGTTGTAACAGAGAGTCACCTTTCGATCAAATCGGTGGCCGAATTTCAGTAACTCTGGGAGTGTGGGAGATATGGTGGTTGAAAGTGGCCGATCAAGGATATTTTCGTATTTCGACCAAAGACATGTGTCTCCGCATGTGTCACTTTCCTGCCACAACTGCATACTATAGACCATTGGGGTTTGTGTGTGGTAGTAGAATCGTGTCTCCTGTCGTGCACTATGGTTGTTAGATGTCGGTAGCTATGGGGGTGTGGGGATTGAAACTGGTCGACCTGCGGCACTTTCATATTTCTACCAAAAACGTACGTGTCTCTGTATATCACTTATCAACCAAAACTATTAAGCGGAGATCACTGGTCTTTGTGTGTGGTAGTAACACAGAGTCACCCATCGATCAAAACGTTGGCCGAATTTCGGTAACTTTGGGAGTGTGGAAGATGTGGTGGTTGAGTGGTCGATCAAGAATATTTTCGTATTTTGTCCAAAGACATGTACCCCTTGACTCTAGAAAAATACTACATAAGTCGTACTCCTCATCAAAATTGATGTTTTAAGTTCCACGCCAACAAACTCAAAAGTTAGGCCGGAAGCGTTGTGCACATGGAGGAAGGAATATATGGAAGCGACGGAAGGGACCTTCACCACGTACTGGAATGAAACCAGGAAGAGAGAAGTGGAGTAGGGAGGCCGCCATATTGTTTGGCCGTAGAAACACTGGGAATAGGCACAAAAACCTCAAGGGAATCATAAGACAACCGTGGCACCCCAATTTGATGATGGATTATTATGTAACTCGACGAGACAGATCAAAAATGAAGAATGAAATTTTTCGATATCTCGCTTAGTTCGCGAGATATACTGTCTCAAAAGTGAGGTTGTTAGAGTGAAAACATGCCGAGCAGCTCGCGGTGAAGTACGCGGTGGCGGTAGCGGTAGATGTTTCATCCACGTGAAACAATAGCATTGTTAGTAATGAGTCAGCGCACGCCGAGGCGGTCGCACCTCACCGCTCTGCTCGCTGCTCACCGCGATGTCGATGAAAGAACAAAGTATTTTGTTTTCACCTCGCGGCCTAGCACGCCGCTGGAGGTCTGCTTGGCTCTGATTGGCTGAGGTATGTCAAGGCCACGCGATCCAGTTTCTACAATTGATTATGCAGGTCGGCTTTCGTATTGTACAGAGAGGCGTTGTTTAATTTTTTTCTTGTTATAAATCTTGATTTATTTAATGGATGTCATTTTGTTTTAGACAACTATAGAAATAAATTAACAATGTACTGACATTGACAATGCTGCATTCTGTTTTAAATAAATTATTGATGAAATAATAAGTACAGATTTTTATAAATTGGACAATTATGGAAAAGTTAATGTTTCAAGCAATTAGACAGTCAGTGGTAGATAAATTTGAGGTACAATATCTCGAGTGAGCGAAATATCAAAATAATTTATTCTTTATTTTCAATTTGTCATGTTAAGTTGCGTACGAATTTATCATCAAATTTGGATATGGCGAAAGTTTTCTTCTGGTCCAGGCCCCTTTTCAACCTAAACACGTCAATTTAAGGTACAATATATCGAAAACTAAGCAAGATATCAAAAAATTTTAGTCTTTACTTTCAGTTTGTCTCATCGAGTTACATAAGAATTCGTCTTCAAATTGCGGCGCCACAGTTATCGTTGAATCCCCTCATACCCTAAGGGTGAAAATATGCCGCGCAGCTCGCGGTGAAGGTGGCGCTGGTGGTCGCGCTGAATGTCGATGGGTAAAAATATGCAACGCAGGTCGCGGTGCAGATGAAGGTAGATGTCAACGTACAGCTGCTAGCGTTCACCAGTGTTTTGAAAACCCTTGTAGGTGCCACACTTTGTAAACTGTTCATATTTTGTGTTTAACGCGAGTATCATTTACTTTATTTAACCTGCAATGATTCGTGGAAGTGATAAGGATAGGGATGATGATGGTCTGTCAGTAGACACAAAGTGGTGGCTACTTTCTACGGTTGGTATCGGAAGGTTCATTTAACAGCAAATAAATGATCGGAGACAAACGCTTAGTGTATTTCAACATTTAGATGAGGAGTTAAAAACTCATACAGACTTATTCCTACGAAAGACCACAAACTTTCCGGTAAAATTATGGAAAAACTGAAGTCAAATGTTTATAACATTTATCACAACAATCAAATAAATCCTGAGGGAAAACTCGTCGTGACTATAAATTAATGGTAATTATTGTAAATAAAGTAATGTTCTGTTTAACGAGACATTTTCAAGTCAAATCTAAACGTTTTCAATCCAGAATCAAAATTTCTATTTAAATCTCAGAATTTTCCATTTCAAATTTAGTCATCAATTTATTTTAAATATTAATTAACATGAGATTTTTTTTTTTACTTTCTTTACTTTAAATTGATAATGATTGCTCGACTGAATTGTCTGATGTTCCATTTCTGTCGGTATATGATGTGTAATATTTTCTGAATAGTTAATAAGTCACTAACAATAGATAATTATTTCAGTCTGGGCAAATGCAGATGGATGCAGGAAAGGGGGGAAAATGGGTGTGTAGGGAAATCGCCACCGGAGCGTGCGCTTCATTGCAATTTAATTAAATATTATTATTATTATAAAATATGTTGTAATCTGGCCTGGACCACAAAAAAATTCACCGAAATCACCATATCTACACTGTGGAAATGCAATATAGGTGTTTTATTATTATTTAACAGCCATACACGGAAAAGCGTCAGCACCGCCTGGCGGCTAAAACGCAACCCAGCAGGTCACACCACAGATATTGCTTCACAACACTTTAAGCTGATCTAAATAGGTCTTCACCCGCCGCGGTGGCGTAGGGGCTAGAGTACTAGCTCCACGTGACGATAGTCACCGGCTCGAGTCCGGCCGAGGGCATGGGTTGTTAGTGTAAGTGTTTTGTGTGTGCACATATTATGTCCGTCCTGTGTTGTGTAGAGTATGGCATAAGAGAACCCAAAGGCATAAAAAAAAAAATTCTTCACACATAAAAAAAACACTACGCAATTAACTTAAATCACATTTAATTGCCAATGTGGGGAATGAAACAATATGACCACAAGCTGGCACTCGATTTCAGGCACAAGGGTGTGGGAAGATTCTCTGTTTTAGGTAAGGGTGTCAGGGATTGGAATGAGTTACCAAGAGAAATGATGAATAACTTACCGAAAACGTTGAAAGAATTTAAAGATAAAATTTGTAGAGGGCAAATGTAGGTGGCTCCAGGATAGGGGGAAGATGGGGGTGTAGGGAAATTGCCACCGGAGCCTGTGCTCCATTGCAATTAAATTAAATATGTAATAATATGAACAATGTTAACTAAATTAATATCGGATAAAAGATGTGGGATTATGATGGGGAGAAGAGAAGTTAGGTTTTTGTAAACCAGACGTAAAGACTATTTTTTCCGCTTGTTTAAGATATACATATGCAAAGTTCAATCAAAATCGTGTCAAAACTGTGTAAAGAACAAAATTAAGGGGAAGGGTTGAATAGTAATCCCCATGTAGGAAGTATTTTTCTGTTTGTTTTACATCATATGTATACAAAATACCGTCGAAATCGGACAAAAACTGTGGGTTTGTAGAAAGGTATTTGAAAAAAATAAGGGGTGTGCAGCGGGAGGAGGGTTAGGGTTTTTTTTTTTTTTTTTTTTTTTTTTTTTTTTTTTTTTTTTTTTTTTTTTTTTTTTTTTTTTTTTTTTTTTGCCAGAAACTTCACAGGCGTGCACTTCATAAGTTACCAATGAGTCTTCATAATCAGATGAATGGTTTATGAACGCTTAGAAGACGAACAAACATTCAGTTTTGTATATTATATGTGTTATATGTACCATCAAAACTAGATACAATTGGTGGATTTTTACAACGAATGTTGGAAAAAAATAAAGTGGTGGAGGTAAAAGAGAAGAGGGGTTAGGTTTATCAAAGCAAATGCAGTTTACAGTATGCTTGTGGAAAGTTTCGTCGATATCGGATAAAAGCCGTGGGATTATGCAAACAAAATTAAAGGGGGAGGGGATAAAAGAGTTGTGATTTTACAAACCAGATAGGCAGTATTTTCATGCTTTAAAGTAAAATACTAACTTAGTACACAACGCGATGGTTGATTGAATCGTACCGACGGAGTTGTGATAACCTTTGGGTCAGAGGCACTACGGCTAGTTCCTTTCCTGTGGGACCAATAGTTTAATGTCGAATCTGAACCACGGAACCCCCAGGAGTAGCTCAAATGATCGAATACAACTCTTAAAAATTCCTGCTTCTGCTGGGATTTGAAACCTTGACCTGAAACAGAACGGTCGCACTTTAAGTGAATCGCGGTGTAATAATAGTAATAATAATAATAAAAAATTTTTTTGAGTTCTTTGTGCATCCAATTCCAAGATAAGATCTATGTCAAGAGTTGATTTCCAAAGGTTCTTCTTCCAAAGATAGCGACAGAGGTTTCGATGGTTTCGATCATAGAGGAAGGAATATATGGAGACGACGCAAGGGACCTTCGCCACATACTGGAGTGAAACCGGGTGGAGACAAGTGGGGAGGAGAGGCCGCCATATTGCCTGACCAGAGAAACACGGAAATAGGCACAAAAACCTCAAGGTAATCATAAGACAACCGTGGCACCGCAATTTGATGATGGATTATTATGTAACTCGACGAGACACATCAAAAATGAAGAATAATTTTTTTTGATATCGTGCTTAGTTCTCGAGATATACTGTCTCAAAAGAGTGGAGTTTCTGGTTGAAATTCAGAAGAAACGTGTCCCCAAAGTCAAATTTGGTGATAGATTCTTATGTAACACGACGGTACAAATCGAAAATAAAGAATAAAAGTTTTCGATATCTCGCTTAGTTCGCGAGATATACTGTCTCAAAAGTGAGGTTGTTAGGTTATGAGGGGATTCAACGATAACCGTGGAGCCGCAATTTGATGACGAATTCTTATGTAACTCGATGAGAGAAACTGAAAGTAAAGAACAAAATTTTTTGATATCTCGCTTAGTTCTCGAGATATTATACCTTAAAATTGACGTGGTTAGGTTGAAATGCGGCCTGAACCAGAAAAAAAACTATTGCCATATCCATATTTAATGATAAATTCGGACGTAACTTAATGAGCAGGTAATTCTTTTTAACTTGAATAACAAACTGTTTATTTCTTCAGTCCTTAAATTTTAGTTGATGTTCAAATATGTTATATTTTCACATTATATTTCAGTAATTGACAAGGAAGATTTCAAAATCTAGAAATATACTTGTAGACATATTTAAAAACAGAAACAAGTCATATCTGAAAATTTAAAATAATAATAAGTCAATGTTTAGAGCTTTAAAAAAATTAGTACTTCATAAAACCTCATAGTTTCTGAGCTTACTTAGAAGATATTGTACTGGTAGTGGCCTATATAATTTTGTTATAAAAATCAGTACATTCAAAAATCAGAAGCTAACAGCTAATAATAAATAAATTGTTGGTTCTCTTCAGGTATACACCGCATTTCAACCTGCCAACATTTCCATTAATATTGCCGCTACAAAACCAAACTATGTAGACACATCTAAACACAAGAAAATGCATCGCGAACTACATTTCCGTCAACAAAGTTTATTTCATCACGTTTAGTAGTTCGCACAGCACAAATTATCACGATTAATTTCATCATGCAATTTCAGTGTAAACTCAAGCGTGAGTAATGCATGCAGAATACCATATTCACTGTGTCGCGATGTAAACATGACCCGTTTAAATTAAATTTCCAACATTTGTCTACAATAAGGCTAGCTTTTCAGGTGCAAAATAGTATCATGTGCTAATTGTCTACACTACACCAACAAAAATTTGAGAATAATATGATCCTATTGAGAGCAATGAATAAATTTATAGCGAATGGCACCAATGTTGCGGTTGCGTGTCAGATACTTCAAGAACGATAATTACAATGTGACTTACTTATGAAACGCTATTCCCGGTTTTTTCCTATCTCGTCTGTTTGTGAAACCATATGCATCACAACTTCGCATTATAGAAAACTTTAGAATATTAGAAATGAAATATTCTCAGCAGCTGACACAGTGCAAACAGCCCAATGTACTCTTACGATGTCCGCCACCCAGGCACAGTTTTTTCACGAGGTTTCACGGATTTCGCGTTATCTCGTCTCCATATATTCCTTCCTCCATGGTTTCGATCGCCAAATATAGGAAGTAAACTCTTTGTTCACTTGGCTAGTCACCCTAGAACAGCATATTAATTTTCAATGCCGATAAAAACTTCGTTCTCAACAGGACCGATATATGCTTTATATAATTTTCTATATTTATATATATTCTGAATTCAATGGTGACACCAGCCGCTCCTGCAAAAGATCTCTTATTGGAATACTCTTTCTAAGGTATAGTCAGGGATCCTTTTCTTCTTGAGATGTTACTAAAAAACATTCTCATCGTCTGTATCATGATTCTTTATTAATTTATAAAGTAAAACAAACTATACCCACCGCATAAAAAAATAAGATCTGCATTGTTAGTTTTCTTTTGCTATGGTTCTAAATGTATGTTATGATAAAGAACAGAATTGAACGCTTTTCGTCTCTCTTGTAATATTTCGCTGCCTAAGAAATAGTTCCTTACCAATAAATGTATGCAATTTTTCTCGGCGTTGTTTATTTATAAACGTTTCTCGGGAAACAAACCGAGTAATATTATTATTGGTGCACACGTTTATAAAAAAGTTCCTTACCTCTTTCTACATTACCAGGGATAATTCTTTTCCCTGCTTAAAAAGTTTCCGCAACTCATTGACGTCGTTTAGGATATTTTGTTTTCTTTTGCTGCGGTTCTAAAAGTATGTTATGATGAACTAGATGAACCACAACAAAGACATCTCCGCAGAAACAAATTTGTACCTGTAGAATTCTTTCATCTCTCTTGTATCATTTCGCTGCTTAAGAAATAGTTCCTTTCTTCTTGTTACATTTCCAGTACTAATTCTTTTCCCCGCTTAAAAAGTTTGCGTTACTCACTGACGTCGTTTTGGATATTAAAACTTGCTAGAAAAATATTGTCGATAACGCTCGTAAAGTTTATTGTACAATGCCATTTCACTCTATACTTTGTAATGGTCAAAATTACAAAATGTGCTGAAGATTTTCCCAAAGAGTCGAACGGGCAGGTCGCCCGATGCTGTTGTTCGCGGCTTAGCGGCATCCTTTAGTGGCCGGAGAAGGGTCGATCTCTACCTGCGCGTAGGAATTTGCCGAGACCTGCTCAGAAAACATTCATTCTGTTCTGGAGCACTAAACTTGCTAGACGCATTTTCTGCCCAGTAGGAGTGTTAAAAGTATTTTTTGTTGCTTGCATGCAGCATGAACCATACTAACGAGCAACTGATGGGTTAAGCTTTGTTTCTACCTGTGCTTAATAGTGATACTTACTGTATCAATTAGCCCACCTGTTTTGGCGAGGAGACACGAAGGGAGCTTAGGCCGCTTCCTGTATTCTACAATAAACGGTAAATCACAACTGAAATATCACGAACAACGAGGAATAGGGAAACCGAACACGCCCTTAAAGATAATTTAATAATGCAAATGCAATCAGTGCTTTGGTGTTGCGTTATTAGCTAGCCGGCCTAATCAAATTTAATTTCATATGTATTTAGAGGGGAGAATGATTTTACACCACAGTATGAATGAAAATTTGTAATTTTATATTAAGTGTAAATAATTCCGGAAGTGAAAACGAGATATATGTTTATATAATCATTTCTTTGTTTGTTTTACATATCACCTTTTAATATGTAGATTAAATGCAGTTTGTTACCTGGGTATAGATATTTCCTTTCTGGATCCCGAACAATCATATATATTATTTCTATAAGGTATTTTTTTGTCACAAACCTGTATCTTCCTTCATACTTAACCGAAATCAATGAATGAGGTGTCATTTTAAAGCTTATGGTCTTCCCTTTGGTCACATCATATTTTAAGAAATGAAGTTTTCGGAATTCGGACCTTAAAGGGCGAAAATATCAATATTTCTAAAATGCTGTTTTCTGTGTTATGAGTCAAATATCTCCCTGGATACCTATCTGAGATCGTTTAATGAAGTATCATTTTAAAGATTAAGATATCCGCTTTAGTGACGTCATATATTAAGACAGAAATTTTTCGGAATTCAACCCTTAAAGTTCAAAAGTATCAATATTTTTGCAATTCGTTTTTGTGTCACGAGCCATTTGTCTCCCTTAATATCTAAGTGATATAGACAAATGAGGTATCATATTAAATATTAAGGTCTCCGCCGTGGTAACATTATATTTAAAGAAAGGAATTTTTCGTAATTCGACCCATAAAAGGCAAAAAAGTCAATTTTTCTAAAATGCGTTTTTTGTGTCTCGAGCCACTTATCTCCCTTGATATTGTAATGGACCGTAGTAATTTTGGAATAAAAATGTATTTAATGTATTCATTGCTAATACGAGTTGAGGCTCTTGTCTTCGAGCAGCTGTGGGACGCAGCGGAAATGCTAGCGTTGCGGGTTGAATTACGCCCTGCGTAGCGACACATGCGATGAACACGTGAACGGCATGCGTTGTCCGTGCAGTTAGCATAGAATATTCTAGCGTGTTCTGGTGTGGAACAAAGCTCCCACCACCAAGTTGAGGAGTCAACGTCACAAGTGTTCTTGTCTATGATTGGCTGGTTGAGGAATGGCGGCTGTCAAGACACATGGCGTGGTACGCTCCTTGGCGAATAAAGTTGATATCGCCATATTGTTCCTTCTTCATTCTATTGGAAGCATTCGCGAAGAGAAGATGTAGTCGCTACTAGAACATCTGAGTAGCAGGTAAGACGAATAATGGTTCACTGTCCTGGCTTGCCTCGTAGTAACAATGCCTGTTGATTGGTTAGGTTTCGTAAAATTATAAAGTATTAATTATGGGAACAGTTGTGTCTAACGTGTTATCTAATGGAAGTTATTTGATGAGTGTTAACAGTTTCATTACGTTTTCTAAGTGTTCATTATGATTTTGGTGAGCTTCGTAACGTGTTATTTCCTCAATCCGTCATAAGGTAGATGGTTATCGGACGATGTGTAATAGTTAGGTTTTTATCAATAAATGTTGTTAAATTGTATTTGTGCGTCTTGTTTCACTAACCTCATAACACTCTTGGTTAAAGAACTCACGTTGCCTTCCTAATGAGTTATATAAATTGGTTTTCAGTGTCAGAATGTGCTATGTTGAATGTAGTAGTTTTCTGTTTTTTATTTTGTCCACTTATATCTTTCGGAATAGTATCTAAAGCGTAGCCCGGAGTCTCTACGTTAAATATCGACTGCCCTGGTGTCAGATTACATGTTAAGATCTTCCGGCATCCGCCACAAGAAAAGCTCTACATTTCTACTCGTCAAAGGTAAGCACTATTTCATAATATCAGTGATAACGCCCATGCTAAAAGTGTGTGTTTGACCCGCCCATTCGGTTTTCCATCCTGAAAATAGGGGTTAGTTGGCTTTACAGTGATTAGTGTAGATGTTGATATTCAGAATGAGATTATAAGGTTACGTTTGGTCTGCATCAGTAATTCACGTTACGTTAATTGGGAAACACACACACCACTACGAAACGGCCCCTTTACGATATCTATCCAAAATCGATAAATCGAGTACTATTGTGAGGAATAATGTCTCAGCTTTGCTGACATCATATTTTAAGAAAGAACTGTTTGGAATTCAACTATTAAAGGGAAAAAGTATAAATTGTTCTACAACGTATTTTTGTGTCACGAGCCTTATATATCGCTTGATATCTAATCGATAAAGATAAATGACATATCGTATTGAAGACTGAGGTTTCCGCCGTGGTAACATTATATCCTAAGAAAGGAATTTTTCGTAATTCGACCCATAAAGCGCAAAAATTTCAATATTTCTAAAATACGTTTTTTGTGTTTCGAGCCATTTATCTCCCTGGATTTCTAACCAAAATCGATAAATAAAGTAGGAGTATGAAGAGTAATGACTGAACTTGGTGATACTATATTCAACCTCAAAATTCATCGCATTTTATTCGCGAAATTTTGGCACGGGTCGTCTAGTAAGAAAATTAATATTATAAGAATTTTAATAAGTAAATTTAGATGACTATTACAACATTGGACATGAACTAACACTATGATAAAAGTTAATTAAAATTCAATTAAAAGAATTTTATTAGAATCATTTAATAAAAGGATGGTTTGCTGATAAGCGGGCAACCCCAATCAAAAAAGCAATTTTTCAAAACTGACTTGGAAAAACCCGTGTTACATCTGTAGGCGCATTTGTATCTAGGTACACTGTGTTTAATGGTTTTTTGCGGCGTAATGAGCCGTCGCATGACGGTTAGTTCAAATACGCCGACCCTGTGAGATCCAAACACTATGACTACTATTCACACGCGTGGTATTTAAAATATGTAGATAATTAAATGGCGATACAGATATCCACATGCTGTCGAGTATTCTGTACACTATCTTAACTGTGACAATTTTATAAATGAAAAGCTACATAGCTCGGCTCCGACTGCTCCATCTCTCCTTTCCCCATGGAGCCCAGTTTAGCTTCCTGCCAATCTCCTCACCCCCCCCCACTCGACCAAGCCACGTAATTTATGGACGCTCCCTTGCCAACTCGGCTGACAATGAGACACTCGACACAGAACCGCGCCCGGGAATGCGCTGGTGGCGTGGCGGATTGGTAAGGTGCAACAGATCTTGCGCGCGGCAGCGCAAGGCGAGTTACTAGGCATGGTTGTATGTGTACTCATCACAAATCACACCTAAACTTGCTCCCCACACACTAGGTGGTGTTAGGTACGTCCTAACAGAATGTTTATATTCTCCTTGGGCAAGACGCGCAGTCGCGTACGCCATGGAGGAAAGAAATATATAGAGACGACGCAAGAGACCTTCACCACGGATTGAAGTGACGCCGGGTGGAGGAGGAGTGTGGGGGGGGGGGCTAGGCCGCATCCATACAGACACGGGGTATATGTACAAAAACCTCAAGGGGACTCCAGGATAAACGTAACGCTGCAACTTGGTGATTTTTATTATGTAACTCGATAAGACAAATAAAAAAATGAAGAATAAAATTTTTTGATATCCTACCTAGTTTCCGAGATATTCTGTCTCAAATGTGAGATGTTTTGGTCGAAATTCAGAAAAAAATGGTCAGAGTCAAATTTGATGATGAATTCTTATTTAAAAAGACAAGACAAATAAAGAATAAAAATTTTCGATATCTCGTCCAGTTCTCCAGATATACTGTATCAAAAGTGAGGTGTCTTGAGTTAAAATGCAGAAGAAATATTTCTCAAAAGTCAAATTTGATGATCGATTCTTATGTAACACGATATCTTGCTTAGTTTTCAGGATATACTGTCTCCAAATTGAGGGGATTGGGTTGAAATGCCGGCTGAACCAAAAATTAATTCTGCCAAAGCCACAATGAATTACATGGTGGACATGCAGAATGGATATTTCAGTTTGTGGTTAGGTTGAAATGCGGCCTAGACCAGAACAAAAATAGTCATCTTGTTACCATACATCGTAAGCTTACTTGGGAATAGCTGGAAGTAGTTTCCATCGCAATACACGTTTTGTCACTAACATGGTTCTCATGAAATTACTAACAACAATAGATAAATTCTTTGTCCCTTATATATGCAACAACAAAACCATTCTGGTACAGACTGCAATTAGGCCTAACTACAATCTCGACTAAATTGCCGCTACAGAATCAAACTATGTAGACACATCCACACACCCGTATTTAAATCGAAAACTGCATTTGAGGTAACAACATTGTTTGCTTCATCAAAATTCCTAGATGGCATTATAAAATACTTAGACACATTAGAAAATGAAATAATCGCAGCATCAAACACAATGTGAACTTTGCATTTGTATTGATTCGCAATATGGCCGCTGCCACCACCGCGCATGGGCAGTATCAGCCGAGGGTTTAGAGGCGGTGTCACAGATTGAACGTCATTTCTCCTCCATATATATTTCCTTCCTCCATGGCGTACGCTCGCATCCTAAGCAAGCGCGATCTTGTCGAGTCATGGCTATTAATATAATATTTACATTTTAAAAGTTAATGCACTTAATTTTTACGTTAGTGTAGTAGCTTTTTTTGAAGTGAAAACTTCTATTGGCGTGCTGTCGGTTAATGGTAAACCTATGAATTTGAGTCCCCGATATGTTACGACATGTGGAGCGTGTGATATGCGCCTTGGACGCTTTTGGGAACACAGTTTTTATCCGATTTTCATGGAGCTTTGTATACATATACTTTAAAACAAATAGAAAAATATCTCTTCTTTCCCCCTGACCTTAATTTCTGTTAACGTTGTTCATACAAACTCACAGTTTTTAACCGATTTTGTGAGTGCTTTAAAACAAGGTGGTCTAATACACTCCTGGAAATTGAAATAAGAACACATTGACGCCGGTGTGTAAGACCCACCATACTTGCTCCGGGCACTACGAGAGGGCTGTACAAGCAATGATCAAACGCACGGCACAGCGGACACACCAGGAACAGCAGTGTTGGCTGTCGAAGGGCGCTAGCTGCTCAGCGGTTGGGCCCACCGCAGTCAGTCTCAGCCAGTTTGCCGTGGCATACGGAGCTCCATCTCAGTCTTTAACACTGGTAGCATGCCGCGACAGCGTGTACGTGAACCGTATGTGCAGTTGACGGACTTTGAGCGAGGGCGTATAGTGGGCATGCGGGAGGCCGGGTGGACGTACCGCCGAATTGCTCAACATGTGGGGCGCGAGGTCTCCACAGTACATCGATGTTGTCGCCAGTGGTCGGCGGAAGGTGCACGTGCCCGTCGACCTGGGTCCGGACAGCAGCGACGCACGGACGCACGCCAAGACCGTCGCATCCTACGCAGTGCCGTAGGGGACCGCACCGCCACTTCCCGGCAAATTAGGGACACTGTTGCTCCTGGGGTATCAGAGAGGACCATTCGCAACCGTCTCCATGAAGCTGGGCTACGGTCCCGCGCACCGTTAGGTCGTCTTCCGCTCACGCCCCAACATCGTGCAGCCCGCCTCCAGTGGTGTCGCGACAGGCGTGTATGGAGGGACGAATGGAGAAGTGTCGTCTTCAGTGATGAGAGTCGCTTCTGCCTTGGTGCCAATTGATGGTCGTATGCGTGTTTGGCGCCGTGCAGGTGAGCGCCACAATCAGGACTGCATACGACCGAGGCACACAGGGCCAACACCCGGCATCTTGGTGTGGGGAGCGATCTCCTACACTGGCCGTACACCTCTGGTGATCGTCGAGGGGACACTGAACAGTGCACGGTACATTCAAACCGTCATCGAACCCATCGTTCTACCATTCCTAGACCGGCAAGGGAACATGCTGTACCAACAGGACAATGCACGTCCACATGTATCCCGTGCCACCCAACGTGCTCTAGAAGGTGTAAGTCAACTACCCTGGCCAGCGAGATCTCCGGATCTGTCCCCCATTGAGCATGTTTGGGACTGGATGAAACGTCTACTCACGCGGTCTGCACGTCCAGCACGAACGCTGGTCCAGCTGAGGCGCCAGGTGGAAATGGCTTGGCATGCCGTTCCACAGGACTACATCCAGCACCTCTACGATCGTCTCCATGGGAGAATTGCAGCCTGCATTGCTGCGAAAGGAGGATATGCACGGTACTAGTGCCGACATTATGCATGCTCTGTTGCCTGTGTCTATGTGCCTATGGTTCTGTCTGTGTGATCCTGTGTTGTATCTGACCCTAGGAATGTGTATATAAAGTTTCCCATTCCTGGGACAATGAATTCACGGTGTTCTTATTTCAATTTCCAGGAGTGTAGTTCAGTGGCTAAGGCGCTTACTTCAGAAAGTTTCTGTACTCGTTGTGAAATTTTTAGGAGTTGTATTTAACTATATGAGCAACGTCGAGATCTTCCGTGTTTTTAATTCCATGTTAAACTGTAGGCCCCTGAGGAAAAGAACTAGTCTTACTGCCTCTGTCACAATAACTTGGTACATCTCCTTAGAAAATATTCAACCAGCCTTCAGGTTGTGGACAAGTTAGATTTTTAGTTTTTGAAGTGAAACCTTACTTAAGCTCGTTGGACGAGTTTTGAATGGATAAAATGTTATGAGTTCGCGTCACCAATGTGTTTATGTTAACAGTTTATCTGTAGCAATAAGTATGACGTGTTGCGCTTGGATAGTAGTCTGGTGGCTCACTTGGTTAAGGCGCGCGACTAGGGAACGGAAGGTTCCCGCATCTAATGCCGGTCTCGGGTGGAATTTCTGAAGTGAAAACTCGTAGATGCGGTCTGTAAGCTGGGGATAAATTTATGAATTCGGGTCGCCGACATGCTATGACTTGTTGCGCGTATACGCTGTGGACGCTCTTTAGATGAGTAAAGTCTTATGAGTTCGCATCACCAACATGCTGTAATAGGAGTATATCTGAAGCTGTTAGTATGACCTGTTGCGCTTTAACAGCAGTGAAAGTAATTTTTCAAATGATCTTTATACAGACCCACAGTTTTTATCCGATTTTTATAGTACTTACCACACGTATACTTCAAAACAAAATGATAAAGGCGCTTACTTCCGAAAGTTTCTCTCTCCAGTCGCGGGTTCCTTCGGGTTGTGGACTAACTTAGATTTTTAGTTTTTGAAGTGAAAACTCCTTTAGGCGCATTGGTCGATCTATCTTCTTCGTCATCTTGGAAATTTATGATAGTGAATGTACAGGGTGCGGCAGCATAGCTTTCTTTTTTCAAAACTTAACAAAACCCATTGTATGAATCAGAAAATGTTTATTTGTTTTATATAATGTAGGCACATACATATTGTTTTACTTAGTATTGAGGATCAAATCAGGTAGGTGACGTCCACAGCTCGGATCCCTTTCTCGGCGGGGATTTTTATAGACCCTCAACTCGACCTTCACCTTAGGCACAGCTTTCTGTGTAATGCGAAGTACGGCAGAACGCCTCCGTGATTTGGATTCCACGTTACACCCTGTACCTGGCAGCACTACAGGGGGCAAAATGGGGGTCCCGTAGAAAACCCTGTCACCAGCTCAATTAATATATCTCTTGCATGACGTGTTGCGGGTACGATATTCATAGTTTTAAGTTTTCACTTCTGCCGGCAGTCCCCAATCACTACCAACTATTTTTTTTTTTTTTTAAGTCAACGGTACTTAAAAATTTTTTCAAAGAAAATTGAAACACTGTATACTTTAAAAATTTCTCCAAATGTTTCGTATTTTCTTATTCAAAAATTTTAACAGTGGTATGAATTCTTGGCTACTGAAAAATTAAATCTAATTGTTGAAAATAATAGATATCTGATGGATAAAAGAGCGAATTAGCATTAAGTGATGATCTAATAAAAATAAATTTCATTGTTTATCATTTTCTTTCTTCCTATTTTTTTTCACAACTACTGAAAAACACTGCAGGGTCACTATCAACTTTTCTGATTATAAAAATACTTTTATAATCAAAGTTAAGTCTTTCTTCAATCATACAAAGATAAATCATGCACAAATCACAAACATTGTGGGTGGCAGAGGGTGCTAAGCACCAATCCTAAACTCGCGCATTCCAATCCCGAATAGCACGTGGAAAGAAGAAATTCATAAAAGCATCGGCACGGCATCTTATTTCTCGAATCTTATCCCTGAGGTCATTGCGACCTAAAAAGGTTTGTGGAAGAAGTATTTCATTGTACTTGTAATTTAAAGATTTTCGCATATTCTCCAATAAATTGAAGAAGAAGAAAACTTTCGTCATTTGATAAATTTAATATTACGAAATCTTATGATTTTTTTCTCCATATGATAAATATAATTCGAGCGTTGATATACAACTAAGAAGTCTAATCAAGCGACATTTTATTTTATAATATTTGCCTGCTACATACGATCGCCTTATGGAATATTTCATTTCTAAAGGGATTTCTCCACTTGATCTACTGGGTCATACGTTTTAGTGGAAAAACTTAAAATTTCAATACGGAAGTAAGAAATACTTCAAGAAATGCAAGTTTTGAAAGTATATAGTTTTTCCATTTCCTGCCTGGCAAATACAAGAATGGATTTCTATTCTTACTGCTGGTCTGCCACGCTTGAAAAATGGATGAAATGAGGACTTAAGGTGTTTCAAGAGTATAAGAAGTATTGTCAATCAGAATACGTGATTCGCCGTTTTTCCTTACTTGCCTTGATTGTTTTCATTCACGAGCTTTAGGAAAATGCAATAAAATATTCTCATTGGCAGTCGATTGCTTGTCGACTCTTGATTTTTCACGCCAAATTGAATTATTTACATTAAAGATCTGCACATGCCCATTGGAACGGAGATCCTACAGATATAGTACTATTGTTTTCGTTATTTCTACTTGAGCTGCAACTGGAACTTCACTTGCAGCTGGAACTTTAGATACAGGTGGAACTTCAGATGTGATTGGAACTCTAGATGTGATTGGAACTGCAGATGTGATTTGATGGTTGGATACTGCCATCTTTGGCATTGGAACAGATATTTGGGTTAATAGACGATTAGGCCTCTCTAAGTAGTCAAAGTCATAGTCAGAAAATGCGTTTTTAGAAAAAGGATATATAAAAGTCATGAAAAGATCGAAAAAGTATTGCGATCTATGTATGCAGCTTTATATTCAGGTGTTCATCAATTATGTTGGTTCTTGTGGTGTCGGATAATAGCCAATCTTTTAGTGCTATTGTCAACATTTGCTTGACATTACTATTCATCTCCACATCTAGTGGTAGAAACGAGCAAAGTTTCACGACGGTCATTAATGGCATCCATTTCACAATGACTGTCATGTTGTCCATGAGCAAAAATATTCGGTCCTCCATAGAGCACTTTGTTATATGTTGTAGACTTGTAGAGCCATTATAAACAAGAAGCCAACAATCCAACCACTGGTAAGACTATAGGTAATCCAACGCTGCCTGTATTTTTACCAAAGAACATGGAATTATGTCACTAAGCAATAGGAAACATAAATACTGATTGTAACGTATTGCTCTTATTTCCTGAGATAACTATCACAGTTTTTTTCCCCAAGAGTAAATCCTTGACACTTTTCCCCCCTGCCCTTGTCTCTGCTTTCAAATTATTCGTTTATCTTTATCCGATGGACGCATGTAAACGGGCGGACGCTTGTCACATCGAATACAGGGCTCTCTTCTTCTTTGTGTAATTACAATCCTAATGCATGCAATAATAATGTATGGCATTTATAAATACAACAACAATACAATACATTCATTTTCCATAGATCCTGGGATTGTATTAAATTGCTAACGGTGGTAATGAACAGTAATCAGACAATAAAGAATTTTACAGTAAATATGCGAATAAATCATAAGTGTGTATGGGAATTGCCATCTGAGCATAAGAGTCATTGCAGTTGGTTAATATAATAAACATTTAGATTTCTGAAACTATAGTCATTTAATTTAATTGCGATGGAGCATATACAATTTCCAATTTTGAAAACAAGACCGTCCTTTTTCCATAGATGTCTAATACTCTCACTGAAATCAAACTAACAACAGACTAGAAGTCAATTTACCCGTTGATATAATATGTTTTATCATGAATACTTCAGCCAGAAAGAGTGATAAAGCCACATATCTTGAAGATCTAATGGAACTTCTGTGAAAATCACATTTTCGCATCTAAAACAGATATTTTGTTCTTCACCTAAAAATGTGAAAGAGAAATAATGCTTTGATCCACCTTAAACTTTTTGTCTTCGCGTCTAACAGTACGTTGTGATACAATTAAATGTTGACGTAATTTTCAAAGTGAATAACATAAGTCTTGAAAGAATGACTGGTTTCTCGATGTATCAACTGTATAAAAGTTCTCCGGCTTCACACGGGGATTGCGCGTAAATCTAATCTGATGCAACATAAGCCTTTTTGTACAATTTGGAAACTGAACTTCTATGAAAACCTACGTTTGTTAACATACCATTGTTCAGTACCATGGAGGAAGGAATATATGGAGACGAGATAACGCGAAATCCGTGAAACCTCGTGAAAAAACTGTGCCTGCGCGGCGGACATCGCAGGAGTACCAAAACATTGGGCTGTTTGCACTGTGTCAGCTGCTGAGAATATTTCATTTTCTAATATTCTAAAGTTTTTTATAATGCCAAATTGTGATGCATATGGTTGCACAAACAGACGAGATAGGAAAAAACCTGGAATAGCGTTTCATAAGTAAGTCACATTGTAATTATCGTTCTTGAAGTATCTGACAGGCAACCGCAACATTAGTGCCATTCGCTATAAATTTATTCATTGCTCTCAATAGGATCACATTATTCTCAAATTTTTGTTGGTGTAGTGTAGACAATTAGCATATGTTACTATTTTGCACCTGAAAAGCTAGCCTTATTGTAGACAAATGTTGGAAATTTAATTTAAACGGGTCATGTTTACATCGCGACACAGTGAATAAGGTATTCTGCATGCATTACTCACGTTTAAATTTAAAATGAAATTGCACGATGAAATTAATCGTGATGATTTGTGCTGTGTGAACTATTAAACGTGATGAAATAAACTTTGTTAACGGAAATGTAGTTCGTGATGCATTTCTTGTGTTTAGATGTGTCTACATAGTTTGGTTTTGTAGCGGCAATATTAATGGAAATGTAGGCAGGTTTAAATGCGGTGTACACCAGAAGAGAACAAACAATTTATTTATTATTAGCTGTTAGCTTCTGATTTTTGAATGTGCTGATTTTTCTAGCAAAATTATATAGGCCACTACCAGTACAATATCTTCTAAGTAAGCTCAGAAACTATGAGGTTTTATGAAGTATTAATTTTTTTTAATGCTCTAAACGTTGACTTATGCTTTTTTTAAATTTCAGATATGACTTGTTTCTGTTTGTAAATATGTCTACAAGTATATTTCTAGATTTTGAAATCTTCCTTGTCAATTACTGAAATAGAATGTGAAAATATAACCTATCTGAACATCAACTAAAATTTAAGGACTGAAGAAATAAACAGTTTGTTATTCAAGTTAAAAAGAATTACCTGCTCATTAAGTTACGTCCGAATTCATCATCAAATATGGATATGGCCATAGTTTTTTTCTGGTCCAGGCCGCATTTCAACCTAACCACGTCAATTTTAAGGTATAATATCTCGAGAACTAAGCGAGATATCAAAAATTTTATTCTTTACTTTGTTTCCCTCATCGAGTTACATAAGAATTCGTCATCAAATTGCGGCTCCACGGTTATCGTTGAATCCCCTCATAACCTAACAACCTCACTTTTGAGACAGTATATCTCGCGAACTAAGCGAGGTATCGAAAAATTTTATTCTTTATTTTCGATTTGTATCGTATCACCAAATTTGACTTTGGGAACACGTTTCTTCTGAATTTCAACCAGAAACTCCACTCTTTTGAGACAGTATATCTCGAGAACTAAGCACGATATCAAAAAATTTTATTCTTTATTTTTGATGTGTCTCGTCGAGTTACATAATAATCCATCATCAAATTGCGGTGCCACGGTTGTCTTATGATTCCCTTGAGGTTTTTGTGCATATTTCCGTGTTTCTCTGGTCAAGCAATATGGCGGCCTCCCCTCCCCACTTCTCTCCACCCGGTTTCACTCCAGAGTGTGGCGAAGGTCCCTTGCGTCGTCTCCATTTTTTCCTTCCTCCATGTTCAGTACAGCGTTAATGTCTCTGGTGCACAGTACTTGTCTTTGTTACAGTGTTTATTCCTTGTCTCTGGTGTTTATAGTTATCTGTATTGTTTGCGGAATTCGTGTTTGTACCTAAGTGCCACGCCCAGTTATTTTGACAATGTGTGTTGCTGTTAAAATTGAATTTAAATGTGAGTGGAGTGATGCTCGTTAGATGTTCGTTACTTTTTTTTACTCTATTGACAGGTGGGAATGATGACTAATATAGTGACTCATCCTAAGAATGGAGAACACGTTAAATGGGTGTAACTAATGAAGAATCAGTTTTATTTTATTAGCACATGATCTAAAAACAAATAAAATATGTCAGATGATACTGCCAAGACTCCAGACTGGTTATTGCAGTTAGAGAACAGAAAGAAAAGGGTAAGTAGTTTCTAATGCAATTGAAAAAATAACAATTTGTTGCTTGTTACTGTACTTTTTCTGAAAGAAATGTATTAAAAACGATTGTTTTTCTGTAAATTTAGCATGGCCGACTTGCACATGAAATTGGTGCTGGGGCCCCCTGCCTTTCTTGTGGAGATAAGTGCCCTGGTCTGGATCTTCACTTTTGGAGGTATTTGCGGGAAGTTTCTTCGGTTTAATTCTAGATGGGGATACCACTACAATCTCTTAGCACCTAGTGTATTAAACACACAGATCATGTGGTAAATATGACGTCATTGTGACATTTTCAGTCTGCACCTACCTACACAGTAATAGCGATAGATATGATTTGAAAATTGGGTATCTGCAATATTGTGTGTTATGGTTACAGGCTGCATTACGACTGAAATGGATATTTATAAAATATGATTTCGTCAGTAATCGTTTGAGTTTGTTGTAATGCAGCCTGGACACAATGATCTCATATATATGTGTGTTTACTATGCGAGGTGGTAAGAGATTGTAGCGGTATCCCCATCTAGAATTAAACCGTTTCTTCCACATGAGACTAAACTAGTTTCAGTAAACCTTAAGATCATAGGAAGCAAAATTTATAGCAAGTTTTGGCTTCTCCGTAATCAGCTTAGAAGGAATTGTTCTTTAGGTTTGAAAATTCGGACACATGTTCTTTGGACGCTGTTATTTAAGAATAATTGGACATTATAGCCACCAAATATTTATTTATCGAGTAACGATATTTGAGTTATGTGCTGTTCTGTACAAGTTATTATGCAAGGAATACATATTGTTCCTTATGTTTCTTGTAGCTATTTCCCAGGCTTCAGTCTTTGCAAAAAATTGCATTCTGCAACCATATGCCATATAGGGGATAAGTATCAGCATACAAACATTTTTTTAATGTACAGTAGTGAATGACGGTAATGGGCATCATACACTGAAGACAGATTGTTGTAATGCTTAGGACATTAACACATTTTTCAAGGTTGCAAATCTCTTATGATGACACTTATATATAAGTGGAGGTTGTGCTTAGGTTGAAATGCAGTCTGGACCAGAATGACGACTGATAGAAGACGGGTTAATATTAGTGGAGATTTTGGTGAAACTGAAATACAGCCTGGACCAGGACGAAAACTGGCACTGCATGTTATTGTAATTGGCTTCGTCAGAAGAGGTTGGCTGGCATGTGAAATGCATTAGATTATTAATGGTATAGATAGTTCAACAATTTGTGTCTGGTGCATTATGTCAGCTATTGTCACTCAGTGCTCTATACTACAGAATTGGGTGTCAATACAATTTTCCTATATGTCATATAGAGGCAGAATGAAGCCTAATAAATAGCTACGATAAACATCGACAGGCAGTAATACTTATCTTTTGCATAATAACTTATACAGAACTTCTCATTTCAAATGACTTTATTTGACTGGTGTATATTGGTGGTTATAATGTACAAATATTCTCAAATAATATGTCTAAGGAACATGTGTCAAAAATTTCAAACCAAAATCACAATTGCTTCCAAGGTGGTTCTCATTACAAAGCCAACCAACTCTGTTTCTTTCTCACACAAAAGTGTGCATTGGTTATATGGCATGGATGAATTGTAATTGACAGTACAAATAACCGTAACAATTATACACTTCAGATTTAAAGATAAATTGGGTTAAGTGGAGATGGCAGTTCCACTATAATTACATTCTTGCATGCAGACTAATAGTGCAGTAGGGTCATTCTGAGTCAGCTCAACACACGCTCTAAAACACCATCTCATACTTGGATGAAATTTAGCACAGGTGTACAATTCATATAGATGTGGAAAATTACCAATTTTCATCGAGATGTATTCATTCACTTTTTAATTAAAGCTATGTAAAGCTTGAAATTTTTTTTCCAAGAAACCTCAAGCAAACATGTTTGAATTACTCTAGAAGATCTCCTAGCTATCGAGGTGTTATTTTGCATCATTTTTGATTCCCTTTCCTTTTTTCCCCCTTTTTAAACATACTATTCAATAGCAATTTTTTTATTGGAAATTTAATATAACTTTTTGATATTAAAATTTTCAGAAAGTAAGTATTTTAAAATTAATTTCATGAGTAGTAAATATTATTGGAAATCACCTGGCAAAATATAAATGTGGGATGGTAATAGGTTCATTGTTGAAGTGTGTTTACTACGCGAGGCAGTAAGAGATTGTAGCGGTATCCCCATCTAGAATTAAACCTAAACTTCTGTGAAAATAAATATAAGCGCTAACCTGAAGAAAGTGTAAAATAATTAACCTACTCTAAAGTAAAACTTTGCATTAAGTAGTAGGATATGTTTATCATTTGATGTTTGAAAAACTCACATTCCTTTGCAAGTAGAACATAATTTCGTCCAGTGGGAATCGTAGGATTCACTTTTGTGAGAGCATCCACTACTGATACCCACAGAACATCAGCATTTCTTAGAAATGAGAATTATATAATGGTCCAGGTAAATGAAGAAACATTATTTTTACTTCATCAAGTTCTTCATTTTTCTGTACATCTGAGCCACCAATATCCTTAATAGAAAACAGTGAAGAAGCCTGTGATATCTACTGTTTCAACTTGAGGTTTTTACACATTCTTTTCTTAACCCTTGAAATCATACAATACAATACATTCATTTTCCATTGATCCCAATATAAGAGACTGGCTCTGTGGGATGTGGAAAGTTGTCAATTTACAGATAAACAGTTGCATAACAAAATAATAAGTACACCACTAGATGTACAGTCATAGTATACATGGTACATTAAACACTTCCATTACAAAATAATACATACACCAGAAGATGTACAGTCATAGGATATATGGTACATTAAAAAAAAAAATAATAATAATACATACACCACAAGATGTACAGTCGTAACATATATGGTACTATAAACAACTACATAACAAACTAAATACATACACCAGGAGATGTACAGTCATAGCATACATGGTAAATTAATTATTTGAACCATATTTACACAAGATACTGGCAGTTATTTTTAAGAGACCTTAGAAATAAATTCTTCGACAGAGTAGAAGGAGTTGTCAATTAAAAATTCTTTCAATTTTTTCCTGAATTTATTCTTATCATCTACTAGACATTTAATATGTGTTGGGAGCATATTGAAGATATGTATCCCTGAATATCGGACCCCTTTTTGAACAAATGACAATGACTTGTAAGTCTTGTGAAGATCATTTTTACTTCTAGTGCCGTAATTGTGTACTTTACTATTTGTTTCAAACAAAGTATAATTTGTGACTACAAAGGACATTAATGTGTATATATATTCAGATGCTAATGTTAAAATCCCTAACTTCTTGAACAGCTCTCTACATGAAGTTCTATTGCTAACCCCACACATTATTCTTATTACACGCTTTTGGGCTCTGAACACTTTATCTCTATGGGTAGAATTGCCCCAGAATATTATTCCATATGACAATAAGGAGTGAAAATAAGCAAAATAAACTAGCTGCCTCATACGGAGATCACCTAAAGCTGAAATTGTACGAATTGCAAACGTGGCTGCTCCCAATCGCTTTAGTAAGTCAGAAACATGTACTTTCCAATTTAAATTATGATCAATACACAAACCTAGAAATTTCACACTATCTACCTCTTGAATGGAATGGCCTGCAAATTTTATGTCTATGTCAGGTGTTACTCTGTGTGATGTACTGAATTGCATATACTGAGTTTTATCAAAGTTTAAAGACAAGCCATTAGCTGTAAACCATTTATTAATCAGTTCAAAGACATAATTTGAAATATATTCTGTAGATAAATCTGGAGTGTTTTTAATTCCTATGTTTGTGTCATCTGCAAATTGGACAAATTTTGAGTTTTTAGATGAAACACAGGGTAGATCATTTATATATATTAAAAACAATAGTGGCCCCAATATAGAACCCTGAGGTACCCCACATCTGATTAATTTCCACTCAGAAAACAGTGGACCTCTTAAGGCAGCCTTAAAATTCTCCATTGACACTTTCTGTTTTCTATTTAGAAGGTAAGAACTAAGCCATTTATTAACAATGCCATCTATACCATAATACTTAAGTTTCTGTATCAGAATTTTATGATCTACACAGTCAAATGCTTTAGATAAGTCACAAAAAATTCCCACAGGAATTAATTTATCATTTATTCCTTCTAAAATATTGTCAGTGAATGCAAATATAGCTTGTTCTGTTGAATGACCCTTTTGAAAACCAAATTGTGATTTAGTTAGAATATTATTATTTTTTAGATGTTCATAAACTCTATTGTACATTGCTTTCTCAAAAACTTTGGAGAAGGCTGTTAGTAATGAAATTGGTCGGTAATTCGATACGGCTGCCTTATCTCCCTTTTTATAGAGTGGTTTAACTACAGCATACTTAAGCCTTTCTGGAAAAGTCCCCTCAAGTAGAGATATATTGAGCAGATAACTTAGTATATTACTTAATTCTGTGGAGCACAATTTAATTAATCTGCTGGAAATCCCATCATAACCACTTGAGTATTTGCTCTTAAGGGATTTGATAATTTTTCTTATTTCTTCTGGAGTAGCTAATTTTATAGACATAGAGTTAAATTTTTCTTGGAAGCCTTTTTTGACAAAATCCATACTGTGTGTCACTGAGCTATTAGCAGTCAACTTATCAGCAACAGATAAAAAATGTTTATTAAAATTATCAGCAATTGAGAAATTAGATTCTACTGAATTTTCTTTGACAAAAATATCATTACTTGTTTGATTACTCTTTCCTGTTTCCTTTTTTACAATGTCCCATATTGTTTTAATTTTATTTTCAGAATCATGAATTTTATGATTGTAGTACATACTTTTAGATTCTTTAATAACCTTTTTCAGTATTTTGCAGTACTGTTTGTAATGTGTTTTAACATTAGCATTCTCACTGTTCCTAGAGGCAATATACAACTTCCTTTTATTAATGCATGATGTTCTAATGCCAATAGTTATCCAAGGCTTTTGTTCTTTTTGAGAAGCATGACACTTTTTCAAGGGGAAGCAACTTTCAAAGAAAGTTAATACAATGTCACTAAAAATGTTGTATTTTTCATCCATACCTTGAGCAATGTATACCTGTTCCCAGTTTGTGGCATTCAGGCACTTTCTAAAACAAGTAACTGACTCATCATTTATTACACGCTGAAGTTTAAAGACATTACTCTTAGTGCTAGTTCCTATTGAAGTGTTGATGGTTAATAACTGGGCATCGTGATCCGAAAGTCCATTGATGGATGGCTTGATGGTATAACTGAATTTTGAGGTATCTAGGAAAACATTGTCTATAGCTGAGTGACTATTATTCATTATTCTAGTTGGAAAATTAACTACCTGAGTTAAATTGAATGAACTGACTAATGATTCTAACATGACTTTACAGGGTAAGTTATTTAGAAAATCTACATTAAAATCACCACATACTACTATGTTGACTTCTTTTCTGCTTAAAATGTTAATAAGAGTTCAAACTGGTTCATAAAAAGAGAAAAGTTTCCCGATGGTGCTCTATATACTGTTACTATTATGAAAATTTCATTATTGAATCTTAGCTGTGTAGCACAGGCTTCAAAATGTTGGTCAACACAATATTTGCTAATACTTATATCCTCAAAACTATAACCATTTCTAACATAAGTGACAACTCCTCCTTTCTCCAAGTTCGTTCTACAATAATGAGAAGCTAAATTAAAATCAGTTACATATGACATACCTATTCCTGCAGTTATATGGTGTTCAGACAAGCATAAAACATCAATTCTACTGATATCATTTAATTCATTTATGTGGACTAGCAATTCATCCACTTTATTTGTTAACCCTCTAATATTCTGATGTAGTAAATTAATCCCTACACAATTTTTAGTTTTGGTATCTGAAAACTCATTATTGTTTAAACTAATTTCTCTTAAAAATCTCTGCCTAATACATGATCCTAATCTAAAAAAGGAGCTGCCCTAACACCATTAACAACAGATATCTTTTCATGTGAATTTGTGGCCCCAATTAAAGTTTTTCATCAATACTGTTGAAATAGTTTTGGGAATGAACCCATTGCATTACTGTGTTCTTTCAATAGTCAATGCTTCATCAAAGTGCCTTTTCAAGAATATAACTGATTCAGTATATTCCTCTTAGGCTGAGTAGGCAAACTCTACCTCAATAATGTTTTCTACCACTCAATCAAAAGTTACTGTGGGGTTTGAATTTGATTTTCATAGGATCTTTGCAGACTAATACTATCTTGTCACAAGATCATTTTCCATGTGCTGTGAACAAAAAGTGCAACTCTTCTTTCACACTAAAAGCTTTCTCAAGTAAGTGGAAGTTCAAAAAGTTTTTCTTAGTTTTGTACTGGGCAGCATCTGAAGTATAAAAAATCTTGTTTGGAAATTTTTGAAATTTGAATGTTACGAAGATTATGAAGTTTTTTTTATAAGATATAGCGTCAACTGTGTTGTGATCTTGGAAAACAGAAACAAATGTTAAATTTTGGGGTAATATCTAGATCGCGATACCGCTACAACCACTTACCACCTCGCGATGTAAACACTTCCGGACGTCACTACCTTGCTGAATGCGACGTATACGTTCCGCTCACAGCTTTAAATGTCACTAATGGGGCCTTCCATGGAAAGTAGTCCATCACTAATATGTCTCATACCGAGAAAGCATTAATTTTGCACCAGTAGTACAGGAATAGATTCATTAGCGATGAGATTTTGATGCAGCCTGGACCACACTGAAACGTAACTATCGAACTCCTTATTGCGGATACCTAATTTCTATGTCGTATCTATCACTGATAACGTCTTAATACAGTCTGGACCATAGTGAAACGTAACCATCGCACACGATATTGCTGAAAAACAATTTCCAAATCGTATATATCACTGTTAGTATGGTCCAGGAGGCGTTTCAACCTAAACGCAAACGGTTATTGACAAAATCTTGTTTTTATAATCATTTTATTTCGTATGAATGATTTTAATAGCAATTTCAGCCACGCGAGGAAATATAGAAGAACGGAATCAAATACAAATCAATGGAATTCTGACCAATAACGTTAACGCTAATGAACGATATCAATTATCAGTTTGGAATGTTGTACATATTTTAATAATAGTAATTTTCTTTAACTTTTTCAATCCATAAGTTTTTTTATTATTATTACTATTGGTTACGTTCTATGGCCTAACGTGTATTCTCAAATCAATCGAAGGCTGAACACGTCACACATGGAAACAGAGTGACGTCATACTCTCTCCATCGGGAAGTATTTACATCGCGAGGCGGTAAGAGGTTGTAGCGGTATCACAATCTAGATATTGCCCAATTTTGTTTTCCTGTTTGAAATAGGCCTATATTACAAAAGGATGGATCATGATCAGGTGCCTCTGTGCTTCATCTTGTAATGCATTGCTAATATTTTCAGAAAAATCACAGGTGGCAGCAAACTCTAATTCTTTGAGATTTTCTTTAGCGTCATTCAGGAATGCTCCTGTACTTAAAATGCTACTAATATTGAGTCAGTAATTTTTATAAGTGAAATTAAAAAGTATGAGCACTTAACATTAAGTAAATTTTTAAAAGTATATAGTAAGAAGTATTGCCAACAGATTATGAGTCTGCATGATTTAATTGTTTTAGATTCATTATTTAACTTTTTTTTCAGGTTACTACTCATATTTATTTTCATAGGATCATCAACATTAGCGATTTTTTTATTAATTCAGTTGTGTGTCAGGAATTAATGCCAGGAGATTTACAACAATACCAAATATTTATGGTACTGATTTTGAAATATGTACTTTTGAAAAATTAAAATAATAAATTGTTTTAAAAAATTAACCAAAAAAATTTCTGCTATCAAATACTAAATTATAGCACAGGAAAGAGCATGGAAAGTGCTGTAAAATGACACCTCTCCCATCTCTCTATTTTAATAAGCTTCTAGATCAATTCAAAAAAGTTTGTTTGCGATTTTTTTTGGGCAAATTTTTGGAAACTTTACTTAGCTGTAATTCCAAAACGAGAGTATATATCTTGATTAAATTTGCTATTTTTTTTAAAAAAATCTACATGAATAGTACATTTGGGCCAAATTTCATGAAAATCTTAGTTGATGAGGTTAATTGTGTCTTAAAATTGTGTTTATTTGATGTGGAATTACTTGGTAGTCAATCTCAAGACATATTATTTTAAAATCTTAATCAAGTTGTAATACATCCCTGGCTGATAGAATCGTTCAGGATGAATTACAACCTACTGATGCCAGCAAATGAAACGTTTCATGCAGAAGAATGTACTAATAGTGGAATCACCATCTCTAGCTAACCTAATAAATTTAATGGCCATATTTATTTTCTGGGTTGTGAATCAATATGGGCTACAATTAGAACCTCCAAACGTCGTGGCATGGAATCAAAGAGTCTGGTTATGTTGCTATCAAATGCAGTGCCATTTCCACAATGCTTTGACAATAGTTGCAGGAGGACCAGAACGAACCAGTTGTCGACCGACCAACATCCCAGACATGTTGCGCAAATTAAGGACTCGTATTTGGGAGGTCACCGATTCCAATCCAGATTTGAGTTTTCCATGGTTTCCCTAAATCACTCCAGGCTAATGCCGGGATGCTTCTTTGAAAAGACCAATCCGAATTCCTTCCTGTTCCTCGTGCCCAGTCCCATTCCACCTCTAATGACCTCAATGTTGATGAAGCGTAAAGCCATAAGTAAAAAAAAAAAATCAAGCAGGCAGTGGTACCCATCGTTCTTCAAAGAAGGCTTGCACATTCCTCGCATTTGGCTGTGCATTGTCCTGCTGAAATATGGCATGTGGAATTGCTGCTAGTGCCTCTGGCTCTAAAGGCACCCTGATGTTTCGGTTGTGGTTCAGATTACTATTAATATGTAAGAGGTGAGATTGTGTATTATAGCCAGTGACACCTCAAACCATCACACTTGGCATTTGTCTGCCATGCCTGATTTGAGATCACCACAGTATTGTGTAACACATATGCAAGGACAAGTTCAAGTGGGACTCGTCTAAAAACACTACAGTTTGCCAGTCAGCATATCAGTGACGGTGTTCAAGTGACTGTAGCAGTCTGAGGTATACCAACACTTACTTACACATTTGCACATGGCATAACATTGACCTGTATGGTCACACAAAAGACAGTGCTGCTGGTCCCACATTTCTACCATATCTCTCACTTCTAACCACTTATTAAGTTCAACTGTTCTACACTTCCTCTGATTTTAAAGTGATTCAGACCACTCCTTCTGGCTGTTGCAGTTTTCACAAACAGTAATGTATTTTTCACAGTACTCCTCCCTTCATCTTTAGTAGGTGATGGATTTACTTTCTCTGTCCTTTTCATGTTAATATTGCCTTACATCATAATTTTATGCTCTGTTGTATGAAATTGGGCCAGGCATTTTGGAGAATGTTGGTTAAATTCCCTGGACTGACCATCCACACTTTGGTTTTCTAGAGTTACTCCAGGGTGGTTTCTTCAAAAGTCAATGGTCAAATACCTTGCAGTTCCTTACTCAGTTAATTCATGATTCTAATGATCACGTCGAGTTCCAAGGCTCTAAAAATTGAAAGTATGAAATCTGTAATGTAATCATTGCAACTTTCTCTAGTTATAATATTTGTATACACATCCAAGAAACATCCATGTGGGTGAGCAGCTGATTCTTAGGTGTGGAATTGAGATTGTGGTGTGGTTTGACCCTCCATCTGGTTATCTAAATGTCTGTATTCCAAAACCACTGAATGTGAGTACGGGTATGGTTCTTTTTAGAAATTCATAGCTGATTTTTTTTTTTCCAGTTTCTTGTCCCCAATTCTTTACCACCTTTGATGACCCTATACCAACAAACCACAACAAAAAGAAACTATGCTATTCAAATATAGTCATTGCATCTTTCTCCAGTTACAGCATTTTTACATATATGCAAAGAAGGCAAAATTTAATTTCTGTTATCAGCTTCAGAATTTTCATGTGATTGCGCCATTTGATTGAACTTCTTTGTCCAGATATTTATTTTACAATATCAGCATTTTTTGTTACCCACTCTGGATTCTACTTCATCTCCATTTTATCTAAATTTCACATACAGTTTTGGGGAACATAGAAGTGACTCAAGATGAAGAAATTTTCTGCTAAACTAAGCTTCCCATGATGAGTAGCTATGGGCATTGTCATGCGAAGCAAATGAAACTTTAGTTGACTACCATCGGATTTCAACTCTAGGATGCACTTACAAAATCCTTTCTGTAGGATCAAAATAATCTACTTTGTAGTAAATTAAAATACTGATAACTTACTGTTTTAGACTGTGCATTTTTTGTGACCTTTCTGTTTTATTGTATGCAGAACATTTAGGTATTCATATAGACTTTGCCAGAAAGAAAGACGACAGTAGATAGTTGAAACAAATTCCTTTAATTGTATTTTACTCTTTTTGTGTTTTCCCACTCACCATAAACAAACTTCTAATTACATGTAGGTACAAATATGCCCAGTTGTATTCACTTCATATTTGTCCTTAATAATTATATAGAGCTAGGTTAGCCACAGGGTGAAATTGTGATATTACCGAATGACAACAACCCTAGTACCCATTGAGCAAAGTATAATATCGGAGGTTGTAAAGTTTTTTCGTAGGCTGCTAAGGGCACCATGATCAGCAGAATAAACCTAGTATTGTAAGAACGAACTGTTGGTAATGCTAGTCGGACTTGAAAAGATGTATTATGTGTGAACAACTGGTTATGTTTTTCACCAACTAGTCAGTTCCTATCAAGGAGTTGGGTTGGACATTTGCACAAATATGGATATCTACCATCCTTGCATGGTAACTGAAAATGACGCTACATTCGTAGAAAAAGTGACTGGAAGAAACACAGTGATTGTAGTTGTCGGTTGGTGAGAATAGTGGATGAGTGTGCTAAATCAAAAATTTACAGCCTGTTTGTTAGATCCTGTAGCTCTTCAGATTATTATTATTTAGAAGTAAATAATATGTTTCAGTCAGTGGCCACAATGTAATTTGTCATGGGACTGCAACTAATAAAAGGTGTTCTTACAAACTGTCTATTGAGTGTTTTACATTCTTCAGTTAATTCCTAGATCATTCTGAACATTTGCTTTTACATTACACTCGTTTTAATTTTTTCTGGTTACTGGCCTGATGGCCAAGTGATTACATCGAAGTTCGACACCATCCGTATTTTGGCATATTGAAGCAGTAATATAATAATGCTATATTAAAATTAATGAAGAAATGAGTGAACAGCTATTTGAGAGGACAGTGTCACCAATTTAAGGGTGTTAAATCCTTGTGAAATAATTAGGCACACAGGTCAACAAGTATACATGACATTGTTATCTAACAAAGCTCAAAAATAAATATTTTTACAAAATATCCTAACATCAGAATATGTGTTCCGAGTAACAATTACCAAATGCTAAGTGTGATGTGGACTTTGAATAAATTGTAATTTCTTCTCATTTTAGTGAGTGTGATACAAACATGGTTAAATAATTTGATTTTTATGGTTTGTTTTCCATAAAAAATTTAATTTCAGACTTCAGCCTAGCTATGTTAGCATTTAACAAATACAGTGAAGCCTCTCATATCTGAGTAAAACAGTATTTGGATGCCAAAACATCACTTATCTTTAGACATAATTAATTTTATTGTTGACTTGGCACTTTTCAGACATTTAGACGTAACTAATTACCACTTTTTTATTGAAATTATTTGTTGATCTTGTAATTATTTTCACAATTTATTTTGAGGTAAGATATAATCTAAAATGCATCACATTTTAATTCAAAAGTTCTTATTATTCATGCCTTGGTTGTAACCATTTTATGTCTTTTGTTACAGGAAGCTATGTCGAAATTGTAAATGTAAGAAAGAAGAACATGATGTAAAAGATGATGAAGGTTATGAGCAATTTGAAATATTGCTTGGTCCAGGCAGCAAGAGGAAGAAACGAAGTGCTTGTAAGACTTTTGTTAACACCATGTAGATGTCTTACTACTACAATTATTTTCCTTGGTGATGATATTTGGAAATATTTGTGTTCAATTTTTGTCACATTTTTCAATTACGTTATGGCTAGAATATATATATCCTAGCCAGTATGCTGTATGAGTTTAGTGTACCCACAACTGTTTCACAGCTGCATATATCACAATGTTTGGTTACTTGGAAAAGCAGAATAGAGACACGAAATAGGATATCAAGTAGGGGCATATGAAGAATTCACTGTTCATCACAGTGTTCTTGGTTTAGAATCATTACAGTGCATGTGTTACTATAGCAAACCAAGGGGAAGTAAGGTGTCTATGTTGTATTCACTTAGACCATCTCAGTATCAGCTGCTGGCTGAATGTTACATTTTTACTAAGATTGGGGGTGGAAACCACTTTTGATACATATACTGCTGTGTCGAAGAAACAATTATTTTGTTTATTTTACTTTTGAGAACTAATATTGAAATAGTCCACGGTGTTAACTGGCAAACTTGGAACTGGAAAGCTAACATAAAGAAAAGGGATAGATAATTGGTAAGTACTCTATTTAAGGCCACAATTTGGAGCTCTTCTGCCTTGATGCACTCAGTGTATTTCAAGCAACTCTTGTTGTGTATATCAAGGCTCACTTGATTGCATTGATAGTTCAAGATACTAGTCCATGAACTCTATGTAGAAACTGGATCTCATAAAATTATGAAAAACAATTAGTGGTTAAAGCAAGGAGCTCTGTTACTTGTGGATCTAATTTATGAGTTTGAAAGTAGGATATTAAGGACTCTATTAAAGAATAAATAAATAAATGGGGTGAATGACGAACATTAATGCTTTAAAGTTTTGGTGCAAAAGTACAAGGAACAAAAAATGGTAACAGGTGAATTTTACAAACTTGGAAATAAGGGAGCGTGCACAAACTACGTGGCTCGGTCCAGGGGGGGGGGGGGGGGAGGTTCCGTGCCAGGCCACGTAGCTTTCCTTTCATAACATTTTTCACAGTTAAAATGAGGAACAGAAATCACAAGAGCATGTGAATATTTATTTTCCTCAGTTAATTATCTCCGTATGTAATTTACAATCATCTGACAAGAGAAAACAGTACAAAATGCCTTCTGGAATCAAAAGGGAAAAAAGCTACATGCTACGTTGGAAGGGGGGGGGGGGTAGAGGCAAAAGCCACATAGGGCTACGTGGGGGGAGGGAGTTCACAGGAGGCCAAAATGGAGCTACGTGGTTTATGCATGTTCCCTAACTATAAATAAAATTGTGTACTTGGTTATCTAGAAAGCATAAAGTGTTCAATATGTCTACATTGTTGGACTTGAAAATAAATCTTTACTTCTGTGACCACTCAATAGCACAACTCTCTGTAAAAATGTAGTGATGATGAATTATTACAGCTTTCTTCTGGTAGAATTTCTCCTAGAGATATCCCCATAGGATTAAGTCACAATTAATATAATAGGATTTGTGTTTTGATCACATTTAGCTGCTCAGAAAATCTATTGGATAATAATTGGATTTACAAAGAGCCCAAAATTTTAACACACAGAAAATCTGGAACAATCATGAAAATCTCAGTCTTGCATGAGACATTGTGTCTCCATATGTAATGTTGCAGGTGGATACTGAATTACACTATGCTACTGTCATACAATACATATTGATATTAGATAGCATAATGGCTCCTTGTCTGGAAAATACAGGGTGTCCCAGAAATGCATGCGGAGGTTCAAAACCCCAAATTTGAACGTTGCGCCTGTTAAGTAACCCAGACACTTGAAAGGTGACCTCATCTGAGAAGAGAATACGTCTAAGGAAACCATCCTCAGTGTCCATTCTCTCCAACATGTTTGCAGCAAACGCAGCACGTATATGTTTATCTCCTGGCGTGATGGCTTGCAACAGCTGCATTTTGTATGCATACAAGTGCAACCATCTGTGTAACACTCTATGTATAGTTGAGTGTGGTAACTGCAACTCTCTGGCAGCGGTGCGGAGAGATTTTTTGGGACTGTGAGTGAATGCCTCACGAACCCGTTCAACATTCTTGTCACTTGTGTGTGGTTGACCAGCACCTTTCTGATGGAGGATACTACCAGTTTCCATGAACTGCTGATGCCACTGACGAATTGATGGTCTTGTTGGTGGTTCTTTCCTGTATGTTGTCTGGAAATTGCGTTGCACTTGTGTATCCGATCGTGTCTCTATAAACCAAGAAACACACTGAACTTTTTCCTGTGGGGTGTACATTTTAAATAAATAACCTACTTGTCACCAAACCGCACTTGAAATGAAACAAAAAAACTTTGAGTGATACTCTGTAACATGCAAAAAAACTGCATTGTGATATCTCGTTCCAAACATAATTTACTCAAAGTTGTAAAGATAATTCTGGGACACCCTGTACATTGTATAAATATACATTGAAAATACAAATGCTGTCATGGCTGTTCAAAACAGTGTTTAAATTAAATACTTTCAGAACTTAGGATGTTTGCACATGGCTTGATATTGATGGAACAGTATTGTAAACAAACATAGGGGAATCTAGACAGGGTATCTTGTTGATTATGTTAACGTGAAATGGAGATAAATTCCAGCTTATTAGGTACACAGATAAGGTGGACGGTAAATTGATGGTCAAAGGCCTAAAGTGTAAATCTCTTGGTATATCATTCCATAGTAATTTGGCAGATGTTAGAGAGGTTTAAAAATCCTGCACTTACTGAAGAGTGTGATTGGGGTATCTGTCATGAATGTGAGGGAACTTGGATACAATATCTTGGTCAGTTTGTATGGGACTCACATTATGAATATAAAATATGGGAGTTGGAAGGTGTGCGAAGTAGAGCAGTTGGCTTTGTTTGCAGCATTTACCACAAAAACATAATGAGCAACTGATATGATAAAGGAGCTGAGTTTTGAGCTATTAGAACTTAGGAGGTGGGTGACAGCATATTAGATCAGCCAGAACATTATGACTACCTTCCTACTATCGATATAAACCCGACTAGGTGATAGCAGCATCACCTGATGAGGAATCACTGCTAGTCAGACACACGGTGCATGTGGTATCAGTGAGTGTGCTATCTGTGTTTAGAATGGGGAAAGCACACGATCTACCTGAGTTTGACGCAGGGCAAATTTTGATGGCCTGGAGGCTTGGCACGAGCATTTCGGAAACTGTACAATTTGTTTGGTGTTCAAGGAGTGCTGTGATGAGTGTCTTCAGCAAGTGGCGAAACCAAAGTGAAACCACGTCCAAAAGATGAGGGGTTGTGCAGCCACCCCTCATTACGGATGTTTGTCGTAGGCTGGGCAGACTGGTAAAACAGGATAGGCGGCGAACTGTGGTGAAATTAATGTCAGACTTTTATGCTGGGCAGAGTACAAATGTGTCTGAACACTCCTAATGATGTTCCTTCGCAGCTGATGAACCATGCATGTGCCAATGTTAACTCTACGACATCGGCAACTATGGCTGAAATGGGCGCATGGACTTTGGCGCAGTGGCAAAGCGTTGCATGATCTGATGAATCCTAATACCGTCTGGATAATGCCAATGGGAGATAGTGAATCCGTTGTTTTCCAGGGGAACAGCTTCTTGACACCTGTACTGCGGGATCAAGACAAGCTGGCGGCAGCTCATTTATTCTCTGGGAAACATTCATGTGGGCATCCATGGGTCCAGTGGAGCTCGTGCAAGACATCATGATGGCCAATAAGTATCATATACTGGTTGTAGACCATCTACACCCCTTCATGATGGCCGTGTTTCCCAACGGCAGTGGCATTTTTCAGCAAGATAATGTGCCATGTCACATGGCCAAGAGTGTGATGGAGTGGTTCGAGGAACACAGTGGCAAGTTGGAATTGACATGCTGACCCCCAAAGTCACCAGATCGAGCACACCTGGGATGTGATTGAACATGGTGTCATAGCTTGTCTCCTCCATTCCCGGATTTATGGGAATTAGATGACTTGTGTGACCAGATATGATGCCAGATCCCTCCATTGACCTACCAAGGCCTCATTGCATCCACGCCAAGATGTGTCACACCATTATCCATGCCAAACGCGGACAAACTGACTTTAAGTAGGTGGTCATAATGTTCTGGCTGATCGGCCTTGATGGATATTGGTAAAAGAATTAGGAGTAGTAATGGAAATAAAGAGATGACCCTGACATTAAATTAGCATTTCATTTTAGGTATAAACTAGTGGGCAAATTATCTTTAGTAGGTAATGTAGTAAAAGACTGAAGTAAATTATGAAGATATGCTTTTCACATTGCTTTTATTTAATATGGACAAATTGTGAACACACTACAGCAAAACTCAATTTTTTGAATCTCCCTAAAATTAGTTAACTTTTTAGACATGGTAGGATCCACGTAAAACAGAGAGTAGTTGGGAAGATGTAAATAAGACATGTGAAAAGATCTGTATAAGGGCAAAGTACTTACAATTATTATTAGAACTGAAAAGAATATAAACTTACCAAAGATGATAAAAACTTGATTCTGGTTTGGTCATTGGAAGAGTTCTGAACTGAAGATCTGAGACCTTTTTACTTGCTTTTGAATGATAGGCCTATGCCACTTATTGGCTTTGTCATTCCATGGGCTGATTGTGCCCTCTGTCCTCAGCATTATCTTTTTGATCCTGATATTGATTAGAATGCTTGTATTTTTTAATTTATTTTTTACTTAAAGTCTGAATAGACCGAGGACTAAATTTCAATATGGCAATTTTCTTCATGACACCATATTCAGAACATCAACTAGTTCCTTTAAGTGTGCTGTGAAATAGTTAACATGGATCTTTTTCATTTGGCTTGCTGTCATCTGACTTCTAACTGGTGGTTAGCAGGAACAATGTATCATTATCATCATTGCCTAGTTTCATACTAAGTAACAAACCTGACCTCATGATTGGCTAATTATTTTACAGATTTGAAGATGACTGTCCAAGAAACTGAGAAAGACGAAAGAAAGAATGTTAAAAGTAAAGAAGTAGCATTTGATTGGGTCCCACCCAATGTAACTGATGATGTGGTATGTTCACTAATTTGCAGTAATTATTAAGATAAGTTTCTGGAATTTAAGAAAATGTTAAGATAAAAGGAGAAATTTATTGTTTTCATAATGAAGTCTAGACTATATATGATTGCAGTTTAATAGGATAATGGAAACAAAGTAACTGCCACGCCACTTACCACAGATGAAGGCAGGAGGGCGAGGCAAACACGAAAAAAAAAAAAGAAAATGCACAATATTTCGGCATGAGCCTTAATCATGTGAGAGGCGAGACATATAGCAGGGGGAAAGATGTGGTCACATACCAGCCCGCCACATGAATGTGGCGGTTTGGGATGTGTTAAGTGACGGGTATCTGTTTTTTTCCCCTATCCTATCATAATTGCAATTTAATAGTGAGACAAATCTTAAAGCAGACTAAAATAAGATGGAAAATAGCAGTGATGAATGGTAATATTATTTTCTTTCCATCATTATATTTTTGCTAGTTCCTATCGCATCTGCTGGCTTACCAAAATATTCTTTATACCAGACCTCCACCTAACCTTAGTCTCCAATAAGATCTTACCAGTACTTCATGTTTATTGATCATACATTTTTATAACTACTTTATTTGTATGTTTATTCTATTTTTGCTCATTTATTTATTCATCACCAATATTAAATATATATATCTGTTTGTTGCTTATAATGAGTTTCTAGAAATATCTATAATTCACAAGTTTTCAACAGTACTTACATTACCAGATTCCTTTCAATTTGAAATATATCTCTGTTCTGTGGCTATCTTCATTTTGGCTGTAGTCTTTCATATCCTAAAATTATGCTCTACTTTGAGGAAATCTTAAACTTCAGAAAATTATATCTTCCTTATTTCTTTATGGTTTTAAATGAAATTTATACCATTCTTCTTGGAATTTAATGTTATACTTAATTATTCACATCTTGTTTCTGACAGATTTCTATTTCTGTTTGACCTATGTGAAGATCACCATCAAGGTTAAACACTAAAATCCCATTTTTCAACCTTTAAAATTTAATTATAGACTGTTACCTTATTATTACTTTACTTAATCATTTGGTCATATTTTCAATCTTCTATTTATTTTATTTACAGAGTTGTATTTATTTATCCCTTTAAGTAATTTATTTATGATTTATTTACAAGCTCTAATTTTTGTTAGGAATTCTTCCTGAGTGCTAACAATACATTACCATCATTAGAGTTTGTTTATCTATCTGAATAAAGGTCATTTATTTCATGCTGCCGAAATTTGCTTTCATTTGCTTGCCCTTACAGTTTATTACATCATCATTAGCATGTGGTGAATAAACTTGCAAATTCATTTATGTTCTAAAATAAAATTTTCCACTCTAATAAATGCTACCTCAAATGCTTATTTTTAACTGTATTACCCGTGAAAATGTTGTGACGTTTTTCATATAATTTAGTTTTAAGGCTTCAATTTTTGCTTACTCACACGATACAGTTTTGATTTTAAACATGCTTCAATATCAAATTATTCACAATGCTAAAGCTTTTATCTATCTCCTCCTATCAAGTCTGTGAAGCTAATTCCTACATTACAAGCAGTAAGTGCCAAGAGCTCATAAACTTGTGCACTTCAGTATAAGAGAAATATGAACTAATGCGGCGGTGAATTCACTGGATTTGAAATGGAAACACCTATTCGTTGCACCCAGCATCTTCACATGATGTCCAATACCTGTGACACCTAAGAAAACTACAACCCTAAACAAGAAGGAGAAGGCCTAAATATTGAGATTCTTAAAGGCAGATAACTACTGGAAGATTATGAAAGATGTTTCACCAATTCATCTATCAAGTTCTGCAGTGCTTCTATCCTTAAAATTTGGCTGGGTATTAAGTGGCTGAGCAGTAAAAGACATCATGGTGAGCCACTCCAAATTGCTGGAAGAATTACTCCTGCTCATTGGTGACACTATCCTTCTGAGATTAATCCGGCAGATCTACTGTCACATGGAAGGATGGAATGGTTCACAGTGACTTACTGAAGATCCTCACACACCTGGCCTTCCAGTGTCATTTTTGACACCTCACTTCCAGAGAGACAAAAAACAATCCAACAAGTCTTTATAGTGTAATTGATGCCAGAGGATTCAGTTTTTATGTGAAATTGCTGTGAGTTTCTGCTTTGATCCATATCAGCTCCACTATCCAAACAATAAGTGACTCCTTGGAAACTTTTTATGATCACAGGAATTGACTTTGCAATCCAAATTTTTGCTAAAGCATTGCCAGACATAGCAAACCACACACGATCAACAGTGTCAATGATCTCGCCTCTCATTCCACCAATAAGGAGTTGGCAGATGTATGGACTGCGCTATCAGCAAAGGAAACTCGTCAGCATCTCACTCAGCAAGGAAATCACCTGGAAATTTATTGCGCCACGTGTGGTTTGGAGGGAGGATGGTGAATGATGGAAGCAAATTGTTGGCTGCACTAAATGCTGTCTGCACACTCCATGATGGACATAGAAGGATTACAGATGGTACTGACCAGTATCGAAGCTCCCCTGATGCTCCCCTGATGTAGGATGAGGAAAATGGAGACATACTTACTTACTCCACCTCACTTCTTGGTCAAAGATCGCCTCACATCACTGCCCACTGGATCAAAACCTGCAACAAACACACCTGTAAAGGTGTTCAAATTGCAGGAGTATTTGGCACGTCACTTTTGGAAGAGTTGGAGTAAGGAGTCCTTGTTTCTCCCTAAAACTTACACAAAGTGTGAAACCAACAGACTTCAAAGTAGGAGATATTGTTCCTCTTCAAAAACATATGTGTCCACGTCACATGTGGAGGAAGGCAAAAATTCACGAGCTGAAGACCAAAAGATGTGGGATCATACGAATGGCTGTCCTATCCACATCAGATGTAAATTAATCACCAGATCTGTTCAGCTGGTCATTCTCCTGAAGAAAGACCAGGTTAGGGAGGATGTTGGGCATTACAAGCACTTATGCACCATCTGTGAACTCTGTTTGTATTCAGCAAATCAGAAGCTTTTGATGCCGTTAGTGTAAAAGAAAGGGGGTTGCATCAGTAGTCAGTTATGCATGAAACCCTCCACTGTATTATCAAATCTTCACCTTCCAGTGCTTCTTTCAGTGGCTCCAAGAGATAAAAATCACAAGGCTGTAGGGAGGGAAATCAAGTGATGGCCAATTCATTTTTTCCAGTTTTGCCTGAGTGAGACCTGCAGTGTGGTCTTGAATGTTGTCATGGAGAAGAATCATATTTCTTGTTTGCTGTTCACATTTTTTGTGGCAAAAAGCAAGCTTAATATCACCCAAAAGGTTGCAGTAGTGAGCTGCATTTATGGTGCAGCATCCCCAATCCCCAAACTGTGCTTTCAGTTTTCGCAGATTTACAGTTGGTTTCACACCTTCACAAGTGAAAAATTAAATAATTATGCATTGCACAATTGAGGGATACACTGCTTGCTCCAACATTGTTAGCTGTACTACTGACTGCATGTCACAATGCCAAAGGTTGCTTTCTCCACCCCTGCTTCTAGAATGACTAGAAGTCCATGATCACTCCAACCGTTATTGAACACTCAATTCAAAGAGTCTCATCTGTATAAGATCCACCCCCATATATTTGAGTCGGTTTCAATCTACAGTCCAAAATATCTCACTGTACTTTTGACAGGGATCACAAAAGGATCTAGGTTTGAGTTTTACATCACTAGCATTCGGTGTTAGCTGTAGTCTGAGACCACTGATTCAATCCGTTTACGAATATTCATTGTTAGAAATTATTCACGGCCAACAACATTGCCAAGTAGCGGTCTTCCCAATATTTTCCTGTCCTGTATATACATAGGCCATCAACTTACTGTAAGATGCATACATTTGCATTGATGTTGTGGTGCATATCTTAATTATACTGATTAAATAACAATGTAACATGCACAGAACTCTGTGGCAAGTATTGGTTTGTTTCGCTGGAGCCAATCACTGGTCCTTCATTTTGCTTTATTATCAGTAATCGTTGATCAGATAGGATTGCAATTAGTCACTCCAAAGTTGTGGTGCACTTCCTGTTTCTCTATCACCCTGCCATCAACTGTGCTAAGTGATAGTTCCTCACTCTTTCCTTATTTACAGTCATATTTGTTAGTAACTAATAAATATTTCCTGTCATAATCATTTTTTGATATATTGTTAAATGTAGACAATCTTGACATAGATTAATCTGTTTTTTTTTTTTTTTTTGGGGGGGCAGGCTGTTGAATATATGAAGCAACTTCCCACGGCAAAACTACCAATCAGTGGCAGTGATGGTGCACTGTATCGTCGCCAACAGCTTGAACGGCAGGTGCCATTACATGACCTTGATGCAAGTTGCTGTGATAATCTGACACCTCAAGAGGTTGAAGGGTGAGTTGTATATTTAATCTTCTGGCACATGTTATATTTGTTTTCCCACCTTCCTTGAAATTCAGCTGAAGTTCTTTCATTTAGGGAATAACTATCTTCTATGATAAGGTTTCCCAAACTACTGCTTCTCAATTATTTAAACCGTTGTAAGTTTTTAATTAATACCATCCACATTTCTTATCTGTTATCTTAATTATTCTTCTTGTTGACACTTATTAAGAATCTATTTGTGATAGGGTAGATCAACTGTCTCTTTACAGATTTTTATTTAAAATAGTACTGCAGACTGTAATGGAATTAATACAGTTTATTGGATTAAACAGTGTTATGGGTTCAGGAGCTTCGAAAAATGCTCTTGCCATGAAATTTTAGATAAAATTTTTATTCGCCATACCTTTTTTCTTTCTTAGATGGAATGTTTAGTTTGCTTGTTTTATCATGTGTTGTTTCTTTTTCGACTTCAGCTTATTTCCTTTAATGTGTATTGTAGACTGTGTCCTTATTTGTGGTTCCTATTTAATGTGTCTTATTTCATTATTATCCATGTAAATCAATACCTACTTGAAAATTATGAAATGAATATAAGTACCCGCCTGTTTAAATATCTTTTAAATTTGTCAGTCTGTTAATTTTCTCGAAGCATTCAACATAGTTTTGGTGTTTTCCCCGTTTCTGTGCTCTCCTACCACTACTGGTTATAAGCAATGCTTTCCTGATTTATAACACAGACATTCACCAATTAACTGTTTATGAATTCTGCTGTCACGTATTGAATAATGCATATGATTGCTTCCACTCTTAGTTCATGTCCATAACTTTGCATTGATAAAAATAATAATGTATATGTAGTAAATTAATAATAAATTTTTGTGTCAACATTTTGTGCCCTGAAATAAATGTTTAAATAATCAATGTGCTTTCACATTTTATTTGGTTAACTTTTGCTTCATTTGTCAATTTTTATTTGAATTTGTTTTGTTTTTATTGCTACATGATATTTTTAATTTGAAAATTTTAATTTACTGCATGATCTGTATATTTTTTTAATATAGGCTCAAGAAATATCTTGAAAATCTAAAGAGTCATGTTGTCGGTCAAGGACGTGTAACTAAGGTAGGTGACAACTTGCAGACCTAAATTTGAGCGGTACACTAGCAACATCATAGACCAATACAATTCCTAAAAACAAACCAGAGTACATATTTTTGTATTTTTATTTGGAAGTGAACTGTTAAAGTAATACTGTTAACATGATATAAATTTATTTTTTATCAGTTTTGTTTAGTTGATTTCAAACACTTTTGTTGGCATTGTCTCTCCTCTAACTTTTGTTAATATGTTGACTTATAAAGACCAAGAACAGTGACCTAAGAGGTACATTTAAAGAGTGATGGTTAATCACCATAATGCCATTTGTAAAAATAAAGAAAGAAATCTGATACAGTCTTATCTTCTAGGTGCCAGTTCTACATGCAGAAGTTAGATGGCTGGCTGGAGATCAACAGGGAAAGGCCTTACCAACATCTTACTCTGCAGATTCAATACGTGGGATGCCACTTCCTTCATTCTCTGTACCACGCCCATTTCTGCCTGCTGCTTCCCAAACGTCTGGTGAAAATGATGATGATTTTCCTCCACCTCCTTTACCTGATACATCACCACCAAACCTTAAAATGCCAAGCAATTTTGTGCCAAGCTGGAAGCCTTTCCAAGTACCAGGTCAGCAAATTGTTCATTCAGAAGCAGTCCCTGGAGAAACCTTTGTTGCATTACCTCTTCCAAGTACTAGTACTTTAGATGATGGTAGACTTCTCAGGAAACATATGGATACATCTGGAGCTAATTCATCAGATGTGTCATCAAAAATAAAAGCAAATAATTTTGATATACAGAAAAATGCAGGAAGATCTACATCTCTTGGCCTCCAGGATGATAAGAATTCACCTAATGAAATGATTTCTGCACTCCCTGTGGAAGGTGTCATTTCATCACACATACAGCCTACTAAAACTATAAGCTCTGAAACCCCACAAAACATAATAGCTCCAGGAATGTCATTGCCTTATACTCATGGTGGAAAGGGTTTGGCAATATCAATAAAGTGGTTGGAGGTGAACCACAGCATGGAGCAATAATTGGTTCAAAATATCCAAGTGGGGAGATCTCTTATTCTGAACCACAGCCAGGACATCTTGGAGATATGAAGTATTTGAATAAACAGGGTGTTTATGGTGCTGAACTGCCAAACAACCTAGCTCAAAGCATGCCATCTGCACATTTGTCAAGGGATCAAGAAATTTCTAAGGTTCCGCTCAATGAGATGAAGCTGCTCCCATCAACTAGTAATGATACCCTGAAATCAAGCAATTCTACATTTCAGGACAGTGCCCTCAGAAACCTCAAGTATCCTACTACAGACATCTCCCACTCACTTCCTGTAGCAGGGCAGAAGTTCTCACCACCTTATTCTAAAAGTAAACCTTTAAGTGTGGGAAGTGGCAACAACATTGATGTTTACAGAAAAGGAACTGGTGCTGATAATGATAATTCAACAGATCATATAGGTATGTGACCTTGGTTGCAGATGCTTTCACACTGTTACTTTCTTAAATATGAATAATAAAATAAAAAATCAAGTCTAACAGCTTATTTTAATACACCCAAGTTAACTATAACATTACTATTATACATATATATATATATATTATATTTAAATCTCTAGGCAGTTCAATGCCACCAGTTTCCACAACTCAAAAAGAGCTTTCATTCACACCCTTAAATTTTATTAGAGGATGAGTGAGTTGTATTTGTAAAATTCTTCCTCAGTTCCATTTTGTTTGTTTGTTTCATAACACTAAATTGTTTACAGTCGCTGTTCTAATGCTTTTTTTTTTTTTTTACATCTGAACAGTAAAGTATTTTTAAAATCATTTGTTAATTTGTTTACCATATATCTACATATAAATCTGTGGCAGCCCCATGTTTATTCCAATACCATGCAAAATTATTTGCATTTCTAAATTCCACTTAAAATATTTTAAATTTGACTGAACACCTAGATCCTCATCGGCAAATGTATTAAAAAGTGTGATTGATGTTGTTATAGAATATTTTTATTTAACTGTGTATTTTGTGAGATATGATCTAGTGCTTATTTAGTTACCTTTTTATACAAATTTTTGGCAAGGTTTTAAGAAATGTCTTTCAATATTATTACATTGCTTTTCTGTTCTCTGCCCTTTTTTTTTCACTGTGTAAATTACCACATTATTTTCTCATTGAGCAGAAAACACAAAACACAATCGGTATGTTGCAAAAATGCTATTGTACCCACCAAAGATACAATTTTGCACACTCCATCATAGATAAACATATCAGTAAGACTATACACCTGATGTACGTATGGAAGGATAGGGAAAATAAACCTGTCACATACACAGATGATGGCAGGAGGGTTAGGACGAATGCAAAAACACAAACACATTATACAATATTTTTGTAAAAACGTTAGTTAGGTTAGAGGTTTGACATATGGCAAGGGGATCAGATGTGTGCACATTGAGACCTACCACATGAGTAAAGGATGAGCCAGGTGGGAAGGGTGGGTATTGCAATGGTGGGGGGAGTTTACAAATGGTGAGAAAATCTCTGTAACGATCAGTTAAAATAAACAAAATGAATTAGAATAAATTTCCTTTTTTAATAAATTATGTAAAATATTTTGAATCTGTTATGATTAAAGAATAGGTTATCTATAGTAAATAAGTGACTGGTTAACATGTGGGATTGTAACAGAGATTGAAACCAGAGGGATGTCTGGTGTCAAGGGTAAATTGATAAGCCAGTCCCCATCTACAGAATTCTGAAGGGCTAGCTGTATCAGGAAAAACTCTTCACAGCCCTGTCGACGTGCCCTAAAGCAACAACAACAACATATTCACAGCCCTCACTGTAACAAGTGTTCTGATTGTTGTAGTTGTATGAGCTCATAAGAGCTACCACTGGATGGTCTAGGTTGGCAGTATAAACTGTTTGCTTTGTAGCTGATGAAATCTTTTACTACCTGAGCTACCTTGTTTAGATATATGTTAGATAATTTATTCCAGTTCTTGACACCCTTTCTATTTTGCTATTTTTTGTTTCAACACACTCTCCTGCCATTAACATTGGAATGTGAGTGATTTACTTTCCATAAACATCTATGTTTTAATACACCAAGTTTTGGGTGCACCGACAAGTTTAAAACCACACTACTGAACACTGCACCATTTAACTGGAGTTAGTAGGTGCACAGAGCAGTCACTTGTAGTGCCAGAGTGCATACATCTCTAGTATGTGTTACTAGCTCCTGGCAAATCACATGGAATTTACTCTTAAATCTATTGGCAAGCTACCCAATCCAAATTATTGGACAAAAGATGCTTGTCTATGCATTCAATGTGCAATAGGGAGATCACATAACGGTGAGTTTTCTAATGATGCAAGGAAAGCCTTGCTAACAAGAGAACAAGCTTTATTGCTTTGGAGGGCATGCGCCCACTTGGGGTATACCATAGGGCTTGCCGGGTCCTAGAATCCCAAAACAATCTCTCTGCAGGCTGCATGGTGTTTACCATTAAAGTTGCTGGTTGACTGCCTAATCCCACAGTGTGGGTAATGGGCATTGCAAGTAGCATGAGATGTATGGTAGGGGTTTGCACATGTTATCCCGGAAGTGACTCTTCAAACATTGCAAGGGAAACCTTACTAAACAGAGTGCTTAAGGGACGAGGAGCCCATCGGACTTTGCTCTTAGTGGCAGATAGTTTTGTTGGCTAGTGGAGTACATGAGATAGAGCCATAGGAGGTTTAGTTGTCTAGGTACCTCCTGATGACACTCCCTTCCAGTGGGATGCTGGGTGAAATGTGTTACAAGATTCAGCTCCAAGTGGTATAGGAAGTTCAATTTTCTGTTTTGGATAAAAAAAAAAATTCATATTAACACATTCCGAATATCAGGTTTGCATGTATTATAGGTTCATAGTAATTGAATTCTGAAAATCATTTATGAATTCATTCACTGAAAGATAATGAAAATGCATATGCCACTTTTAACAAACTTAGAAACTTATAATTAGACATGCATGTTGTTTTTAATTTGTATGTTAAGGCAAAACCAAAATAATCTTTGTTTATGAGTACCATGACCAAAAGCTGGACTCAATTTCAGGCACAAGGGTGTAGGAAGATTCTCTTTTTTTGGGTAAGGGTGTCAGGGATTGTAATAAGTTGCCAAGAGAAATGATGAATAATTTACGAAAAACTTTGAAAGAATTTAAAGTTAAAATTTGTAGAGGGCAAATGTAGGTGGGTGCAGGAAAGGGGGAAGATGGGTGTATAGGGAAATTGCCACCAGAGTGTGCACTCCATCGCAATTTAATTAAATATTATTAAATGAAATATATTTAAAAAAAGGTTGTGAATGCCATGGTTAGGATTACTACCTACATGTCATTCTTCTCCAGTATTACCAAATCAGTGATATAAAATATGCTACGATTTCGTTTTCAAGCTTCCAACTACGACAGCAAGGTTTTAGAATAATATTAGTAGAACATTAAGTAGTATTTCTACTTACTGATAGATTTCTGTGATTAATTTTAAAATCTGATGTTGTTTAGTAAAACATTTATTAGTTTTTTGACTTTGATATATGGTTCTTCATCATTATCAACAGTTTCAAGAATCTTCTGCCATTCAAACATTCTTTCCTTTCCACTACATCCCAGCTTGCTCCTTGTTCTTTCAAATTCTTTTCTATTTCCTTAAGTGACCTATGCGGTGTTGTTCCTCAAAGCTTATTCACTTCCAATTTCAAATTATCTCTTTGGCTTCCTTGCATCATCCATGCTCTTTATGTCTCTTGATTTCTCAATTAATTTCTGTACTTGTTGGCTTTAAACTGTCTTTCTCACATGCTCATTCTACACCTTACCCAGTCTCGTTTCACCGGTAGTACTACTTTAAAATCTATATCTTTTTTGAATCCCCGTTTGACCATCCAGATTTGGTTTTTCCATGATTTCCCCAAATCACTCCAGGTGAATGCCGGGATGGTTCATTCAAAATGGTAATGGCCTTCCTTTCTTTTCCTTGCCCCCATTTCTTTCTCATCTCTAATGACCTTGATCTCTAGTAGTCATTTCGACAAAAAAAATTAAAAAATCATCTCTTTGGCCTGAATTCTAATAAAATCTCTTTCATCGCTCATGGTTTAGAACCACATGTTATTATTGGCGCAAAGTATGTCCTGTTAATAATCTTTGTCCCCCCCCCCCTACCTGATCTTCCTGATCTTTATTATTTCATTCATAACAACAGTGAACAGAGGTGGGGAGAGAGCATTCCGCTGCCTGATCCTGTTGTCTAATCTGAATCATGAAGTCCTTTTTCACAACCCAATTTCACACAACAAACTCTTTAACTGTCTTTATTAATCCATTGCTAACTCCAATCACTTTCAATACTTTGTAAGAGTATGCATAAATTTCCTTACAATATGTGCAATTCCCTCCTGTTTCATTTTTAATTCACCCATGTGGTAGATCTGTTTCAATGAGTTCCCCGTCATATTTCTTGCCTCCTACATCATGGGTAAGGTTATTAACCAAAATATTGTATAGTGTGTTTTGTGTGCATGTGTTTTCATATGCTCGTCCTGCCTTCATCTGTGGTGACTGGAGGCTTTAATGTGGTATGTACACAGTTGGTCAAAATCAGGATAAAGTATGAATACTGTTCTCAGATAAAATCAGGCAAAGACAATATTGCCTGTACTCCATTTGAGATTGTTTGCTTGTTTCTAATTGATTGAGATCAGCAGTGGCAGATTTAGGAATTTTCAGAACCGGGGGAAAAACTTTAAATTGCTGCCCCTTTGAACATTACTTTGCGGTCCTCATTGATGTTGTCATCACCACATTAGTGGAGCTAAATAAGAAAAAGGCTACCGTGAGATAAATTTGCTGCCCTCCAAACACGATTTTGTAGTTTCCTGAAATCGATACCTGGGGTGAGCACTGTGGTTTGACCTGCCTAGATCTGGCACTGGATATCAATTTAGTGACGTTTGAAAGGTTTATGAACAGAATTCACTGATTTGTGGTATATACTAGCTGTGAAGAGAGAAACTACTTTTCAGCAGTGTAACATTTTCAATTTTTACCTTTAAGTAACTACTGTATTTCAATTTTTCAGGGCACAGTGATTCCACAAATGATCAAGGAATCGTGGCATCAAGGAAAGACAAAGACAATAATTCAGTATCATTTGGCACTCATAATATCCAACATCCAGAAGGAATGGGAAAAATAAATGTGGGGCATCCATCGTTTGGAACTGCTGAACCTTTTGCTGCTGATATGACAATGTATTCTACTATGGGTCCTCATGGGGAGGTAGCATACTCAGAGGGAGTCCCCACAGATGCTCTTCCTAAATCTGCTCTAGCAATGCAGCAGCAGAAACATGACACTTCTCTCTTAGATCCAGAAATCACTGAACTGGCAGGTCGTCTTGAACAAATGAAAAATGACAATGATTCTGGAATACTGCAGCCTCAGTTCAGCTGCAGGGAATGTAATGGCCCAGTACTTGCAGGCGATGTTGCTGTGTTTGCTGACCGTGCAGGTCAAGATGTGGCTTGGCATCCCTCTTGTTTTGTTTGCAGCACTTGCAAGGTATAATTTACTTATTGTCATACTGATTTCTTAAAAGTTACTGTATAAGTAGTTGCAATCAAATCATCATCCACAATAATTAAATGTTTTCTTTTATTAAATACTGTGTAGCTCAATAGTTTTGCTTTAATTTTCCAGAGTTTAACTATGTTTAGTTTTTATACTGTACTGTTTTGGTGGGATGAATGTTGGTGTGCCACACCACATCATTTGTTTCAGTTCACCTTGGCATCCACTAAACTATTGGTACAAATACACGTCTCTGAATATACACCATTGGGGTAGTTTATTGTAGGCAGGTGCTACATAAAGTGGCTAACTGGGAGCTTTAGAAATACTTCGTTATATCATACTTTTATATTTTATGGACTCATAACCAATTTACTGAAGGAGAACATTGTATGTGGGATACTTCTGTTTATTGCCTAAATACCTGATGGCAGATGAACACATACACTTCATAAGAAAATGGATTATAATTCAGGCCCAAATTATAAATTCGTAAATATACAAATTCTTCGCGGCTTTGCCGCCGGATTACATTTTCTAACGACAAGCTTTCGGCGACTTGCACTGCCGCCATCATCGGGTCCGTTGTATCTAAAGGAACAACAAAAACTGAACTGAATAGCGGAACAGAAGCGAGCCAGAATCGTTGTCGACGTCCGATTGGTGATTCCAATGACGTAACCATTCCGTGACTGTTGTAACATACCCTTTTTGTTACCTTTTTATTTTTGTAGAGAACACATGTGAGTGTTACTTTACCATACTTTTAAATTAATACTTTTACTTATATTTCCTGCACCAGACCAGTACATAAGGATTCCCTTGATCCCTCTTTGTCCGTTGCTGGTTTTATTCCGATACTCACGCTGTAAATCATATTATTATTAATCAAATTCTTACCACATAAACTTAAAATCAACTCCTTTGTCTATATCTATATTTCAATCTCAAATAAAACACTTTCTACTTATCTCACAACTTCTATATTTTCCATTTAACAGACAATTATCGTTTCCAAAGTCATATTACATTATCTTTATCAAAACCCTTAACCTTCTGCCCTCAGGCTAATATTTTACTGTTATTAATCCCGCTAGGATTCTTCGTGGCCTCCATCGTGCCATTCTGTTTCATCTTTTCACTTAAATCATATTCTTTCCAAAACCAACACGTCCTCTTCCTTCCAAATCTTTTCTTCAACTCTCGACTGTTATTTTTTCCAGAGATCTCATTATATCCCTCTTGACATGCTTTGACCTTGGAACTTAAAATTCAGAGTTAGTAACTTATATACAATTACAATTATTAAATAAAAAAATAGCTATAATAATGTCAAACTCACAAAATGTGAGGTTGTGTACCTCACACTGTGATTGGTCGGTTGCGGAACTAGGTGTAGATATACACAAGCGTTGTACTGACAGTTGGCTCCACAGCGTAAACCAAAGCCGAAGTTGTTATAAATGGAAAAAAAGATGGATTACACACGTCAATGTTCACATAACGTCACTGTTCATATTGCATCACCGTTCACATTATTCTACCACTATTAATCATGATGTTTAATCTCGAGAATCCGTAGGAAGCCAAGCGGTATTCTGATTGGCTGACTACAATAACTGTTCTCATAGCGTCATCGTTCACATTATTCTCACACAGAAATATCGCAAAACTTCTTTAATGAAAGACCCCCACATTATATATTCTTCCAACATTAACTATCATTAATTATGATGTTTAACTCGAGAAATCCATAGGGAGCCATGCGGTCTTCCGATTGGCTGATTATAACCCCGGTTCTATAATACTTGTCAGTGATTGGAGTCCATATTTCTGATGACATTTACGAAGTTTCACTTCTATACCGGCTCCGATCCATATCAAAAATTGCAGGTTCCACTGATGGCAATAGATTCACTGTCCAACAACAATCAGTTGATACAACCCCCACGAAAATGAAAAGTTCATGAAGTTTCATCAAAACATATTTAATCCAACTCCTAAACCCTAAAATGTACATGCAAACAAACAATGAGTCACTTTGCATCCTGTTTTATGAAAGTTCACTTGAATAACTACATATTATCACAGTTTAGAATGTGCCAACTTCACAGTCTATCCTGTCTGGCCATCTTGTATTCCTCCATCCTTACTCACTTGACCACATCAACATTGCTAAAATCGTAAAATTTGAATAAAACCATTTGAAAGTCTATTTCACCATGTGCTTGAAATGGTTTGAGCTGACAATAGAAAATACGTTAAACAATATAATGTCAGTCATTTAAATAGATAATCCAAATTTAACTAGGCAGTAGGTATTAAGCACTGAGAAACATATTCTGAACCAAAATTCGAGGCCGTAAGTAAATTCTAAGTGTTGTTTAGAGGGGAAAAGAAAATATTTTTTTAAAATGAAGTAGTTAGTAAATTTAAGGTATGCTTAAACAACAGATAAAAATAAATAAAGTAACTGTTTGGTAACAGTTTAACAGTAAAATTTGAACTAAAGGGAGAAAAATGGGATTTTAATATTTAACTTCCTGTAATGACCATGACATGTGTAAAAACAGAAATTAATAACTCCTAAAAATGAAGAATTATAAGAAAGTTGTCTTAACTTAAAATAGTCACAATAAATCATATGCTAATTGTGAAATTGGAATAAAATAGTATACCATGAGAATTGGGACTATGGTTTTCTGTGTGAAAACACCAGTGTTCCAGAAGTTTTCAGCCAGAGAGTATATGAAGCCATGATTTTCTTACCTTTTGGACAGTCTCAGATCAAGTTTCAAAGATGTAATGTAGTGTGCTATGGCTATATCCCTATGTAGCGATGCTAATCAGCAATATTGCCAGTCTGTCATAGTATTTCTGCCATTATTATTCAAGATCCCAAAGCTGCAAGAAAATGTGTAATAGTTTGTTAAACAACTGTAGTCCTACCCTCAGTGGGTGAATGTAAAACTTTGACCGTGAATTGTCTCTGTGTGATACCAACAGTACTCAGGTTCAGAAAACAATAGACATGGCTGCCATCCCTTGCGAGAAAATTTCACAGTAATTCCACTCAATTGATCTGTCTTTAAGTGAACTCCAGAATACAGAAATAGCTAAACACCAACCCGGCATATAGTTACCACAAAGTCACCCCCCCAGTATATTTGAAACTCTTCAGGCATGTACCAAACAGATAATTACAGTTCTCAATCAATAGTGGACTTTGCTCTAAAGAAGATCACAGGTTTGTAATTAGGAACAATATCTTATGAATGCATTTTCTCTACCACAAACATGCTTATTGACAGTTACTCAGTTTATGAGGACATCCAGCCCCAATTCAACATTTTAAGTACACTTTATGAATGGATACAACCTGGTGGGCTAAACACATGGCCTCTATTCTGATTACACTCCTGGCTATAAGGCACTTCTGAACCAGACAACGACCAGCAAAATACTGACTCTGTTCATTCAAATCCCAAATAGCATGAGGGAAAGTAATAATTCACATAAGAATCAGTGTAGCACATTGTGTAATTGTAAGTTTTCCCGTTGGATCTGATGTTTGAAGATCTCTCAGGCGTGCAGCCGGATCATTTGGTCGTTGATGTACGAATTTTCGATGGCGTAATGTGCCATCATCTTCAGGTAGCGTCCAGTGGTCGGCGTGAGGAACGCAGTCCAGGACGCTACTGCTGGTCTGCTCCGCATGCATCAATATTTATACCCTCCCACCCCGCCATCAGAGCGCCGCGCCAAGAGTGTAGCACATTATTTCTCTAATCTTATTTCTCCTGTCAGTGGGACCCCAATAGATTGGTGGATGAAATATTTCACCACATTGTTAAATGAAAGTGAGTATACAAATGTTTACCAATTAGTTCAAACAAAATATATATCATTTGTTTACTAGAAAATCAAAGCCCAATCTACGAATCAATTCTGTAACGCAAGCAGTAATGAATCGAGTAGATCTTCTCTCTACTTTCTTTATACTATCAATCAACCTCTTACAAAACGGAAACAGTTGTTGAGGCAACTGGCATGGGCTGCTACTTGATGGTCTAGATTGGAGATAAAGACTGTTTGCTTGGCCATTTATTCTGATTGAACGCTGTTGGTGGTGTGGCCAATGTAAGAACCAGTGCTATGGAAATTAGTAAATTGATGAATGAGATGCATAGTCGTGCATGTAACATGTCCATTTTTTTTTCTTCGTGTGTGTTTGTGACATGAACTCTACTTCTTTTTTAATTTGTGGTGAATTTTACACCATATTGGTTTTAATGCTTCAGCTCATAATAATAATGAAAAAAAAATCCTATACTTGTGACATTCTACTTTCACAGCAATCAATAAAGGAACTGACAGTACGGTGCCTTTTTTATACCAATACTTTTAAATGTATTTCATACTTAGAAAATTGGACATGATGTTTGCACAGAATCTAGTTAATTAACAATATAATTAATGAAGTGGATTATTTAAAAAAAATAATACTTGAGCTTTAGTAAAGAGAATGTACAGGACATGTATTAGTGATGAGGCTTGGGAAGATATTGGTAGAAGAATTAGGAGTAGTGCATAGAGCAAAAAAGATGACAATGACCACAAGCTCACTCGATTTCAGGCATAAGAGTGTGGGATTTTTTTTTTTTTTAAGGACAGGTAGTCGGAGAATGGAATACATTACCAAGGGAAGTGCTGAATAGTTTACCCAGAGCACTGAAAGGAATTAATATGAAAATTGAAAATTTAAGATAAATAATGATAAGAAAAAATTGTAATTTCTACATGTATTATACTGTTTTTATATTTTTTTAACACACAAATATTGTTACTGTATCAGTTATTAGTTTATTAAATATTGTTATTTACTTTTTGATGGATTTTATGAGTGCTTTCTTAAAATATAGATTCTGTAGAATATTGATTGTTGAAAATACTCAATAGGAGAAAGCTTTATTTAAGTACATATACTAAATCAAACCACAAAAACAAAACAGAAAACAAAACAAAACAAAAAAATATTGCGATGAGAAAGTACTGTTAACGCCATAGGATTTCAGCAAGTTACAAAAGCCATTTAATAATTAATGAAACAGGAAACATGAGCCCACCAACAAGTTAATGTACATTATGCACAATGTACAGTTGTAACTCTGATTAGAAAGCAGTACCGGTTATAACCAAATAACGAACAGGTGTGTAGTATTCATTAAACATGTTCGGAGCATTACTGTTAGCTGAAGTTCTGTTCCACAGTATAGCGGATGGTCATCAGCATGCTTGATAAAACACAGGAATGTTGCTTATTATGCTACTGTCATATATAGCACAGATACAGCTTGCACTATCCAACACATTGTCTCAGTAACTTTTTCTTGACATCACTTTGTCTAGCTGTCTCCTACACGTGTCTGCAGACAAGTCCCTGGTATCTGACCAGTGTCACCAACCCCCTCCAAAGCAGCCTCTACTCTTCTGCCAACCCCCACTCTGGAGATATTCCGCAGTGTGAGACTGAGTTGGAGATACATATAAAACATAAATTATAATCACATATAATTATTTTAAAATACTGTTTATGCTTCATGGCACACATACTCCACATACATAAACTTTCCATTTACCAAATTAAACCATCATGATGATTTTTTGTACGAAGGCAAATCGTAAAGTAAGGTTCCCAAAATACCGAGGCCTCAAGGAGAGGTTTAAGTGAAATCTGGCAGCACTGTTATATGCATAATTCTCCCACTCCTGATCCTACCCTATCTGGCATTGCTATGCCACGTAAAGTTGGTTCAGCAACCATTCATGGTGGAGGTGCCCATCATTGCTACCACCAAGTGCAAATTTCTGTGCAGTAATTTGTTTTTTAAATACAAAAAGGCTCCACCTATAGACAATCATTGAGAATTTATGGAAGTGTATGGCTTTACAACATATCTGCAAGTGATGCAGGAAGTTTACAGGTGGTGGACAAACATTTGTGATGAAAATTGGAGCTGAAGATCTTTGAAGTCATGACAGTTGTCTATTGTGACCAAGAGAGGATATTGTTGATTGATTTAATGCCTCCTGGGACTACAATAAACTCGGATAGCTATTGAAACACACTAATAAAAACCAGGCAGTTGATGCAGAACCACCGGAGAGAAATTCTGAGCAAATGTGCCACGATAACACTCTACCCCATGTCTCTCATCAAATCCAGGACCTCCTGAAACAGTTTGCATGGACTGTAATCCCCCACTCCCTGACCGAGCACCTAATGATTACCACTAGTTTCAAAAATTGAAGGAACTCTTGGGTGGACAACACTTCAGTACTGATGACAAAGTTAAATAAGAGGGGAATCGCTCTCTTAACAGGTTAGTGATGGAATTATATGATACGGTCATACAAAAACTGGAGTGTCTACAAAAGTGTTTGGATCAAAATGCTGATTATTGAAAAATAGAATGATATTTAAACTTTCAAATGAGGTTTTTGGTTTTGAAAATAAATGTTGCTATCTATTTTTAAGAAATAAAGGAACCTTACTGTACGATCTCCACTTGTATATGCAAAGTATCTGTGAGCTACTATGCGGTGTTGCTGAATACGGGAGCTAGCTGATAAGCACAAGAAATTCCACTGGTGCCACTAGCCTGCTCCCTGGCAATCTGGTTAACCACAAACGTATGTCCGTGTTCAACAGAAAAGGTAAATAAGTGCATAGGGAAATTACCACCAGAGCATGTGTGTGCTCCATTGCACTTTAATTAAGTATAAATTCACATTTTTCTCATTGGAAATTTTATTTTTTCCTTGTCAAAAAATTGTTTTTCCCATACCAGTGTATACAGAGTCTTTGGCACAAATATACTTTGTCACACATCTAAACTCATTGCTTCAATAATTTCAGGAGCTGTTGGTGGACCTGATTTACTTCTTCAGTAAAGGAAATGTCTACTGTGGTCGTCATTATGCTGATTTGCTGAAAATTCCTAGATGTTTTGCTTGTGATGAGGTAAATCTTTGTGAGATTCATTAAGAATTAGACAATATAAAGTTGTCATCTTCAGAGAAAATAGTCATTTCTATCTTAATTACTTTAATCTTTAAAAGAGAGAGTTTTGTTTTTCTTATTGTTTAATATTCTTCTCAGTGATGGAGGAAGCCAGTATTAAATAAAATTCTGTAGTATTTTCATTTTATAAGTTTCATATTGTGTATACAATTTGTCCACCTTTTTTATTGGATCTTTGCTTTCTCTTTGCCTTCCATTACAAAAATCTGATGTTCTTTGCAAGAAACACCTATGAAATTATAGCTTAAATACTGGTTATTTTGAGCAGTAGTTTTGCTCTAGAACATAGGTGTCAAACTCAATTTTGCAGAGGGCCGTATACTAAATTTAGAATGTGTAGGCGGGCCAGATTCAAATAAAAAAATGTACTGAATTATTATAACATTTTATTTATTTAATTGTATAGTATACATGATTCTTCTTTCTGTGTCGCATTGCAATCGCGGGCCCTATCTTTGACATCACTGCTCTAGAATTTCCTTTCCAGTAACATAATAATCTTTAAATTTAATGACACTGTATTGCCTCACATTCTGCTCGTGTTTAGTAAAATTCTCTCTAGTGCATTGTTAAAAATGAGGAAGGAAGCTGTGGACTACTACTACTCCCCATCATAATCAGTATTAATTTTTTGTTTGTATAATTTCAAGGATTTTTTACACACTCACTCAACAGATTTGAATCGTAATAATGAAATTGCTTATCACATTATTTCAAAAAATTATGCACACACACCCTGGATTCTTATGGTAAAAAGGAAATTGTTCTCATAGGATTTCATTAACTTTCACTATACAATGGTAAATTTATGCAGTAGTTTGCACAAAACCACTAAAGGTTTTTACGTTATAGTATTGATGAAACTAAGGAAAATGGGAGCGGCTTCTAAACGATATAAATAAGAAAAGAAAGGGAAAATGAACATATGTAGTAAGAGTACGGTATAAACGCGAAAAAAAAAGTGATGGGTTAAGTGGATTTTAACGGTGGTTAAGTCCAGGTGGGTGTCTCGTATCCAGGATATTCTGGTACGCTAGTTTACATCTCCCGAGTTCTTCTGCAGTGGTGCTGTCAGGGAAAACTCTGACTGCTCTCACAGTAAAACAGTCATTGAGGTTGTTGGAATCAATACCAGAACATGCCAATAGCCATGATGGTATTCCAATGGTATTGGAGGTACCAGAACATGCCAATAGCCATGATTCCAACAACCGGATACGAGACACCCACCTGGACTTAACCACCGTTAAAATCCACTTAACCCACCACTATTTTTTTTTTTTTTCGCGTTTATACCGTACCCCTACTACATATGTTCATTTTACCATTGACTACAATATATTATCTCAGACATTGCATGCCGATATATCGATAGTCTACTCCTTAGCCGTTCTCCCACCCTCCCCCACTACTCGGTTAGTCATTAGATAACGTTCGTTGTGTACACACGTACCAAGCCTAATTGCCCATTTTTCTACTAGTGAACAAGGCAGATGCCAAAATATTGTGTAGTTGTTTGACAACATAAGTGTTCCCTCTCATCGCAGCCATCCACTTTGGTATGTGGAGGGTTAGTTTCCCTTTCTTTTCTTATTTAAGTTATAGTATGTTATATATGTTTATGCCTTCTTTTTGACTTTAATTAGTGTGGAGTACATTTTTTAATCATATAGCTTGGTTTTAAGACTTAACAACCATTAATAAGAAGATTATAAATTTTCAGTTAACTTCAGCCATGTTGCTTATAGTTATTATTTTTTTAACATGTGCCAATTGCTTGCTTTAACTTATTGTTTTTAGCCACACAGTTTAACATTATCTTTTTAATTTCTTAATCATTAACTGCTTAGTAACAGAATAGCTCCTTTCAGTGCTACACAAATGTATTAGAGGACGTTAGTTATGTATAATCCATTGTTATTCTAAAATTGTTTTGTTTCAATTGCAGTTAATATTTGTCAATGAATATACTATGGCTGAAGGGCAGGCTTTCCACGTCAAACATTTCTGCTGTTATGAATGTGATGTACCTTTGGGAGGTATGAAGTATGTTCCTGTTGATGGTCAGCCTGTTTGTCTTGATTGTTTCCAAGAAAAATATGGAAAGGTAAGTGCTTTTAACCTTTCTATCAGTGATGATGTTATAAGCCATCCTTTATAACATATACACTTTTATTTTTCAATTTATTGTATGTTATGAAATATTTGAATTAGAAATTTTTAGTTTAAATGGAAAATGGTTTTATGGGGGACACTTTCATTTAGTCTCTGCACATATCACTGACATGTATTTTAGTATCATCATTGCTTGTGGCTTTCTGGTTTCATTTTATACATTTTTAAACTGATTAATATACTCTTTTGTTGGTTGTAGTATGTTTTGCTGGAATTCTAATATTTCCGCGTATTTCAAGATTTCAGCCATCGTTTTGTATGTGCTGTTTCATACTTGCATATTATTGTGTTATTGTAAATGTTATTAACTAACTAGAATAGTCACAATGCTATCTGATCTAATAGTTGAGTCATATTATCTACATGATTTCGCTTCAAATACCAACTTTGCTGGACACTAATATGAAATACATATGCGATGTTGTTGCAGGCCATGTTTCCACAGTTGCTTAATTAATTACTAGTTGAAATAACACGCCAATGCAACTGTTTATTTTATTTATTGCTGCGTCGTACGCGTTTCACCTCTCATCGAGGCATCATCAGCGACGAATCTGTGTTACAGTTTTTATATACAGTTTTATCCTATTATTACATAATTATGGGCATGAGATATTTTATAGCTACAAGTTACTTACAATTTACATTTGTTACTGTTGTATGCAGCTGCGCATCTCCGTTTTTATATACAACGCATGTTTTGCCTGTATCATATTTACAATATTGTTTGTTATCATCGTTCAGTTGTCTGTTAGCGTCAGCTGGTTTGTTTACGTCTTGTCGCATCCTTCGGTTGTCTGCTGTGGCCATTTTGTTTGTATATGTCATGTCTCGGGCCGATAGCGCGAGTTTTGAAAAGTGTGTGTATGTGTGCTGGTCTTGTTAGAATGTTTTATATTTATGTGTGCTGTATATATGTGTGGGGTTTTATTATACAGTTTGTGTTTATTTTGTTTTGTCTGTCAAGTTTGTGTATATTAAATTGAGTAACGTTTTATTTGTGAGGTTTACTTGGTCGTTTAGTACCTGTTTGCTTTAATTTTTTGCTTTTTGTATATATAAGTTTTCCTCTATAGTGATTGTGTTGTGTCTGTGGTTATTGATAGTGAGAATTTGCATATCTGTGTTTATGTTTGTTGGTGAATGGTCATTTTCTATGAGGTGTTCAGCAAATGTGGAATGGTTACTGTATTTTAGTGCTCTCATGTGTTCTTTGTATCTGATTTGGAATTGTCTTCGTGTTTGCCCTATGTATACTGCTACAGGTGAGTTGGTAAATGCCTGAATTGTGGTATTTGTTTGTGTCTGAATGAGGTCTAATTTGTCTTTGCAGTGAGTTGTCAGTTCGCAGTGCAATGTTAATACCTTGTTTTTTGAAAATGTTTGCGATTCGGTGTGTGTATTTGTTAGAATATGTCATTGCATACCATTTCCTTTTGTTTTCATTGTACTGTGTGGTTTGTGTGTTTGTTTGAACTGTGTGAGTTGTAGATGTGTTTTTCTGGTGGGATCTATATGGTTGCAGTTTGGTTGTGTGGTTTATTATTTGTTCTTTTATCATTTGGTTAATTATTTTTCTGTTTATTGTGTCAGCTTTGTGTGGTTCATAGTTACAAAGACAGATAAAAGCAATTCAATAGTCTTGATGGATAAAACAGAATACATAACAAAAACAGAAGAATTTATAGAAAAGAACAACATAACACAACTAAAATCTGATCCAACAAATAGATATCAAGCAGAACTGAAGAAACAACTGAAAAAAACAAATATCATTCTTACAGACAGCCAAAAGCAACACATCACACAGACAAATCCTTCAGCTCCAACACTGAGAAGCCAACCAAAAATACATAAACCACAGATTCCAATAAGACCAGTAATTAATTTTAGAAAAGCCCCAACATATCACTTAGCCAAACACATAAACAGCATTTTAAACCAACACTACACATTAAAGGAGAACAGAAGTATCAAAAACACAACGGAACTCATTCAGAACATCAAAGACTCACACATCCCAAACACAGCAACACTTGTATCATTTGATATTGAAAATATGTACAGTAACATCCCAATCAAAGAAACCATAGAACTAATCAACACAAACCTGAATACTTACAAAATACTACCCAGCAACCATATAGAAGAAATCAAAAGCACAATAGAAATACTGACATCTCAGAATTATTTCACTTTTAATAATAAATATTACCTACAACAGGAAGGACTGCCTATGGGATCCCCAATATCAGGCACCTTAGCCAATATATTCATAGACAACATAGAAATGGAAATAATGCAAAAACTAATCCCCCAGAAAGGATACAAGATTCTGTATTGGTGGAGGTATGTTGATGATATTCTATGCCTCATAAATGAATCAGATGAAAGAATAAATGAATTACACCAGGACATAAACAATATTCACAAAAAAATTACATTCACAATAGGAAAAGAAGACATAGGAAAAATAAATTTTTTGGATCTCACCGTTACAAAACATGAAAACAAACACTCATTTCAAGTATACAGAAAATCTACAGCAACAGACCAGATAATACATTCCACATCAAACCACCCACACAATCACAAACAAGCTGCAATACGTTTCATGCTAAACAGATTAAACAGAATCCCACAGACAAAGAACAACTACCAAATAGAACTCAACACAATAAAGGAAATAGCAACAAAAAATGGATATGAACCACACACAGTTGACACAATAAACAGAAAAATAATTAACCAAATGAAAAAAGAACAAATAATAAACCACACAACCAAACTGCAACCATATAGATCCCACCAGAAAAACACATCTACAACTCACACAGTTCAAACAAACACACAAACCACACAGTACAATGAAATCAAAAGGAAATGGTATGCAATGACATATTCTAACAAATACACACACCGAATCGCAAACATTTTCAAAAAACAAGGTATTAACATTGCACTGCGAACTGACAACTCACTGCAAAGACAAATTAGACCTCATTCAGACACAAACAAATACCACAATTCAGGCATTTACCAACTCACCTGTCAAAAATGTGAAGCAGTATACATAGGGCAAACACGAAGACAATTCCAAATCAGATACAAAGAACACATGAGAGCACTAAAATACAGTAACCATTCCACATTTGCTGAACACCTCATAGAAAATGACCATTCACCAACAAACATAAACACAGATATGCAAATTCTCACTATCAATAACCACAGACACAACACAATCACTATAGAGGAATACTTATATATAAAAAAAGCAAAAAATTAAGTCAAACAGGTACTAAACGACCAAGTAAACCTCACAAATAAAACGTTACTCAATTTAATATACACAAACTCGACAGACAAAACAAAATAAACACAAACTGTATAATAAAACCCCACACATATATACAGCACACATAAATATAAAACATTCTAACAAGACCAGCACACATACACACACTTTTCAAAACTCGCGCTATCGGCCCGAGACATGACATATACAAACAAAATGGCCACAGCAGACAACCGAAGGATGCGACAAGACGTAAACAAACCAGCTGACGCTAACAGACGACTGAACGATGATAACAAACAATATTGTAAATATGATACAGGCAAAACATGCGTTGTATATAAAAACGGAGATGCGCAGCTGCATACAACAGTAACAAATGTAAATTGTAAGTAACTTGTAGCTATAAAATATCTCATGCCCATAATTATGTAATAATAGGATAAAACTGTATATAAAAACTGTAACACAGATTCGTCGCTGATGATGCCTCGATGAGAGGTGAAACGCGTACGACGCAGCAATAAATAAAATAAACAGTTGCATTGGCGTGTTATTTCAACTAGTAATGAAATACATAGCTTACAAAAATTTAGGATATTACATAAAAACAGTTGAGTTCTCAGGTTTTTATGGTGTAAAGTTTCATACTAATTTCAATGAAAGGTAGGAAATAAATATACATTTTTTAAGAAAGAGAAAGATTATTTACCACAGAAGATTTTGTTGGAATGCCACAGCACACGCTTCATGAAACATGAAAGCAAAATTTTGAGACAAAGATTTTTGATCAGTACAATATTTCATTTTTCTTTTGTTATTCAGCACTTCACATTTGGAAGTTCTGGATCCTTGTGTAATCCAAGCCTCTTCACCCATGTGTGCACTGCAGTGAATTGATACAGGCAGACTATATTTGCACTCTTATATTTGCAAACGTAGCAAACTTCACCCATCATACTTGACGTAACATGTTTCCAAATACTTCTTGCAACTAGAAACTTGGATTATAGATTTTTTTATTTTCACTTGCAGAGTTTGCATTTTTTTATTTGTATTTGCTGCACTTGTGGTGTTTTATGTCACTTTTCATAAATCTAATTTATCTGTGTGTAATTACTTTTCCCATTTAAAATTTGGTTGTGGTTTGAATAACATTTTGCTCTTTGCAAGCAAGTAATAATGTCATGCTATCATTTCTGTGATCAGACAGCATTACAACCTTCTGCCAGTTCACTGTCTCAGTTTGGGAGAGGGTTCACACTTTGACATTCCACTCATATTCATTTGACCCTTCTTCTTTTTTTAAATTATGTTCTAAATTACATGCTATTCTCGATATTATTTATACATTGCTTTAGTGTACTAAAAACAAAAACTATTTAGTGATATACTAACTCAGATTTTGATACTGATTGAGAGCCTATAAAATAATAAAAAATCAATATTGTGTTGCAGTCATTCTAAATATATCATTAAAAATGTCATATGCATTTAAAGTGTAACTACTTAAAAAAAAAAAAAAAAATTCCACCCGCACTCTCTTCTAACCATATTCACAAAATTCTTTAAAAAAATTGAAGTTAACAAGAGTTTTAAACATATTAATATATACATCATTTATACTAAATGTCAGTTTAAAAAAAAATCCATTGAGGAAACAGTTTATTTTACTCATTAAACATCCAATAAAGCCCTTAGAAAAATACTTAGTAACAAGATAGAACTTTGTGTTATCTCACTAAGTGCTTTGGGAATGTGTACTACTAACAAAAACTTTGCAATATTTTCATTGAAGTCATGGCAAATGGTACTGAAGACTCAGCAGATTTGTAGTTTCAACTTTAGTTGATTTAGTTAATACTAGTTCTGACATGCCACGTGTCTACTCTATACTATTATTCCCTTTCAGTTTATTCATCAATAAATTCTAGTTGTCAGTTACCACATCAGAATTACTGTAACATGACTAATGAGATTCACTATACTTTTCACAAAAACTCATTTGCAGTTACATCTATCATTGACTTTGTAAAAACAGTGCCACAAAATTTCCAATCAAAGTTTTTATAACAAGTATCTGTTATAATTTCACTACACACTGTTTTCAATGTGTTAGCTTGAGTTACATGATGAATAGTTTTAATTCATCTATCCACTAACTTTCTGCAGTTGGGTCAGTCTTCGACAATAAATGTAACTTGTCACATAACCTTAGTTATGTCAGTATACTTCCAAAAACAGTTCAAAGGGTCCTTAACACACTTAAAACCAATAGCAGATCATTTTAGAAGCATTTTTCAGTAGTTTTGAGAGTCAGGAAACATGTTAGTAAGGAGAGTTTGAGCTATTTTGTAAGTTTTCGAAAATATTATAAAGAAATTTAAACATTTCTAGAAGCCTTTTGGCCACATTCATTTTCAGAGGAGCAAAATGAGATGACAATTCAAATTAGATCCAACACTTGCATTTTAGAAGATTACATTAAGAAAATATCATGAAATTGGTGATCTTGCAAGCTCATGGAATTTATTGCACAAGTAACTTTTTTCACCTAATTTTCAAGGTACAGCTAAGACTCAGAGCTCAAAATGTTCAGCATAAGATAATACACAACATATTAAAGGATAGAGTCAATAAGTGAAAAGAAAGTATGTTTTTTAGATAAAATAAGAGATTTCGCTGACGCTGCAATTCAACATTTCTGCAGACATACAGATCTGAGGGCATAGAAAAGACATTTATATTAAAGAGAAGCTTTCACTGAACACATGGAGTGATTTTCGTAAAGATTCCTACAAGATATAAGCCATAAAAGGGAAATTAAGGTTTGAACTTAATTGCTGCTGCTAAGCATTATTTTGGGAACAAAGGATTGGCATTAAGGGAAATAGATAATGAGGAAATAATATTACCATCAGATAGATAATTTAATTTAGTAAAGTTTGAGATATATTACAGATCGGTAGCACTCTTATATTTGGAGATAATGAGCATACAAGTTTTTAGCTGACTTTGCACTTATATTCAAAGTCGATTTTCACCGTCAAATACATTTGGGATCTAGACGTGTTATATGTCAAAAGTTGAGGAAATTTTTATAGAACAATCTGATAACAGAATCATTTCACAGACTAACGAATTGTAGGAATGGTGACAGAGTAAAGCTTTTACGACTTTAACTCGAAATACACAAATCCTAGGAGAAAACTTGTCATAACTAAAACTGACATTTAAAATGTGCTTCATAACATATCAAAATTTCAGACTTATCGGAATAAAAATAAGGTTTCCCTTTGTCAAATCAAGCGTCTGCTGAGTCAGCTGGCCCAATATGAATATAAGGAGCCTCCGCTAGCCTGGGCGGACAGCAGTAATTCGGCAGAAATTGAACCGAGAGGACGGCGTGTTGGTTGGTCGCGGAGATGTAGAAATTTTAGTAGTGACGTTATAATGGTGCGGGGTCAATCTTCCTTCGGGATGAACTTTTAACTTTCATCTAGGGGTTAGGAGGAAGTTGCTTACTGTGAGAGGATGGTTTAACCTGTAATCATTTTATTTCGGGTAGAAGTCTGATGCTTTTCTTTTAGGCCTACGCTGGTACCGAATTTATGTAAGAACTTTTGAAAAAAATATAATCTGGAATTAATCAGGAAGTCTGAAGTTGTGTTTTAAGAACAGACCTTTATCCCTTGGGGTAATTACGAGGGATTGGCGACCGTAAATAGCATCACTTAAGGGTACCAGACACGTTCATAGTTAAGACAAGCTGTAAGCTACAACCCCGAGCAAGCAGCAGGTTTTACATGGCGACCGTGACAGGACTGGGGATTTCACCCATTTTTAGTGTTAATACAGAAATTTTGTGTATTTTTGTAACAATTTAAACAGCAATTCAGGATATTACACAAATGAATGTGCACACATGTTTTGATTTTTAAGAAATCATTAATGTAATGTTTTATATTTCTTCAGAATGATATATTTTCATGTTCTAGTAAGCAACATTTTTTGTTGTTGTAATGTTTGATAGGGACGGTACCAGACGTTAAGTTCTTTAACATTTTAATTTTATATTTCTCTAATGTTTGAGTGAAAACTGAGAGAGAATTTTGTAGAGTGATTGAGTGAGTGAAAGTAAGCAAACTTCCATAATAGATCCAAAAGGAGGGAATATTAGTTTTTTTCCATTTTCCTTTTAGAAAATTCAACTCATTACTGCTGTGCAGAATAAGTTCAATTTTGGGGGAGCATGTCACATAACCTTAGTTATGTCAGTATACTTCCAAAAACAGTTCAAAGGGTCCTTAACACACTTAAAACCAATAGCAGATCATTTTAGAAGCATTTTTCAGTAGTTTTGAGAGTCAGGAAACATGTTAGTAAGGAGAGTTTGAGCTATTTTGTAAGTTTTCGAAAATATTATAAAGAAATTTAAACATTTCTAGAAGCCTTTTGGCCACATTCATTTTCAGAGGAGCAAAATGAGATGACAATTCAAATTAGATCCAACACTTGCATTTTAGAAGATTACATTAAGAAAATATCATGAAATTGGTGATCTTGCAAGCTCATGGAATTTATTGCACAAGTAACTTTTTTCACCTAATTTTCAAGGTACAGCTAAGACTCAGAGCTCAAAATGTTCAGCATAAGATAATACACAACATATTAAAGGATAGAGTCAATAAGTGAAAAGAAAGTATGTTTTTTAGATAAAATAAGAGATTTCGCTGACGCTGCAATTCAACATTTCTGCAGACATACAGATCTGAGGGCATAGAAAAGACATTTATATTAAAGAGAAGCTTTCACTGAACACATGGAGTGATTTTCGTAAAGATTCCTACAAGATATAAGCCATAAAAGGGAAATTAAGGTTTGAACTTAATTGCTGCTGCTAAGCATTATTTTGGGAACAAAGGATTGGCATTAAGGGAAATAGATAATGAGGAAATAATATTACCATCAGATAGATAATTTAATTTAGTAAAGTTTGAGATATATTACAGATCGGTAGCACTCTTATATTTGGAGATAATGAGCATACAAGTTTTTAGCTGACTTTGCACTTATATTCAAAGTCGATTTTCACCGTCAAATACATTTGGGATCTAGACGTGTTATATGTCAAAAGTTGAGGAAATTTTTATAGAACAATCTGATAACAGAATCATTTCACAGACTAACGAATTGTAGGAATGGTGACAGAGTAAAGCTTTTACGACTTTAACTCGAAATACACAAATCCTAGGAGAAAACTTGTCATAACTAAAACTGACATTTAAAATGTGCTTCATAACATATCAAAATTTCAGACTTATCGGAATAAAAATAAGGTTTCCCTTTGTCAAATCAAGCGTCTGCTGAGTCAGCTGGCCCAATATGAATATAAGGAGCCTCCGCTAGCCTGGGCGGACAGCAGTAATTCGGCAGAAATTGAACCGAGAGGACGGCGTGTTGGTTGGTCGCGGAGATGTAGAAATTTTAGTAGTGACGTTATAATGGTGCGGGGTCAATCTTCCTTCGGGATGAACTTTTAACTTTCATCTAGGGGTTAGGAGGAAGTTGCTTACTGTGAGAGGATGGTTTAACCTGTAATCATTTATTTCGGGTAGAAGTCTGATGCTTTTCTTTTAGGCCTACGCTGGTACCGAATTTATGTAAGAACTTTTGAAAAAATATAATCTGGAATTAATCAGGAAGTCTGAAGTTGTGTTTTAAGAACAGACCTTTATCCCTTGGGGTAATTACGAGGGATTGGCGACCGTAAATAGCATCACTTAAGGGTACCAGACACGTTCATAGTTAAGACAAGCTGTAAGCTACAACCCCGAGCAAGCAGCAGGTTTTACAAACTGTTTTAAAATATTTCTTCAACCTATTTTAAAATATTATTTCATAGCAATTCATGTAGGAAAAGGCACAGGTATATGTTCTAACATCTCACATTTCTTTATAAATGATTTTACATATAAAAAATACAAGCAACAGAAACTGTTTGATGATTGCAAATAGAAAATAACTGCATGGAGCAGGTGTTATAGAGGACTGCTGCTGTGTCAAAGTGCAATTTGTGGAATCAATTATCAGTTCCCATATAATTTAAAAGTTGTGTAAACTTCTAGAAAGATTTCTTTTTTTAGAATTTATAAATAATCATCACTTTTTTGTTACAGTAATAAGTAATTTGTTTTCCCAAATTATGTGAATATGTTTTATTCTGAGTTGTTGCATTTGGAATATGTATTCCTTATTTTAATTGTTGTTTGTAAATACCTAAAAGCATATTTCGTATAATCTGTTAACGTAACATTGATATAATGCAATAATATCTCAAAGATGTGCTGTGGGTGTGATCTAAAGAATGCAACAAATGTAATTATTAGATTGTCTTCAAATCATTTAATTTCTCCAGAGCTGTCATGCCTGTAAACGAAAAATTGGTGCCAGTGAACAGAGAGTAAGTTGGAAGGAGCTGCACTGGCACGTCTCTGGAAACTGCTTCACCTGCTTCACTTGTCGCAAGTCTCTCCTTGGCGGTCGTTTTGTTGTGAAACAGAATCAACCATTTTGCAGTAAAGAATGTTTTCTGGCTGCTGATGTTTCTTGAAAATCACCTCTTATCTAACGCTTCCTAAGTAAATTTTTTCTTGTACTTTTAAATTATGACCTAACATGATTTTTCTGATGCCTGAAAAATGATAAATATTCTGAAATGAAAGTGAATGTACAGTAGAGTTAATCTTTGTGTCATTAATCAACAAAATATCGAGAGTGTAACATTGACAAAGTTAACAAAAGTGTGATATGCTATATGTCCCATAAACAGAGGTCCAAACTTTAAGACAATGTGAAGAACATCAAAACAATTCAGAATTTCATTGGTAACTATGGCCGAAAATGTCATGGGAAAGTTGTAACAGAAGAACAAGAAATGAAAAGACTCAATGCAGATATTAGGGGAAAACATTTATTCCATTTCATAATGTTACAGGTGGTGTTTGAAAATTCTATCATGAATGCTGAATTTTATTATATATTAGCAGCAGTACATACGATTCTTACAGCCACGTCCATTTTCATTGACAGATGTTTCATTCACAACATACATAAATGCCCCCCTCCCTCCTCTCAAAAGAAAAAGAAATTTAGGATGCTTAAATCTGAACACAGTGGGTCCCAACATGCTCTCAAAAACAGTGTCACCCAGTGACAAATGGTAACATTTTGGTTCATGGGACCTTGTTCAATTTTGAATCATTTTGTTGCTCTTAACCATTTCTTAAAGTTTGTACCTCTATTTATGGGACACCTTGTATTTGAATATCATTTTATCTGATTATTATTTGAAAATAAGCAAGGATTTGGAAAGTAAGCCCAACACTTCCAGTAGATAATGACAGGAAGGCAGTGACAAACACAAAGCAATAAATACATATTACAGTATTTCACTAATGAACTTTATTCATGTGAATAGGCAAAACATGTGTTGCAGGAATCATAAATATACAGATTGAGGTTCACCACACGAATAGAAATTGAGAAAGCCATGGAGGACAGTTTGGGGTTGGCAGCAGTTGTTGTGTGGGAAAACACTAAGTTGATAATGGGGAATGTAGTAAAAGTAAATATATTTTTAGAAAATAAGGTATAATAGTATTAAATTTATATATAAATTAATAATATGGGTTGTGTCTACTGGTAGTGTCTTATGGAATTTGAGGCCAGGTGTCAAGGATGTGTTGGTAATCTAGCTCACATCTGTGGAGTTCAAAGCAATTTGTTGTTCCTGAGAACACTTTGACAGTGCTCATTGTGAAACAGTTGTTTAGATTGTTCGAATTGTGGAAACTGGAATGGCTTGCCACTGGCTGGTCTAGGTGGCTGGTGTAAACTTCTCACCTGTACCAGTTGTTCTGATGTGAAATTTGTTGAGAAATATATCTGAACTAGTGTAGTGGAGGAACACAAGTTAATATATGAGGTGTATTATAATGCACATGGCATTCCAATGATAGAAGTTTCCCTTGTGATCAGTGGCGGATCGAGGATTTAGGTTTGGGAGTAGCTTCAGTGGATTTTGGTTTGGGGGGAGGGGCTTGAGACGGCAGGGGTAGGCTTTAAAGTCATGCTGCCCTTAAAAGATCGGTAGAGCCAAAAAGAGTCTCCAAAATTCGATGTTGGGGGTGGACCTAGATACTTGTTGGGGACGGATTGAGCCCCCTAACCCCCTCCCCCCCCCCTGCTCGCCTCCCCTGGATCCAACACTGCCTGTGGTAATAGTGGTTGATTACATGTTGTAAGTTTTCAACTAGGTATGTTTTACAGAAAGAATCTGTATGGATAATTACCTTGCGATTGTAATATGCCAATATATAGTAGATAACTTAAAACATACAGAAAATAAAAGAATATTAATTAAATGGCTATGTTTAGGAATTTAAGCCATTTTCTGATGGTCAGTCCAGCTTAGTGTAGGGTAATCAGGTCTCCAGGTAGTCTTCTGGCCAGTGGTTTGGATATTTCCACATATCGTACAGCACATCTTCATGGAGCTCCCACTTATGTGCTGTTGTGTTACACACTCCCTGTCTTGTGCAAAACATGTTCAGTTTGGACCAAAGTCACCTAGGATGATCAAACCCTGGCACACAGTTCAATTCTTTTATAAGTCACATTTGTGTGGGATGTTGGCTTCCCACTCCTTAACTCCACTCCACTGGCATGTCAGAGTTGCTGCACATCAACTTAGCTGGGCTTTTATGTAGCCTGGTACCCTTGATTTTAAATGTTTACAATGCAGATCTTGAATGTTGCTATGGAGGGGATCATGTGTCCCATCTGTTTAGATGAATATGATTATTGCTGAAATACTATAATATGGTTTGATAAAATGATACCTCTTTGCGATTCAGATAATTTTTGGGACTGTTTCATGAAAGAGATGATAGAGATAAGGTTCAGTGGTAATGTTATCAGGATCAAGGCCTCAGCGTAAGGCAAACATGGAAGCCAGCAGACACATGGGATCAAAGGATATTATGGCATAGTAGCAACTCAAACATTATGTCATCAAGTGATCTGTGCCCAGCTGGACTTCCTGTCTATGTGCCCTCCCCTCCACTCCTGGCTAGCAGCCCTATATAACAGACTACCGTGTAACCATCTTCAGTGTTGTTGTTGTTTATCTCATGACGGTCCTTTGGCATTAATTTATGAAGCAAGTTAAATTATTTTTAAACAAATTTTCACTCAGTTTTGCAGTGTTCCAGCTACTATGGGGCTAGGCGGTGCAGTGCACCGGGGCCCTCACGTGCAGGGGGCCCCCAAGCATACCTCAAGGGGCCCCTAAGCGCTCCTCTAGGGGCCCTCAAGCGCAGTTTAGAGGGCCCACAAGCCTTCACGGCAAACTGGTGATTTTTTAGCTCTACCGTTTTCTAAGGGCCCCCCCCTTGAGAACACGGGAGCCCCTCACTAAGGGCCTTCGCTGCTCAGGGGGGACCCCAACCACTGCTCAGGGGCCCCTAAAGAACAATTCAAGGGCCCCCATCCTCAGTTCAGGGGGCCCCTACCAGCACACAAGGCAACAAAAAAGGTCGCCCGTCTGGCCTGAGGGCCCAAAATAAATTTTTTGCACCGGGGCCCTTGTTGACCTAGCTACGCCACTGTCCAGCACCATAATAATTGTAAAAAAAAGTGCTTTATTAATTACCAATTTACTTTTTGTCATTCATAGTATTAGTCATGTACATGGGGAATAAATATTGAGACTGAAATAATACTTAAGACAAATATGTAAAAAGCTGATTAGTCCAATGATCAAGTTATTATTTCAGAGGGAAAATTTTATCTATTGAGTACATTTCTGCCATTATTCAATTTGAGAGAGAATAACAATTATAATTATAGCTAAAATTGAGTTGGAAGAAAGGTGGTGAGTTGCTATTGATATGGGATTGGAAGGAGGGCAACTGTGACAAAAAAAACATTCCACAAACACAAAAAAAAACAATTTTTTGGCTATGCCCTTACTGTAAAAAATAGAAATGTGAGCTCATGCAGGCAGCAGCAGTCAACACAGCCACGTGAATGGCAGTTTTGACTGTTACAATTGTAATGTAGGTGGTGGGGGGAGCAAAAATAATATTGGTGGAAATGTTAATCACAGAAAAGAAATTAATCAAAATAAAAGGGACAAGGAAAAGTGGTGAATATAAAAGATAAATAATCTTTTACATTTTTAAATAATTTTTCATCAGTTTTTAATGTCAGCATTTTGATTAATTTCTTATTAACTATGCAATGATATTGTTTTTGTTTCCACACCACTCCCACAACAATCGAAACAATCAACATGTGGCTGTGTTGACTGCAGGTAGCTTTCTGTCACATCAAGCCCCAGGCACTGATTAATATATCATTACTATGGTCTTTTACAAATTTTCTCAGCCCTCTTTAAAACAAAAATATATTTTTTATTTTGTCACTATAAAACCTGCCTCATTTTCTACTCGAAGTGAACTGTTCCCTTACTATGTATGCAATTGAAAAAAAATCAAGTCATTTATAAACTTATTCATGTTATCAATTATGGATATAAGCAACCAATTTTATAATTTCTTGTATTATAAATACTAATTAAAATCAAATTATACGAGAGTTCCTTCTTAAGACTGCTGAAATGTTTTTTCCATATAGTAATTGCTAATGAATGAATCTGGGCTTCATTCAAACACGGAAATGAATTCTTCTTTAGTGAAATTTTAAAATCAAAATCTGTTGTTTTTATTATTTTTTCTTATTGGAATGTCTTACTGTATATAGGGATCTTTTTCTTATAATAATGAAGTAGAATAAATTTAGATGTTCGGACTGCTGAAGTAAAGCATTTAGTAGTTTATTGTTTTGTACAGTTTAGTTTCCTCTACTGCTGTGTGTGTGAAATGTAACAAAAATAATTTGTAAATATACATTAGCAGACAGTCATTGTCATTTTACACTCTATAATTCGATCTCTGTCTAAAGTCACAGATATAGAATGTTAAATTTTTACTGTAAAATTATATTCTTTGATAAGCAGTTTCTTGTTAGTTTTGAAGTAGAAAATTAACTGGATAGAATATATAAGTTCTTATATCAGAGGTGCTTGTTTATAGACTCAGCAGTATTTCAGGTGCCATTAACTCTAGGTATGTAAACTCCAGAGTCATGTAGTTAATCAGTACAAAACAGTAATAAGGGAAGGTTACAAGAGAATATGAATTCAGATAAGGATAGCCACATCTATGAAAGCTTAAAGTGAAAGATCAGTTATGATAAAAACAAGGCTCATGAAAATTCACAGTATTGTTGATTATCCTTGGTCATGAATACCGTGTGTTTGTGTGTGTGTCTACAACTAAGTAAGATACAGTGCTCAGCGACTGGGAGAGTGCAGGGCTCAATGGCTGATTAAGCCATCCAGGATTCCGTTCTTTATGGGTTCTTGATATCATTCCAGTCACATGACAGGAAGATTTTTTCAGAATGCCTTGACTGTTCCTTGTCCACACTCGTCTATATCCAATGACATTGTCATATATGAACTGCGAAACTCCAGTGATGGTAAAAAAAAACCACACGTGCGCAATGGAATCCTTTAAATTTGACTTGATTTTGTAATCACTGAAGTAATTTCACATACCCTCTCAACCTGTGACTTTCAGTTATATATTAACCATGACATCATGTGTAAAGAAACAATGTCTTTTTGACATTAATTTGAAGTCATTCCTTAGTGTGGCAAAACAGCATCATTTCATTGAGGAACTAGCTCCTAAAATCTGTCTATCTGCTAAGTAGTAATGATCTCCTTAATAAGGTATTTTATAAGTAAGCTGTAACATTATGTTTGGATTTTTAATGTATTTTTTGTCACACATTGCTGCTGCAGCTATGTAATTTCTGTGCATTTTGATCTTTCATTTAAAATTTAGTTTGTGTAAATCGATACAAGCTGTTGGTATTTCCTAAACTAAGATCAGAATACCTGTAACCTGATGGAACTACTGCTTTTGGAACCTCCAATGTATGGTGTCTTACAAAGTTTTGCTTATAATAAAAAATAAGCAAAGTCTGTTTTCCAGTATCATTATATTGTACAATTCATTGTGTCAAGTGCTATTAATTGATAATAAGACTGATTGTATCAATTTTAAGGCAGCAAAAATTTTGTAAAACTATATTTTTGACTGATAAATAAACTATTTTTTAATTGTGTTAATGGATATATTATATGGTACTGAAAATTATCCCTAAAGAGTAACAGCGAATTGAAGATGAGCAAATTGCTTGCCAAAAAAATGTTCAATGGTCTTCATAGTAAAATAGTTGAACCTGCCTCATTAGCTGAGATCATCGAAACACCACGATGCTGTCTGGTGATTCGAACTGGGTTAGATGGTTCGTACCCTTGTTTTATTAGAAACTGTAATTATCTATAGAGTTAGAATGCTCATTTACAAGTAACCAGCTCTTGTACCAAACACCTGAGATAAATACCAAACCTCTGAAGTCTATGAAGTGAGGACATACAACAAATAGTAATTACAAATAGTAATTACTCCTTTGGATTTGTATTTAATACTTGACAGCACCTTTGGTGTACTTCAGAAGAGTTAGCTGGAATTTACTGTCATCAGGATTTCACCTTCATACCCTCAACACTTGAAAATTGTCATTTATATACATACAAACATTCCGAGCAGTAACTCTTTGGCCTCGCATTCAATAGGATGCAGGTTCAAATCTCTGTTTGAGCCTCCAGATTTGGGTTTTACAAGGTTTTCTCAAATCACTCCAGGTGAATGCTGTGATGCTTCCTTAAAAAAAGGCCTTGGGATAATTCCTTCTCATTCCGGCTCCCCCCCCCCCAAATTGTTTCCCACCTCTATTGACCTTGACATTGACAAGGTGTAAAGCCGAAAAAAGTCTTAAAACATGGAAGAAATCAACTGATCATCGTACCTTTGACAAATACTTTCTTGCAGGAGTATCCAACCAATCTTTGGGTGCACAACCAAAAATACGCAGTATTCTTGCAGAAGCATGTAATCTAGAGAATGAATGTGCTGGCACACTTAGAAATGAGCAGATTTAATAATTTTAAATGTATCCTGAAGATATTATGAAGTACCTAAGAAAGCAAAAGAAGAAAGAAAAGGGCCTGTTGTAGATAACGTTACTACAAATGTCTTAAAGTTAGCACGATACGATATTGTACCTTACCTAGAAATATTATTTACATTGAGTCTGAATACTTGCTTCTTACTAGAGCATTGGAAAAGTGTGATAATAGTACTGGTCCATAATGGAGGGACGACAAACAGGGTAAAAAATTACACGTCAATCAGTTTGACTTAAGTGGTATTTAAATTAATGGAACGATTTATATGTAACCGCATCAGAAACGTATATGAGGAAAGAAACTGGTTTTCAAATTGACAAGGATATTCATGTGAATCTTAGATACTTCCTATGATATGGACAAGGGAGGACTAGGGTATTTGACAGAATGAGCCCTAAATTGGTCGTAAAAGGGGGAAAAAAAGAAGTGGATGACAATGATATCGTGAGTAGAAAGCAAAGAGGAGAAGTGGAAGCGAAAATGAGAGTGCCATGGGGTAATGTATTGGGACCTTTAGTATTAATTATACTAATGAATGAGTGTCTTGGTGATTAAAACTCAGAAGTTAGGTAGTTTTCAGATGATATATTGTTATATATTAGGATCAAAATGAGAGAAGACTTTGAAAAGGTGCAAGGTATAGGATATCTAGGTCAATAGGTTAACATGGGATGATGATAAAGGCTAAGAAGAGTCAACTTATTGGGTTTTCAGAGATAAAAAAAAAAAAAACTAAAAATTGATTATGCTTATAGATTGGGGGGGGGGGGGGGGGGAAAGCTCGTTGAAGACTTAAAGTGAAAATACCTTGATAATAAACTCAATTGGGTGGAACACTTTGTGGTGAGAAAAGGTTTCAAAATTCATTTAGTGGAGAGAGTGATGAAGGGATGTACCAAAGTTGTAAGGCAACTGGGTTACAAAACATTTGTCAGACCGTTGCTTGAATGTGGTGGAGTGGTATGGGACCCTTATTCTGGATATCAAATACAGAAGTTGGAGGAAGTGCAAAGAAAGGCTGCTAAATTTATCTCTGGAAATTACTGCAGAACACAATCAGTTATTGATAGGATAGGGGAATTGGAATGGAATTCACTAGAAGACAGCAGGAAAGTGAAGAGAGTGCTGGGGGTGAATATTGGTGATGAGGCATGGAAAAATATTGGCAGAAGAATTAAGAGTGGTGGTATATATGATCATTGCCACAAGCTGGTACTTTATTTCAGGCATAAGGGCGTAAGAAAATTTTCTTTCTTAATGCAGTCAAGGACTAGAATAAAGTGATGAATAATTTACCAAAAATGTTGCAAAATTAAAAATCGCAGTAGTCAAAAATAGTGAGGTACAAGAAAGGGGGAAACGGATATGTAGTGAACATGCCATCACAATTTAATTTAAGGCATACTTACTTTAACTGCCATTATTGACGTAACAATTTTTTACTGGTCACTTACAATAGGAGCAGAAAAAAAATTTACCATAGAATACTGTAAAAAGAATTATCTGTTTAGTGAGAAGAAGCTGATGAGTTTCATGTACCACTCTTTCATATGTGTCTGTCTAAAACTTGACCTGCTTGTCAGACCTTGTAGTATGTTTCTTATGAATCAAAAAATATGGCTGCTTGCATAACAACTGTTTTGAAATCTGAACTGTTCAATATGAATGATAGTAAGCAGTCCCATGTTCATCATCATTCTCCAGCTCCAGTCTACTGGGTGCTGGTCACAAGCACTCTCCACTTCTTCCTGTCCATGAATAGTTGTTATTCATGAAGTCTTTTAATCAAGCCCTGAGTCTTCTATAACCTTCTTGATTTGGTCTATCCATTTCTGTTTGGGTTTTCCCACATGTCTTTTACCTTGGATGTTCATATTAAAGTAGGCCTTTGCCTTCTTCCTTCCTCCATCCTTTGGAAATGTCCATACCACCTCAGGCAAGAACGCTCTAAGGATTTTGCCACACTGAGTTTTATACTGGCCTCTGCAAGAATGATTTCATTCCTTATTTTATCCCTTCGTGTTCTCTGAAGCATGGTACCCAAAAACTTCATTTCAGAGGCTTGAGTCTACTATTGCCTCTTCTGCACAGGGTACTTGTTTCGAGTGCATTAGTCAGTATGGGGATGTAATAGTGTCTGGGAACTTTGTTGTCCCACAGTACGGTTCTCACCTGGTTATAAAAGACTGCTGCATTATTATTTCTGTTTGTAATTTCACGTTTACTGGTGTTGTCTTTACTCAGAGTTCTGCCAAGATATTTGAATTGGTCAACATTTTGTAGTTGTTGGTTGTTTAGGTAAAACTTCACATTGGAAGTCACTGTGCCTGTTGCTATGACCACTGTCATACTCTGGCTAATTTTCAGTCCATACTCCTCAAATTGCTTGTCCCAAGCTTTCAGCTTTTCTTGCACCTCTTCTGCACTTTCACCACAAATCATGACATCATCAGCAAAGACTAGGGCTTTTACGTCTTTGAAATTCTTCAAATTGTCATCCATCACAGCAATGAAGAGCAGGGGTGACAGAGCACTGTCCTATTATATTCCTCTTCTTCACTCAAACCACTTGCTCTTTCCATTGCCTATTTGCACACAGACTTTTGTGTTTTCCTTCAGCATTTTGATCTTGTTGATTAAGGATCCTGCTACCTTTCTTTGTTCTAGGCAATCCCAAATTTTTGATCATGCTATGCTACCATAGGGCTTTTCAGCATCAAGGAAGACCATGATGATTTCCTTAACTCTTTCTAAATGTTTTTCAATGAGCATTCTTGCTGCAATTATCAAGTCTGTAGTACTTCTTCCTGGTCTGAAACCATGTTTCTCATCTTCTAATAAGATTTCCAGATGTCTTCATAACCTTTTTGCAATCATTTTTCCAAGATCCATGTGAAAGAAGTGTGATTCCACGATAATATCCTCACTTTTTTCTGTTGCTCTTTTTAAAAATGGGTATCATTACACCCTTAGTCCAATCCTCTGGGATCTTATTGTCTTTCCAAGTGGCATTTAACACCATATACTGTACAATCACTGGATCCCATTAACCGCCGCAGCTTTTATCATGTCTGACTTAACCTCGTCATAACCACTTGCTTTACCTTTCTTCATGGATTTCAAGGCAGCTACCACTTTGGACCAGGTTATACAGCTTTTTATTTCCTTTAGCAGGTTCTTCAAGTTTCAGGGAAAACTCCTCCCAATTTGTTTTTCTCATTCTCAATTATTCATTTGACCATAAGTTTGTGTTCTCTATATACCTGATCCAGTGATTTAATTTCCTCATCTCTCTGGGTATCAACTTTCTGCTTTTCCAAGTCTAATAATCTCTTTGCCTTATTCCTCAGTTGAAAAGCTGTCTTAACTTCATTATTCCACCAAGCAGCTTCCTTATCCCCAACCTTAATACAAGCCATACCATATAATTCCTTTGCCTCTTGAACAAAAGTGTTCTTGAATTCCTCCCACTCTTCATGCCCACACTTGGTCTCATTTTGGGGAATTTTTCCCCGACTCTTCTTTGATATTCTTTCTGCTTCTGAGTTTGCTCCAGTTCCCATACCTTAATTTCAGATTTTTTCTCAGCCTTTGTATTGCATAATTCCTGTTATCACTGATATAACTAATCTATGGTCACTCCCTAAACTCTCACTAGGAATGACTTTCACATCCATAAATCACTTTCCTGTCTCTTCCATGGTTATAACCAGGTCAATCATTGTTTTGTATTTTCCATCCTAACTGTATCTGGTTACTTTGTTGCTGTTTCTCTTCTTAAACCAAGTGTTTTGTATCTGTAGGTTATTTCGACGGCATAGATCAATTAGGTCTTCTCCCTCTGAGTTTCTGTTACTATATCCAAATGGTCCTATCACTTTTTCCACACCAATCCTATTCCACCTCACCTGGGCATTCAAGTCGCCTGTTCTCCTTATCCAGCTGGTTTCTGAGCTGTGCCAGAAATCTCTGCTTTTCCTCAGATGTACATCTTGTTTGAGGTGGATATACCTGCAGAAGTGTTATTACTGTATCATTAGAAGGTATATCTACTTTGGTGATTCCATCATTAATACACGTAATATCTGAAATGTCTTTAACTTTCTTACTCAGTATAATACCAATACCATTTTGCGACTCTTTCCATTTTACACTCCAGTACAGGGTGCATCCATTTCTCAAGATTTTTTCCCTGTTCTTTTCAACTTTGTTTCACTTAAACCCATGACATTCAGTTGTCTCCTTTCTATTACGTCAACCAGCTCTTCACACTTTCCAGTTAATGACATTACATTTAATGTAACTATTCTCATTTTTGCATTATTTTTCTCATTTTAGACTTTCCCACACCCTTCCATTGCCTAGCATCGGGTTGTGTACCATCATTTGTGTCGGTGGCAAGATATGTAGGCTGAATCATCTGGTGAACCAAATTCATTCAGAGGCTCATTTTAACATTGAAAGCAAGTTCCTGATCACTCCTCTACTGGCTTGCTAGGCCTTCTGTATCAGAGGATTTTTGATTGGGGTTTACTCCCTTAGCTTCTGGTAGTCCTTTACCGATTCTGCAAGGCAGCAGTTTAAACTCATATTTTGCCCCCGAGTACTGGGTTGCCACTTCTGCCATCTCCCCCGTACCGAAGTCCAACTTCTCCGCGTTCCATGCCATTGTGGTCTTCAGTTAATCTGATAAAATTATGCATCGTTTCCTATTCAATTGCTTCACCTGGCATCCAAATGAAGGACTTCTCCACCCATAGCGATTGGTCCTCCTTTGGTTGTCAGGTTTGCTACTAGCCTCCTGACACTTGACCAGACAGTCACAGGTAGTACCGTTTACTGTCATATATGGTAGCAGGATGAGCCTGATTAATCATTATTAATTAAGTATAATGGAAAATACCCAGATGACAGTTCCCCTGTATATCATCTACTTTTTTTACACAAATTTTCTCTTTGAATTCATCCGGTCGTGGACTTTCTTCCCTTATGCCAGCTCTTCTCCCAACATCGATCTAGGCCTCATCACCAGTCTAAGCCTCTCTTATATGTATGCTAGCTATACTCCAACACTGGAGTGAAAAGACACTCTGTTTTTAATAGAGATCATATAATCTTTGCCTCGTTTGTTCAATTTTCCATGCTTATTGCAAGTATATATATAAAATTATGTGTTGATTACTGTAAGAAGTAATTTGAGTTCAATTGGATGTATCCTATGATAGCAAATTTCTTAGTTACACATGGATTTTCTGCTATAACTTTGAAACCCAGTGCTGAATTAAGACAGCACGGAGCCTGTAGCAAATGTGAAATAGGGGCCGTAGATATTTTCCCTCCGGGGTAAAATTGTAGAGCGAAAAAAAAAGAGGTGTGAGGTCTGTAGCATTTGCTATCTCCTGCTATGTGGTTAATCGGGTACTGTTGAAATCTCTACCTACATGGTTTGTTAATCCCAAAATGCCACCAGCTTAATACCAACATCAGGATTAAAGTTTTGACCTCTCCTCTCACTTTCTGCACAAAAGTAAGGCACTGGGCACAATCTGTTGGTAGATTTTGTGCTTTTAGTCATATCTTATCAATTAGCTCACATTGAGAGAATGTCACATGCTTTCCAAATGCATATAACCATCTTGTTGTGTATCGGGAATGCATTATGAATTTAAACCGATTGTACCCCAAGCGGCCAAACTGCCCTTTCTGGTCCATCATACATTTTATTGGATGCTGCATCCCTTTAAATCTGTTTGTCGCATTAATTGAATCATCTCAATAGTCTGCTTTCCCTACACTTCCCTCTAATTATATATCGCAAATGCCTGTGTACGAGTCTTGTCAACATATATCTTAAGTTTTTTCCTGTCATCAGTCTCATTACTGATTCAATACGATCCTCCATATCTCCCAATTTTGAGCTAACCTATTCATATCAGTTTAACCTCTACAACCTTTTTCCCCAATTAAAGGTAAAGGTCACGGGGTTCCTATGGCTTCTTCCGCATCTTGAAGGATTCACAGAGGTAGAGCTCCACATTCCCATTACAACTGTTGGCACTAGAATGGATGTGACGGGGTCAGCACCACGCTCCGGCAATTTTTTACCATCCCGCAGGGTTTCCTCCATGGTACTCATTGGATAGCAGGCTGAGTGAGCCTGGGGAGCCATTCCGGACATTCAGCTTCGAGGAAAATCGTTGGAGATCGAACCCGGTTGTCTGGGCTGCAGTCAGACGCACCTCCAATTATCTGCTTCTTATATTCTAATCCGTCTTCTATGTTCCTCCCCCCCAATCAGCACTTACAAATTAACCAATCTCATAAGTCTTAAATTATGACCCACCATCATGCCTCTTCTGCCTGTCAGACTCTTCCACAAACTTCTTTTCTTGCCCATCATTTCCATAAGTATTTTGTATCATAAAGTGTGGTCTATACCAGCATTCACCAAGACCTATAGTCACTATGACCCAGCATGGTGATGTAAGGATTTGAACTAAAGACTGATGTACCGTAATTTTCCTAGATCCCTTAGTGGTTCCAATCCAGCAGACTAACAATTAGATATGTTGTTGAACTAACGAGTAGTAGGAAGCAGTCGTTTGAAAGACTGAGTAAGCAAGAAGTAAGCACCAGCATTGACAGCATTTCATTGAAATTGCAGCCATGGCACACATTGCTTAACATAATATGAAGTTCATAATCACTATATAATACAGCAGATTTACTTACATGGACTATATCAGTGTGGCACCAATTGATAGTAGCCAAGCAGTGAAGATGGCCTTTAGTTCAGTCTCATTCTGTGTCGCTGATGCTATTCTATCCTTTCTCACAGTGGCCTGTGATGTGAATGGCCTAGTGACTAGTTTCAATTTTGTGTGTATTCTATGTCTGCCTTGGTTTAAGATATTCTGGTAATCCTATGTAGTGAAAGAAACCTACAGTTTAATGTGGAATGTGGAATTCGAACCACTTAACATCTCAGCTAATTTAATATGAAGAAAACAGACCTGTGCCAGAGGCGAAGGAAAATATAATGGTTCCAAAAAATTCCTACCACCACTTGAGACACTGTTTGATGGTAGGCATCTCAATCACTTAACCACCATACAGATCATTCTGTCTCTTTTGTAACGTTCACTGTTAGTTTCCTAAACGATAAAATTATGAATGAATCATCAGAGTAGGCTACATAAATGTCGCTGAATTTATTCATCTGCAGCAGTTTTCATTTCTTTAGTGTTGACAATAAACATATACGCTTCTTCTCTGGATGACTCCTGAGAACATATGCCTCATTAATTATTTTCTTCAAGCATTTTAACACCTTTCCATGAATGTATATTTGAGATTTTTTTACTAGGGCTTATGATTTGTCGATGCCGGGTTTGTTAGAGTCGTCATAGGATTGGAGCAAGGAAAGAGAACGAATTTGGCCATGGTCATATAAAAGCAACAGTCACAGCATTAACCTGTAATTATCTTGTGAAACCATGGAAAACCTAAATCTGGTTGGCGGTACGCACTTGGCATCGAATTAGTGTTTTGCTGAATGTTAGGTCAGTCATTACCGCTCTCCCAACAGGCTCGATGATCAATATCAGCAGTGTTCACAAACTACATTTGTAAGGTAATATTAGTATTTTTTTTGTGTTTTTACTTCCTGCAGTGGCCTTTAAAGACGTAATTGTGGGGAGGATGAGGGGAGCTACAAGGCTCGAAGGCATTGTGATTGCTTTTTTCGTTCAATGAGCGTTTTCGGTATTTGAGCGCATCATAAAAATACCAAGTGTGGTGGGAGAGCGGTAACTCCCTACTTACTTTCGCATTCAGCAAGACGCGGGCTCGAATGCCCTTCCGACCATCCAGATTTGGGTTTCCTCTGAGAACTCCAGGTGAATGCTTGGTTGATTTCTGCAAAAGCGCATCGCCGGATTCTTTCCCGTTCCTTGTCCCCAGTCCTTACCCTCCTCTAACGACCTTCAACCTCGACGAGGCGTAAAGCCTTTACGCAATAATAATGTAACCATCTGTCTGTAGATCGTATAAGCTTCGTATCTTGCTTATTGCTTTTGCGAAATAAGCAGTAAATCGAGGAAACGATTATAGGTTGCAAGGGAGGCAGGGTGCGAACAGTGGCGTAGCTAGGTCAATAAGGGCCCCGGTGCAAAAAATTTATTTTGGGCCCTCAGGCCAGATGGGCGCCTTTTTTGTTTTGTGTTGCTGGTAGGAGCCCCTGAGCAGTGGTTGGGGGCTCCCCTGAGCAGTGAGGGCCCTTAGTGAGAGGCTCCCTGTTTCTCAGGGGCCCCCTTTGATGACGGTAGAGAGAGGAAAAAAAGGTCGCCAGTTTCCTGTGAAGGCCCGTGGGCCCTCTGAACAGCGCTTGGGGGCCCCCACAGAGGTGCGCTTGCGTGCCCCCTGAGGTACCCTTGGGGCGCCTTAAGTAGAGGGGCCCCGGTTCACTGCACAGCCTAGCCCTATGGTAGCTACGCCCCTGGGTGCGAAGTAGTTCCGCCGCCCATGGGCAGCGACAATACAAAGAGACTACTCACGGCCTTCTTAAATTTGACGTAGTAAGCATGGAGGAAGGAATATATGGAGACGAGATAACGCGAAATCCGTGAAACCTCGTGAAAAAAACTGTGCCTGCGCGGCGGACATCGCAGGAGTACCAAAACATTGGGCTGTTTGCACTGTGTCAGCTGCTGAGAATATTTCATTTTCTAATATTCTAAAGTTTTTTATAATGCCAAATTGTGATGCATATGGTTGCACAAACAGACGAGATAGGAAAAAACCTGGAATAGCGTTTCATAAGTAAGTCACATTGTAATTATCGTTCTTGAAGTATCTGACAGGCAACCGCAACATTAGTGCCATTCGCTATAAATTTATTCATTGCTCTCAATAGGATCATATTATTCTCAAATTTTTGTTTGTGTAGTGTAGACAATTAGCATATGTTACTATTTGCACCTGAAAAGCTAGCCTTATTGTAGACAAATGTTGGAAATTTAATTTAAACGGGTCATGTTTACATCGCGACACAGTGAATAAGGTATTCTGCATGCATTACTCACGTTTAAATTTAAAATGAAATTGCACGATGAAATTAATCGTGATGATTTGTGCTGTGTGAACTATTAAACGTGATGAAATAAACTTTGTTAACGGAAATGTAGTTCGCGATGCATTTCTTGTGTTTAGATGTGTCTACATAGTTTGGTTTTGTAGCGGCAATATTAATGGAAATGTAGGCAGGTTTAAATGCGGTGTACACCAGAAGAGAACAAACAATTTATTTATTATTAGCTGTTAGCTTCTGATTTTTGAATGTGCTGATTTTTCTAGCAAAATTATATAGGCCACTACCAGTACAATATCTTCTAAGTAAGCTCAGAAACTATGAGGTTTTATGAAGTATTAATTTTTTTAATGCTCTAAACGTTGACTTATGCTTTTTTTTTAAATTTCAGATATGACTTGTTTCTGTTTGTAAATATGTCTACAAGTATATTCTAGATTTTGAAATCTTCCTTGTCAATTACTGAAATAGAATGTGAAAATATAACCTATCTGAACATCAACTAAAATTTAAGGACTGAAGAAATAAACAGTTTGTTATTCAAGTTAAAAAGAATTACCTGCTCATTAAGTTACGTCCGAATTCATCATCAAATATGGATATGGCCATAGTTTTTTTCTGGTCCAGGCCGCATTTCAACCTAACCACGTCAATTTTAAGGTACAATATCTCGAGAACTAAGCGAGATATCAAAAATTTTATTCTTTACTTTGTTTCCCTCATCGAGTTACATAAGAATTCGTCATCAAATTGCGGCTCCACGGTTATCGTTGAATCCCCTCATAACCTAACAACCTCACTTTTGAGACAGTATATCTCGCGAACTAAGCGAGGTATCGAAAAATTTTATTCTTTATTTTCGATTTGTATCGTATCACCAAATTTGACTTTGGGAACACGTTTCTTCTGAATTTCAACCAGAAACTCCACTCTTTTGAGACAGTATATCTCGAGAACTAAGCACGATATCAAAAAATTTTATTCTTTATTTTTGATGTGTCTCGTCGAGTTACATAATAATCCATCATCAAATTGCGGTGCCACGGTTGTCTTATGATTCCCTTGAGGTTTTTGTGCATATTTCCGTGTTTCTCTGGTCAAGCAATATGGCGGCCTCCCCTCCCCACTTGTCTCCACCCGGTTTCACTGCAGTATGTGGCGAAGGTCCCTTGCGTCGTCTCCATATATTCCTTCCTCCATGGTAGTAAGAGCCGGACACCAGAGACGTTAGCGCCCCTATAATTAGTTCCCGCAAGTACACTGGCTCGGAATTTGAATTCGCAGTGACTTTTCCTACAGCCCGGGAATTTTGAATTGTTTATATTTATGTCCCTTGCTTTATAGCTTTCTAAATTTTATTCCTTACAATTTTTTTAAAATTAAAAATAATTTAAGCTTGTAGTTGTTACTATTTTTATTTTGTTTTAAGGTTAATTACAAGTGATAATATTTAAAAACTGTAATTTTAGATTTCATTAAAACTAAAAACAACTGAAGGAAAGTTCTATTCTTTAGACAGCCATCCATTATATGATGCTTTTATGTATTCTTTCTTTCCTCGTGCTTTTCAGGATTGGAATGCACATAATTAAGATTAGTGCTTAGCACCCTCTGCCACCCATAATGTTTGTGAATTGCAGAGTATGGATGTAGATGTAGACTCCATGGAGGAAGGAATTATATGGAGGAGAAGTGACGTTAAATCGGTGAAGCAAGCACTAAACTCTCCCGCATGGTGGCAGCACCGGCAGCGACCATATGGCGCTTCCCAACAATGAAGGTGTTCACATTGTGGTAGATGCAGTGATTATTTCATTTAGTATTGTGTATAAGTGTTTAAAAATGCCAGCTTGTGTTGCGTACGGTTGCATAAATAGGCCAGACAGGAAAGAACCTGGAATATCATTTCATAAGTAAGTTGAATTGTAATTATCGTTGTTGAAGTGAGCGGTAGACACCGCAAACTTTGCAGCACGTCTATAAATATTTAGTCATAGCTCTCAATGGGATGACTTTGTTCTCAAATTTTTCTTGGTGTAGTGTAGAAAATCAGCAAACTTGCTATTTTGCACATAATAGACTAGCATTATTTTTTAACGAGTGTTTAAAATGAGATTTAAAGGGGCGTGTTTTACTTCGCGATTCAGTGAATTTACTATTACGATTTCTTTCGTTACGTTGCTGATTATACTGACAATGGATGATGAAATTAACTGTTATGTGAGAAGCTGTGAGTTTTATTAATTTTTTAAATAGCTATTTCAGGCCACTGACTTAGGTTATTTTTAAAGCTTCATATAAGACTTGATTCTGTTTGAGCACCCCCCCCCCCCCGGACCGGGCCGTGTAGTTTGTGCACGGTCCCTACCTTTAACCACATGTTAATTCATTATTAATAATGTGAAGTAAAGGAAAGTAATGAATCAAATTCTGTGTCATAAAGTTCCTTGTACATTCCTGTAATAGCAACAATTGTGAAACGGCTCTTTTATTTTTAAAGGTAATAATAAAGCCTCTGCCCTTTTAAACAGAAGTTGAAGTAGAGTTCTTCTAGCGTGATAAGTTATTTTGTTGAAAAAAGTATACGCTTGTTCAGACAGTGACTCATCATCGCATTTATGATTGGAGCACACTTGCTTGAAGTTACTTAAAAGAACACCGCATGATGCCAACCATACATTATAGTAAAGTATCACTCTTTACTTTTTGTTGATACACTTTATACTAACTATAAATTATGCGGAAACATTTTATTTCTGGTTCCAGCCTACAAAATGTCTGGGTTGCTCATCCCTAGAGTGGGTCCTCTTACTTTTTTTCTGGTCTAGGACACATTTCAGACTAACCACAAGTGGTAGTAATAAAACTGAAATATCCATTCTGCATGTCAACCATGTAATCATTGTGGCTTTGACAGAATTAATTTTTGGTCCAGCCTGCATCCAAACCTAAACCCCTCAATTTGGATGTTGTATATCCCCCAAACTAGGCAAGATATAGAAAACATTTATTCCTTATTATCGAGTTTTTTCGTCGTTTTACATAAGAATCCATCATTAAATTTGACTTTTGCGAAATTTTTCTTCTGCATTTCAACTCAAGACACCTCACTTTTGAGACAGTATATCTCGAGAACTAGGTGAAATATCGAAAAATTTTACTCTTTATTTTTTATTTGTCTCGTCTTTTTAAATAAAAATTCATCATAAAATTTGACTTTGAATAATTTTTTCTTCTGAATTTCAACCAAAACCATTTCACATTTGAGACAGAATATCTCGAAAACTAAGCAGGATATCAAAAAATTTTATTCTTCATTTTTTATTTATCTCATCGAGTTACATAATAATCCATCACCAGATTGCGGAGTCACGTTTATCCTAGAGTCCCCTTGAGGTGTTTGTATATATTCCCCGTGTTTGTTGGGAAGCAGTCAAGCCCCCACCACTCCGGCCATGCCCCCCCACTCCTCCGCCGGCCTGCTTCACTCCCATGCGTGGTAAAGGTCTCTTGCGTCGTCTCCATATTATTCCTTCCTCCATGGTAGACTCCCAGCCTAGTTCTTTAATCGTCTCTGCTACTGATCTTATGTAATTTACACAGACAAATTTAGGTGCCCTCCTTTGGATTCCTACTTATAATGTTGGTTCCCTGTCATCCCAAGCCACAATACTCTTCTAATAAATGACTGGCCGAAGTTTTGTAACAAATCCTCTGGGCATCCAGATATGGGTTTTTCAAGGTTTCTCCAAATAACTCCAGGCGAATGTCGGGATGCTTCCTACAAAAAGCCATGGCCGAATTCCTTCCCGTTCCTTGACCCCAATCCGTTCCCTAATAACCTCGACGAGGCGTAAAGCATAAGTAAAAAAAAAAAAAAAAAGTAGGCAATCCACTCCTAAAGATAAAATACTTGTACATTCCACACGCTCCTTTATAAAAGTGACCATTTCGATATTCGCTTGGTATGGTATCAGGCAACCGCAGTATAACGAAATCTAAAATGGCGAATAGAGAATCGATCCCAGGTACTCGAACGATCTGCCCAACTTTAGCAATCATCAATCTAATTTAGTTCAGTATCTTAAAGTTGCAACATTTCTCCTAAAAAAAATCTGTTATTAACACAAGAAATTTGTAGCCTTATGTAGTGAACATTAAAGAACAGTATATATTGGCTTTTGCACAGCTTTTGCAGTATGTGACACAGCAAAACGGGAAAATCTAGCATGATGTTAAAGAAGGTCACTTTGAGGATATAGAAGTAATGTGAATAATAAAGGATATGGGATTCATGAGAAAGCCTTACGCTGGCGGTATGGCCTGATTGTATGTTAGGGAAAGAATTTGAAAGGAAAGGAGAGACCATGACTTAGCAATTGATTTCAGGTATGAAAGAATGGGACAGTTTTATTTATAGGCGAGGGGATCAAGTGTTATAAAGTTTTCGTGAAGGTGTTGAACAATATTCCTCAAATAATGAGAGACTTGAGATTAAAACTAAGCAAAAAAAAAAAAAAGAATTGGATGTTGTGATACTTAATGTCAGTTTACATTTTGGTCAAGGTCTGCATTTCAACCTAATTACAATATCTGTTAAAGTTGTTGCTCGACAATCAACACATGTACCACCCGCGCATTAATAAATACCACATACATGATTATGTATCTGGAATATACGAGGGTAATTTTGAAAGTAACCTCCATTTGGCTACAAATAAAAAACTTGATGGTAAAAAATATTTTATTATATACATCTTAACTACAGCTTTTTACTATTTTTCAACATAGTCACCATTTAAATTTAAGCATTTGCCTTAGCGTTTCACTAATTTACAAATTCCTTCTTCATAAAATTTAGCCGTGTGGGCACGTAGCCAATCTTTTACAGTATTTTGAAGTTCGTCGTCATCATCGAAGTGCTGCGATGCAAGCCACTTCTTCATGTGAGTGAAGAGATGAAAATCACTAGGCGCCAAGTCGGGGCTGTAAGGGGGATGATCGAAAACGTCCCATTTGAATTGCTTAAGAAACTCTTGAGTGTTACGGGCACTGTGAGGACGAGCGCTGTCATGCAAAAACATAACACCGAATAACAGCTTACCGCGACGTTTGTTTTGAATGGCTCGCTTAAGTTTCTTCGAAGTTTCACAGTAGACATCTGAAATGATTGCTGTGCCACGTTCCATAAATTCAACGAGCAAAACTCCCTCAGCATCCTAAAAAAACTGTAGTCATAACCTTCCTCGTTGAAAACGTTTGGCGGGCTTTCTTCGGCTTGCATGGAGAATTGTTTGGCCCCAGGTCATCGACTGTTGTTTCGTTTCGGCGTTTACGTACGCCACCCAAGTTTCGTCACCAGTCACAATTCTCTTTAAAAAATCTTCTCCTTCCGCGACGTAGTGTGAAAGGTATTTTAAGGCAGAGCCCATTCGTTTGGTTTTGTGGACCTCTGTAAGTAATTTCGGTACCCACCTAGCACAGAACTTCCGGTAGCCTAATTTATCGGTGACAACCTCGTACAAAACCGCACGAGAAATTTGTGGGAATTGTTCAGAAAGTTCAGAGATTGTGAATCTTCGATTTTCAAGAACTTTTTCGTCAACTTTCTTGACAAGATCATTACTCACAACAGAAGGTCTACCACTCCTCTCTTCATCATCAATGTTTGTTATACCACTTTTAAAAAATCGGACCCATTGCCGCACAACACCTTCACTCATAACGTTCGGACCGTATACAGTACACAATTGACGATGTCTGCTACTGAAACGTTTTGCGCCAAGAGAAATCTTATTACAGCACGCACTTCGCGGGATTTTCTGTTGCTGCGCTCGTGTTTTAAGGTTATAACAAGACAAAGCGCAAAAGAACGAGGTTTGTACTGTCACAGCTGGATGCTTACTGACAGAGACAATCGGGGAACACGCAGATGTGAAAATGGCGCCGCTCCGCGCACTTCTACTGGCGCCACGCTAGAACGGAGGCTACTTTCTCGTATCTGCTTGTTACGGCATCACGCAGAAAATACAGAGTTTTAATGGCACTTGGGGTCCATGTTAAAATCTGACGTACATGTTGAGACATTAGGACACATTTATTTTATGAATATTCCGGCATATTTTAAAAACAGCTGTATTGATTTTGATGGGATTTAAAGCATTGGAAATTAAAAGAGGTTGGGGTAAAGGGTTAAAGGGGTTGGGCTTTTGTAAACCAAATGTAGGCAGTATTCGTCTATTTGATTTAAAGTATACATGTGCAAGACCATTGGTTGAATATGGTAGTGCTAAAATTTGTAGAGGGCAAATGTAGGTGTGTGCAGGAAAGGGGGATGATAAAAAATAAAACAGAAATAAGTGTGCAGGAAAAGTGCCACCATGACATTAGGTCCATCGTAATTAATAATATAAGTTGCCGGGATATTCGCCTGATCAGGAATTTTGAAAGTAATGAGACTACAGTACTAACAGAAATCATGTGTTGGTGCCTGATGAGACAGTCGTTAAAACGTCATCCACACGTTGTAGTTTCTTTGCTCTTAATCCACGCTTGATCCCCTTCATGTGCCCTGATAAACCGTATCGATCGAGTGAAGTGCGACGTGTTTAACAGAGCGTGGTGACTCATCTCCCATCACCTCATTTAGACACGTCACCAAGTTGCGTCGAACTGGCGTCGTCTCGTCAAGTTGTGTGACACGGGCAAAGTTCTGTGAGCTGTTGCACAATACAGCTTGTTGACTACATGCAATATCCAATAACATTTCCGACTGTTGATGTTTGGGTCGCCAGTGATGCAATTTCCTTCGCTAACTCTGCCTTCGCTCTTCATATCTACACTCTTTGGGGATCCTGATGTAGATGACTGTTGAAGTACTCTATAGAGGATCGAAAGGTGCCCAATCCGACTACGCATCTCGACTCGAATTTTAACTAGACCTTTTATCATGTTTGACAAATGTTTCCATTGTTCTTGTTAAGTACACTAGGAAGCTCCTTGGTTCGGATTCCAATACAGGTTCCTGTTAGGTTAAAGCATGACGGAGGTGGTATACGTGGTGAATTAAAACTCGTATTTCATGTGTTTGTACTACAATTCGACGTCCGCCACACTTTTTACTGGATCCCACATCCCAATAAATCCGTTTGTTGTATTAACTGACTCATCTCAGTAATCTGCATTTACTACATATCTACTTCTAATTATAAGTCTGATAATTTCAAATGCTTCTAAATAGGTTCTATCAACCCTTTTTTGTGTTAACGTGCGTTTTTTTTAGGAGGAAATTCCCCGAAATGACTAAGAAAATCCCCTAAAATTCATATTCACGATTCATGATGACAGGATGCGAACTGGCATCTGATGTAATACCCAGAAATGACCGAATAAAATAAAGGAAATCTATACTAATTTTATGCACGGGCGTTTATGAAATGGAATATGAAGGATTTATCGTGCCAGAAAAATTAGAGTCCCCAGAAACCGCTCCGGCCATCCTGATCTTGGTTTTCCACGGTTTGTATAGATCGCTCCAAGCTAATGCCGGGATAGTTCTTTAAGAAAGCCTTTTTGCGCTCCCTGTCATATCCTGTATATCCATTCCCTTGCATAAGCAGTTACTCATTACGATAGGTTCAACGCACTCTCCGCCGTTCACTTTGTAGTGAATCGCAGAGTAATAACAGTAATTACTTAATACCCTCACTTAATGTGGCTTGGATCTTATTTGAGAGCAATCTTAGGGATGTGAAATAGTTCGTGATGTCATTCTTAAAATCAATAATACTAAACCGAGCGTGGTGAGTAACGGTAACGCTCTGGTCTCGCCTTCTTGAGGACGCAGGTTCGAATACCCTTTCGGCCATATAGTTTTCGATTTTTCTTAGTTTTCCCGAAATCACTCCAGACGAATGGTGGGATGGCTCCTTCAAAAGACTATGGTCAAATTCCTTACCATTCATTGTTCCCAGTTCTAACACGCCTGTAATAACCTCAACGAGGAGGTGTAAAGACGTAAGAGATGTAATATTGACCACTAATTAGTGTAGGTTAGCTATTTGGCATTCCAGAACTAAATATTTCGTCTTCGTTAGAAATATAATTTTTAGTGTTAATTAAAAGACTTTAATATGATTTATAAAGAATTTTTGTTGTTAAATTAATGAGAAGTTTCCAAAAATTCATACATCACCCGAAAACTTCTGTACTACTTTGTCATCTGCCCTTTTTTAAAAAAAAAAAATTCCAGTCGTGTGTTATTTAGCCTGTCCCCTAATTTCCATACTTCACGTGAAAAATCTTTTTAAAATGGCTTTTGAAGCAGGAAAGCTTCAGGTTTTTGTATTTGGTATTGCATTTTATTTATTGTGTTGTGTTAGAGAATCAAAGATGCTGCAATAAATTTATTCCATTCGTCAACTGTCAATGAGTTGTGAATTTGTGGATGTTATTATTATTATTTTTTTTTTTTGGTATTTACAATCTACTCCTTCTATTTGTCAATTTTCACTGCATTAATTTTTGTTAGTTAAATTCATCAGCTTCTGATTTGTGAGCATGTTCTATCCATATTCTTCCCTATACCCACATTTCAGAGGCTTGATTTTCCTTTCTTTCCATGCTGAACAAGGTTCGAATACACTTCAGTTCAGTTGTTGTTTGTTGTTGTTTTAGGGCGCGTCGACATCGAGGTCATTAGCGGACTTCAGTTCATACAGACAACTCGTTATGAACTGATCCTCTGTATTCAAATGTGTGTTTCATGTTAGCAAATTCCTTTCGTTTGGCAAACCTTTCCTTGCTTAGGTGTGTTTTTACTCTGCTAGATTTACTAATACCGTTCGTTTTACTTTATATGTAACCAAATTCACTTTCACTGCTATGGCTTTGCAGAGTTAAATACAATTTTCAGTTCTCATACGATACTGAAGTTATTACTGAAATACAGAATTTTCACAAACCCGTTAAAGTGGAATTTTCAAATAATGTGTAAAGTTATCAGAAAACTATAATATCTAATTTTACGATTTCGTCCTGTTTTATCACATAAGAAGTCTTTCTTCTCGTAGTTCATTCAGAATTAATATTGCAAATTTTTATTTCCCTTATATAATACAATATAAGAAAATATTGCTTGTGATGTATTTGTAATTTCTTCTTGTTCATTTAGTTTTTAGATTCGAATTTGTCGAAGTAAATTTTATCAGCAAGGTGTAAGCATCAAAAGTAAGACAATCATTACAATATGCTTCGATTCTTTCATAGGGTAATAAAAGCTTTTATTAGTAGCCTACATATCAAAGTGTTTTTGTTAATCTTTTTTTGGTAAATCCAGCTTAGTATCAAATCAGTAAAACCGATGTTGTTCGATTTGTATCACACTTCGATATTTCTGCTATCACAGCCCTTTTCATGAACAGAGAAGAGTTGCGAAGATAAAGTCTTACTCTTTTTGAGGAAATAAGGGAATGGAAAAATGAAGACCTATAACTCCGTGTTCCGCTCTGAAAATGAGGTTAGGAGTCTACTTGCATGCATGGAGGAAGGCTTGCATGTTACACTACTGACCGGAAGTAGCCGGCAGGTAGTTTGACCTTCGAGTGACAGTTTCCGTTTGTCGCGCATTTCACCACTTTAGTTGCTGAACTTACCTTTTAAAGTCGAATTCTAATCACGGAGCGTTAACGTCTTACTTCACAGACACAAAGCAGACGTGAAGCTAGTGTTGAGTGTACGTAAACATTCCGGGATTCGAAACCGAGACCTTGCATTTTCAAAGCGGGCGCCTTAACAATTCGCTGCCGGAATGCTGGCTGGGGTAAAAAGTGTTGTTCATCGCTTTGGAAATATCACTTCCCATAGTTATGACTTTTTAATAATAAAAAGCGCGATAAAGATTAGGTGCAATATAAACATCAGGTGAATTTCTTTTTATTGTTGTTGCAGCCACATATATGTTTATTCCACGATAAACTTGTTATCTGTCTCCAGTGTCACGACAAAGATCTTGATACTAATCTATCATTAAGACAGTAACTGACATTTGTCAAAGACATTCTATCTAATATTGATAAGAAAGTTACAGTATTATCTTATATATAAAATTCTCGTGTCACAATTTTCGTTCCCATACTCCTCCGAAACGGCTTGACCGATTCTCATGAAATTTTGTGAGCATATTGAGTAGGTCTGAGAATCGGCCAACATCTATTTTTCATCCCCCTAAATGTTAAGGGTAGTCCACCCCTAATTTTTTTTTTATTTTTTAGACAAAATTTTTATTTTTTACTTTTTTATGATACAACATACAAAAATACATACAATCCTAAATTTTCACCCTTCTACGATCAACCCTTATTTTTTAAGGCATTCAACTGTTTCCATTGTGGCGTAATGTTGAAAAATTACAGCTAAAAGTAAATATGCGCGTTCAAATGCTTCAAGATCCATCTGCTGAAACATTTTCAAAACAACTCTTAGATATCGCTGATGGAAAAGTTGCTATAGATGAAACTGGATACGTAAAATTACCGACCGATTTCTGCACAATCGCTGATTCGCAAGATACTCTCATTGAACAAATATTTCCCGATGTACACACACAGTACATAAATCATGAGTGGCTTGCAGAAAGAGCAATTTTAGCGGCCAAAAATGTAGACGTTGACAATTTAAATCTCAAGATACAAATGTTGTTGCCAGGGAACTTGGTATCATATAAATCTATTGATACAGTTTGTGACGACAGCGAAGCAGTAAATTTTCCCACACAGTTTTTGAACTCACTGGATTTGGAAGGTTGGATCTCTGATTATCTTGCTTCGTAATTTGAACCCGCCCCGGCTGTGCAACGGTAAGCGATTAGTCATTCAAAAATTAATGAAAAACGTGATCGAAGCCAGCATTTTAAATGGCAAGTTCCGAGGTGAAAATATATTAATACCACGGATTCCTATTATACCTACAGATGTGCCAATTCAATTCAAACGTATTCAGTTTCCGATTAGATTGGCATTTGCAATGACTATTAACAAATCCCAAGGTCAAACGATGTCTATTTGTGGCTTAGATTTGAGAACACCATGTTTTTCACACGGACAATTATACGTGGCATGCTCTCGAGTGGGTAAACCATCCAGTTTGTTAGTGTTAGCTAAAGATGGACTAACAAAAAATATTGTTCACGCTATAGCATTAAGAGATTGATATTGTTTGTTAGTGTTACTGTCGTAATTGATTAATTAATGATATATAATTTTAAGGAATAAATTATAATAACTTAAAAATAATGTTTGCCTTTTGTTATTTTTATATTCCCGCATCGTTCACAGCGCTCCATGCCTATTTCACGCATATACCACATTCTTACATACATACAATATACACATTCTTACATACATACATACTTACAATAAGTAAGCTATTTTTTGTCTACACTAGAAATTACTTGAAAGTTATTTATATGGCAAAACAACGTTTGCCGGGTCAGCTAGTAATATATAATTTTTGGTCTTTACGAGATATTATGAAAGGTATTTTTGTAAACTGAAGGTCGTACGCACAATTTTTTGTTCTTGGCGCTTGAGCTGAGATTAGTTGGTTTGAGTCCCCGTGGCACACGTCATGTAATTCATCCAACCGCTGTATTACAGTCTTCTACATAGATACTATCACATCTTTAGGCATGAGAACTCATTTGTTTACTAAGGCTCATGTGGACATGAACCAATCTTTGTTACAAAACTGCAATGTAAAGTCGAAAGATATCTGTATTATTTACCTTTGTTCGCTGAACCTATCACGGTTTCTGACTCGATAATAATAACAATCGCTGTTCGCCATGCGATCTTGCCAAATGCCACGCAAATTTATTTAACTTTCCGAGAGTAAATAGATTTGGAACAAAACTTTTCTTAATTTATTACTTCTTCGTGGATTGTCGTCTAAGCATGTTCCGACGTGAAGAACCAGACCATATCGTAATACAGAAACGAATGCTAAAACAAAAATCCATTCTTATAAAAATATCAGATCAGTGCAACCAAATACGAAATTTTGAATAATTCTCTTGGTTCGTAGTTGACGTATTATTAATTAGTACAGTTTTGACTAATAAACATAATAATAAAAATAGTCAAATGGCTACAAGGGCACAGAATTTTTTAAGTACTTTTAAAGCTGTGTTTTTGTACTTTGGCATTTGCTAGCCGGAAGGTTAATTCAGTCGTCGAGTGACATAGTTTCAATTGCCGCGCATTCCAACAGTTTAAAGTGGAATCCGAACGACAGAGCCTCCAAGGGTATCTAACACGAACAAAGCGAGTCCCGGAATAATTCACGGCCGAACCGTGATCTGAACCTGAGACCATGAATTTTCAAAGCAAGCGTCTTACCACTTTTTTAAATGAAATTCTTTGTTTCTATTTCTCTTCCTCTTACATGAGCTCTACTTTCTTACATTCTGGAAGCAAGTTTATTTAAAGATATTAATAATAAAAAGAAATACAACTCTTGTAGGTGCCCTTCCACAAATTTCAGTTTGAACACGGTGCTTCCTCTAATATTTTTGCTCATATTATTTGTGGAATAAAACAACATAGTTTGCGAATTATGTATCAATTTCTCTTTTATGCTCTGATTCTGTGATAGACGAGAGACTAATACCAGTAGCCTCTAATACTTGTATCAGAAATTATTCTGTAAACACATAAACCACCTAACAGCATTTCTTCTATGTTGAGTAAACGGTGCAATGTCTTTGCTTTAAAGAAAATATCGGTTGCTGTTATTTCTGATTTAGTACGGACAATGAGCGAAGCAATTCCGAATATCCTTTACTCTGTAACATATAGTCCTGTGTGGAAGTGTATCGGCGATTTGACAGTGGCTGCATAGTTCACTTTCTTTAAGATGAGTTCTGTTTAACTTGTAGTTAGTAGCAATTGACTAACTTGAAGTTAGTTGCTTTGATTACTGTATTTCATTCCAGCCCGAGCGAACCTCTTTCTCCCCCTCAATCCGGCAACCTGTTGTACACAGATGGAAAAAAGGGGAGGGGGGAAGGACTTTTATCCTGCCCGAATTCAAACCGAGTTTGTTAGAGCCGACGTACTTAACCTAGAGGATTACAGTCTGTATTTCCCTATGATTGCGAAACAAGTGACTTTATTGTGTTGTGTATAAGTGTACTTTGTTCGTGATATGAGTAGTTCGTCAGGCGAATATTCGGGCCGTCCCAGCATTTGCCTAGATGATTACGGGAAACCGCAATCAGGACGGCGGGGACCAAGACTCAAACCCGGTCCTGTTGTATCTCCCCGATTCGATGTGCTGCGCCTTCGCACTGAATCACAACGGCGTGTGTGAACTGCGGTTATTAATACGAGTAAAGCAAGTTCAACCACCGATTTTTCCAGAGAATGAACGTATATTTTATTCCTCGCCTGTTTACAGATGCATTTTTTTTTTTCATTTAATTGGTGGGCTTTGTTGAGAGAGGCCAGTTGCTTTTTCTTAGTTAGGGATTGTGCATAAACTACGTGGCTCGGTCTAGGGGGAGGGGGAGGGGTTGGCTGGAAAGATACGCTGGGCTACGTGGAGGTTAGAGGGGGGGGGGGAATCCGAGCGAGGCCACGTAGCTTTTCTTTCACATTATTTGTCACAGTTAAAATGAGATACAGAACACTCAGAAGCAGGTAAATATTTATTTCCGTCATTTAATTATCCCCGTATGTAATTTACGATAATCTGACAAGAGAAAACAGTACAAAATGTCTTCTGGAATCAATATGGAAATAAGCTATGTGCTACGCGGAGGGGAGACAAAAGCCACGTCGGGCTACGTGGGGGGGGGGGGGGGGGCGGATTCACAGGAGGCCAAAATGGAGCTATGTGGTTTATGGACGCTTCCTTAATTGAATTCCACATAAAACAGCTACAAGATTCTCAATTGGTTTGGTGCTTTAGCGACGCAGATTGGTGGATAAATGCTTCGAAGCACATAAAAGTCATCTAGATATGCTATAGTGCCTAGTGGATTCGTATTTATTGAAATTTTTGATACCCTCACTGGCTGTAAGATTTTTAATTAGATCAATGTTTTAATTCAATTTATTTTTTCATGAATTATTTATTTCAAGGTACTCCCAAATGAAATATCTTTTACACATCATTTAATTTATTTCACATCAAGATTATTAAAAGGAATCCTGAACTTAATTTAATAACATTTACATAAAAAAATTAATAAAATATGAATTCAGTGTGATCCGATGCCCGGCTAGCAAAAATTAAAACTGATCGTGAACTAAATAAGATATAACTTCACATTGAGCATGAACTGAGTTAACCTCATGGAAAGATTTTCTTTAATAGGTAAGAGGGTCAGGGGTTGGAATGAATTGGAGAAATGATGAGTAATTTACCAATAACTGTTAAAGAATTTAATGTTGAAACTAATAGAGCGTAACGGTAAGTGGGTAAAGGAAAGGGGAAAAATGGGTGTGTAAGGAAATTGCCACCAGAGCAAGCGCTCCTTAGCAATTGGATAAAATTATGAGTTACGCGAATCAGTTCGCACGACAATTATTCCAAACCCATCAACATACAATATACCGTTGAACTGAACCGCAGAACTGAAGAGCGTCTAGTAGTTTTTCGATGCTCAAAACCACGTTGGAATCTTTTGTCGTAGCACAGTAAAAAATCAGTCGATGAGTACATCATAGCAGCGTGACTCACAGAATAAGTTTTTGTGGCGAACGTGACATATTCACTGGCTCAGGGATTTAGTAGTTCCACTGCGAGCTGCCCTGAGAAAGATTTCAAGCTAAAAACGGCCCAACGTTACCTATACCGAGGGTGTCAGATATATTCCGACTTCCACTAGCCAGCCTACCATCTGAAGTTCCAAGTATTTCAGTGCATGGCAAAAAGAGAGGATATTTCGAATAACCAATAAGATAATTTCACTTTGCGATTCTGTTGTTGGTTATAAATGTTAATGGGAGCACAGAAAATGAGAGGACTGACCGGTGGGTGAGCATCGAAGGACGGCCTCCGAGAGTCGAAGAGAGGTCTCTTGGTTGCTAGATGGGTAGCAAGCGAGGAGAACTGTTTTGTCTAGGGAGCGTCCATAAACTATGTGGCTCGGTCTGGGAGGAGGTGTTGCTGAAAAGCTACGCAGGGCTACGCGGTGGGGGGGGGGGGGAAGGGGGAGGTTTTCCGAGTCAAACCATGTAGCTTTTCCTTTATATTATTTGTCACAGTTAAAATAAGGTACAGAACACTAAACAGCCTGTGAACATTTATTTCCGTCATTTAATTATCTCCGTAAGTAATTTGCTATATTCTGAAAAGAGAAAACAGTACAAAATGTCATCTGAAATCAATAGGGAAAAAAGCTACGTGCTACGCGGTGGGGGAAGGAGGGGTAAGGGCAAAAGCCACGTCGGGCTATGTAGGAGGGAGGGGCGTTCTTAGGAGGCCAAAATGGAACTACGTGGTTTATGGACGCTTCTCTACGAGACGAGAGACATCTGCTCTGGTTGAACAGCTGAGATGACCGGAACTGCTGACGAGGCCGGTCAACAGCCATCACCTGGGGAAGAACTGTGTGCTGTACCGTCACATTGCGGGTTCAACGAACAATGCAGTCTACATCCACAGGTGAAAGACTATCTGCAATAATTCTCCACCCGTGAATAGCGCCCTAAATCCGCTGAGCATTCAGCCGGACTAATCAAGTAACTGTATTTTCAAACTGTTTTTGTTACTGCAAGACAAACTTAAGGAAACAATAAATGTGAATTATTTCGATCCTCTTGTCAAATAAATATTGTGAACTCTTCTCATTTTCCTTTGGTATTCCTAAATGATGTGTCATATGAACTGAAATCATAAATAATTGTAATCAGCGCAAAAGTCTTAGCAGTGTATTACTACGTAAGGAATGATCAACAAGATAAAAATCGATAAATATCCCAAATTAGTCATTTCAACATGGTAGTCACGACCTATTTCTTATGTAAGGCGTTCACATAAACCTCTCTTTCACACTACTCGACGTCCCGAGCTATTCTGCCAGAGGTGCTTTGCGTAAAATATTACCGTTGTTCATGGGTGTTCGGGTAAGCCTCGCTAAGTCTGGCCATCACTAAAATCAACTGAAATTGTACCATTACACGATAGTATTTTTACAAAACAAAAAAAAGGCGAAATCTGCTCTTATTATATACATCAACAAGAGTGAGAACTCTGTTTTCCATCGTAAGTGTTAACGAAAAAAAGTCTCATTGCACCATATCAACAGTCTACATAGAATTGAAGGCCAACTTTAATACTTGCTACCACTCCCTTCAAAATTTTGGACTATCAAACAGAGACAAAAAATTCGAGAAGTGCATATCACGCACGCAAGCACGCACGTCATAGGGTTCCGTTGCTTTTGTATTATTACGTCGGCCAACCTTAAACCGTGTCACAGTGAATACTGTATGTACATTAATGCACGTACGGTAGATGTTTGGAATGTCTAACAGCAACATTACCGGAGATTGTGGTTATCTTGAAATGCAGCATGGGCCAGAATTACAATTGACATTCCATATTACTGCACAAGGCACAACATTTAGTTTTAATAATAATAATAATTTAAACTACTTTCGCGAGCGCTATGTTACTGACGTCATTACTTAATATAGATGAAAGTACAAAGTGTCATAAATACAAATATCCGATTACACAGTTTTGTTTTTTATAAACCAAACATATCAGAAAAATTCTACATGGAATCAAGATTTTGTTACCACATTACAAAAGTTTCCTTTATGGATTGCACGGACGACAGCCAATGCGATAGCCAAATTTATCCCAGATCCCTTGTGGTATATCCTTGTCGACAGTTTTCACCATAGATTTTTATCCTATCTTATACTTAATCAACATACCTGGAAAACGAACAAAAAACATATTTTTTGTGTCTACCCAAAAGATAAATTTCCAGAGCGTGAGATCTTATGAACAGGAGGGGTAGGGGTAGCGACGTCACCCGTGAACCTGTGAAAAATGTAACAAAATCTTAATTCCATACGGAATAGATTGTACAAAAAAGTTCTTTCTAATATGTTTTGTTTATAAAATGTAATACTTTGAAATCGAATACTTCTAATTGGGACACCTTATAACACATTATAACAGGTATCGTTACCTGTCCTGTGTTACAACACAAAGGGTTAGAACTTCAATGTTTATTTTTTATTTTCTTTGCTCTCAATGATGTCATATAACACGCCATTAATTTAATCGCATGTGAGTAGTTCTGACTGTATTGCAATATAAAGCACTATCTCTCATGCTCATTTCTTATTCATTTTTTTTAACTGCTTTATGTCTCTCAACAGCGAGGTCTTTAGAGACGGGAAAGGATGGGGGGCAAGGAATGGGAAGGAATTCGGCCACGGCCTTTTGAAGGAAGCATCCCGACATTTGCCTGGAGTGATTTGGGAAACCATGGAAAACCCAAATCTTGAATAAGATTCTGGCCTCCGAATGCGAGGCCAGAATCTTATTCAAGCTTTCATATGAATTACCCATACACAAGGTGATAAATACTTGAATGATGTTTTTAAGAAATTTTTAATCTTAGTGCGGTGTTTATTTATAATGGAATATGCAATCTTTGATGGGTTGTATAGAATCTTTGCTACAGGCAAAGTATGTTTAATGTGTTCCGTACAAAAGGAAAAGAATGGAATAACTGTTGCATTGATATTATTAATTATCCCTCAGATCACTAAATCATCAAAATTTCTAATGACTTCTAACTTTCCTTTAACCAGAAAATCCTATTATAATATGTTATAAATCTTATTTAGGGGGCCAAAGGCTTGAAACCATTAATCTAACATCATATTAATTGTCTCAGGACTCCTAAATTACTAATAGCAGTATAATACTACTAACTAGTAATACTGATCTCTAAACTCTCTAATATCGTGCAATCTTCTCGTAACGATCTCCAACTTCCAAATTTTGCTACTTAATAGTACTACAAAAGTCATGATACCGTTACAAATTCACAGCAGTACACCAATGCAATTCACTCCAAAATATATTTCTGCTCTAGCAAAATATAAGTGCTTTTTAAAGTAGTCTATGGAACAGATCATCCGTACCAATGGTAACGTTTCGTGTTAATACATAAGTACGTTTTTAACGTATACCATACATTCACATAATAATGAAACTCAGATTTTATAAGCACTGTACCGAGTATGGTGGATGAACGGTTAGCGTTTCTGGCTTCGCATTCGGGAGGACATTGGCTCGAATCCCCGTCGGAGCATCCAGATTTGGATTTTCCATGGTCTCCCCAAATCACTCCAGGCGAATGCCAGGATGCTTCTTTCAAAAAGGTCATGGCCCGAATTCCTTTCCATTCCTTGGCCCCAGTTCTTTCGCGCTTCTAATGACCTCGAGGTCGACGAGGCGTAAAACCATAAGCAAAAAAAGGCATTCGTTGAGTGAACTATATTCATCTCCTAGGTTAAATGAACTGTATTAAGTGATTTTAAATATTCTTTTGTAAAATGTTTTCGTTTAATAAATGAACGGAATTGGTGGATTATTTATAGAACAAGTAAATATGAATGTTAATCCATAAATCTTGACACGTGTTTAGCTAAATAAGGCTTTCTACGGTTATTCTCACCCTGACCACCTGAAGCGGGACTAAAATCCTAGAATCTCAAATCATAATAAATGTAGAGATGGGAACAACGTTCAAAATTTTCAAACGTATATTCATAGCAACCATCAATATACAAAGTGTGATAAAAAGGTACCGAGAATTTTGAAATTGCTCACGCTTTATTTTGTTTATCGAGTTGATCTTTTTTGTGTGCTGGTAGATCTGTCAGTAACATAAATGTTAATTTTTGGGTAGCTGCGATGCTTAATTCGTTTTTGGCACGTGAATGAGCAAGACGTATGTTTGGTGATTTTTTTTTTGTGCTGCAAAAAGTCGAATCGGAGGATTTATGTGAAATTTTGGGTTAAAAATGGAAATATTGTATTGTTTTGCGAAGCATTCAAAATGTTATATAAGGCCTTTGGCGACGATACTGTGTCATAACTACGCATTTATGAGTGGTAAAACGCTTTTAGAAAGGTCGAGAAAATGTCGAAGATACGTGGTCTGGGCGACCTAACACGTCCATCAGTGAAGAAAACGTGGTAAAAATTAAACAGATTAGCTTACTGAACATTATCTTACCAATAGGGCAATTACGATTAGAGATCTCATACAGTCAACAAATATTACGACTTACAAGTTTTGCGCAGGTTTCGTTAGACAATCGAGAAAGATTGACCCGAACTTTGGAGAGAAACGTCATAGATTTTGCACCACGACAGCGACCGTTGCAAACCGCTTTGCTTATCCTACAGTTCTTGGCGAAACACACCGCCGTGATACTGCAACTATCCTATTCTCCACCTAATAAATTTTTCATATTTCACAAAACCAAAAGGGCAACGTCTTAAACAATAGATGAGATAAAGGTGAAATCACAAACCGAGCCCGTGGGCATACTTAAAAGGATGTTCCAACAGCATTTCTCAAACTGGAAACTACGTTGGCATGTGTATAATATCAAGGAGGACTAGTTTGAAGGGGACGGAATAAACATTTAATACTAAATAAATACTTTCTAAAAAAAATTAAAAATTCTAATTAATTTTTGACTGCACCTCGTACTAATGAAATGAAGACGAAATCTACGCAAATTCATATCATACTAAAATTATTCTTTGCAAGGTTCGTGAAAAGTAGAAACTGATCTGCAAAATACATATTTTGTTCTTATCTCTTTCATTGTTTGCTATATGTAATTGATTGGAAATAGTCCTTCTTTTTATGGCCTTACGTTTCGTCGATATCGAAGTCATTAAAGGCGGGAAAGGACTGGGGAACTTTTGAAGGAAGCATCCCGGCATTCGTGCGGAGTGTTTTTGTCGAAGCCATGGAAAATCCAAATCTGAATGCTCGGACGGGAATTCGAACCCGCGTCCTCCCGAATGCGAGACCCGAGCGTTAACCACTCACCCACCACGCTCGGTCGCCACTGTTAATCTCCTGGGCACTGTTCTTCGTTAGAATATCACCAGTTTGAAGATTTTTCTGCTGGTGAATAATTTCTCTTGAGTGAGTAACTACTTCCTACATAAAACTACTTGTAATTAAAGGACAGGGCGTTGAGTCTCTTATCAAGTTTCGTTGCTCCTAAAATATCACCAGTTTGAAGACTTTTCCTGCTGGTGAATAATTTCTCTCGAGTGAACAACTACTTCCTTTGTAAAACTTATTTCTCAAATTTATATATATCGAAACTTGCAATTACAGATCAGGTCGTTGAGGCTCTTATCTAGTTCGTTGCTACTCACCATATTACGTCCTAAACAGTTACAGTTCTGGAGAGTCTTGAACGTTCTTTTTTATCTTTGGCTTACTGTGTGCTTTTTTTTGCTACCAACTAGCTCCTGTGGAATGAAATGCGGGAAGTGTGGTGGGCGGCTGATTGCTCTGCAGGCTATTTTTAAAGTCTACAGTTTACTTACAGGCTCAAATGTGGAACTTTGAAATGAGGGGAGATCAGCAGAGGTTCCTCTGAAAATTGCCAAAGAGAGTTGAATAACCTAATTTCACAAACGCTCATTGCTGTAATATACAAAAAAGAAGAAGCTTGTCATATGAAACTGTCTAGAGACAAAAATTACATTGTCAATCAGACTAGTGTAAGAATCATAAAAATTGGATTTTCATGTTGTACAGGAAGCTCCATATAAAAGTAAATATATTCTCTAGATACCAGACAATGGTTAGAAGTGATAGAATTTCCTTTGTCGAGCAAATCCGCTTCTGTCATTGCCATCTAACTCGGTAATCATACTGGGGAAAGAGAATTTAGAGTTTTACTTTGAATTCAAATCACGTAAGCAATCGGACGGACTTCACATATAGATAAAAGACAAATTTAGAGACCACTAAAAATTATTGCCAAGGCTGAGACTGGGACATAGAAGACGCATCAAGTCCTAGGCGATAGATATTTTTCGAACACTTTTTTTTTGTTTGCTATTTGGGTCCGTTTACCGACTTTAGTGAGATTTTCGGGCAGAAAATATGACTAAAATTATCCTTTGCTGGGGGTGTGAATCGAAACAGTAGGGCGTTGTTAAAACTGCATTCGAAGGTTGCCGCTTATCATTACGGATTCTTTACGTCGTCCTCGCGTTCGCTAGTAAAAATCGTGAGAAAGTTACTTACAGAACCAAGTAGGAGAACGGTAACGATCGGGCGTGGCATTCGGAAGAAAGCTGGTTCGAGTCTCCTCCCGGCCATCCAGATTTCGGTTTTCCACGGTTTCCCGAAATCACTCGAGACGAATGCCGGAATTGTTTCCTTCAAAAGGCCATAGCAAAATTCCTTCAGTTCCTTGCCTCCATTCCTCTTCCGCCTCTAAAGACCTCGACGTCCAACAAAGTTCCTCTGAAAATTTGGAATTTCGTTGTTAATTGTAATTTCAGTAGAAACTGAGGGCCCAGATCAATAGTAATAGCAGGGGTGGCCAACCCGGGGCCCGCGGACCGCATGCGGCCGCCTTGAACATTTTTCCAGACTGCGAGATTCAGCCAGTGGCGTAGCTAGGTCAACAAGGGCCCTGGTGCAAAAAAATTATTTTGGGTCCTCAGGCCAGATGGGCGACCTTTTTTTTGCTTTGTGTTGCTGGTATGGGCCCCCTGAGCTGAGGTTGAGGGCCCCTTAATTTTGCTTGGGGGGGGGGGGGGGGCTGAGCAGTGAGGGGGCTCCCTGTGTCTCAGGGGCCCCCTAACCCTTAGACGACGGTAGAGCCTAAAATACGGGTCGCCAGTTTGCCGTGAAGTCCCGTGGGCCCTCTGAACTGAGCTTGGGGGTCCCCAGAGGTGCACTTGGAGGCCTCCTGAGCGTAGGGGCCCCGGTGCACTGCATCGCCTAGCCCCATAGTACCTACGCCCCCTGGATTCATCACACTTTTACAAAATATTTGTTATATTTCATTTTTAGTGTTTTATATTTCTTTACAATGTCCGTTTAGTATCATTATTATTATATATTATCTATGTTGACATGTAAGAATAATAGTAAACACAATAATAACTCATTATGTTCCAATTTTTCACTTTAAAAAATGTTTTTAGTGGGTCTAAATCTAATGTGGGAATACATAATTTTATGTGCGGCCCGCGGAGCTATGATGCAATATCCAAAGTGACCCGCAAGATCATTTCAGTTGGTCACCATTGTTACAACGAACGAACGAAGTAATACTGTCTAGCGGCTTGTGACTGAGGATCGGGAAGTCCTCGGTTTGACTCACGGACTCGTCCGGAAAATGTGCACGCATTAAGAACTGACCTTCACTTTCGGTAAGCTTGGATTAGTTAATATGAAGTAAGCTAGGACATCCTGTGACTCGAATTACAGATTAAACTGTAGGCCACCATTACTCTGTAAGAATACAGTTTTGATTTAGACGGTTACGACAGAGAAAGTTTGCGCAATCTAAAAAAAAAAAAAAAAAAAGTAACCAATTTATTAAGATCAGATGAAATTATTATTGCCAATACAGATGACTAAACCTGAACTTTAAATCAATGGATCATCATTACACCAATTTTTTACAGACATGGATCAAAAATTCAAAGGTAGTGTCAGGATGAAAAGTTGCGCAATACAGACTAGGATTGTAATGGAGGTTATCTTTACCAATACGGATGCTGATGCAGATGTTCATTGTTGTGGATGGGGATGTTTTCCGGAAGCTGATGTCGAGATGGAAAAATATATTTATAACTATTTAATTTTAATATTTTATCAAAAATAAACTTAAAATTCAAATAAATATGTTTTTTTTTTAATCAGAAATTCTATATATTACACAAGCAAAGCCTATTTCCATATCATACTGACATACTCATTTATTTTTTGTTTCATCTTTCAGCAACAGAAAACGTGGGGGTTTACAATTAAATTATTTATGTAACTACGCACGCGTCAGTAAAACAACCTTTGTTATACGAATTTTGCGGAGTTTGCAGCTCGACTAATTCAAGCGTCAAACACATGGCCACGCCACCGCTCTGGAGGCCCATTCAAATTTCAACTTGTAGGACCTACGATGATCCGATTTTCCGATAAAGGACTCTTGTTGGGTCGTGAAAGTTGTTATAGGACTATATGTAGGTGGTGTTGGGTGTTGTTGGACTCCCAGGACAACCATCACGGGCACCTGCCGTCCAACAAGCTATTGGCGTTGGATCGTGATTGGATGAAACATCCTACAAGTGTGTGATAAGGACATTGGTGTGCCGCGAGAAAGTACGAGTGGAAAGGACTGTTTGGAATATCTTGTTGGGCCCCTTCTAGTAACATGAATGGGTGATGTCCTTTAAGTTGGACTGTGAATAGCCCGCTTTACTTTCCATGCAAGTTCAAAGCAGTGCTGCCCATTCTATGGATTTATCCGCAGATCTACGGATTTTTATAAAAAGCTAGGATTTTCGGATTTGTTAAAATATCTACGGATTTTTGCTACTTTTTACTATTTGTTTTTTCCTTATATTTGTGCTTTGTTAAACTTTGAGCATATAGTGTTAATGCATTACAGAATAGTCAATAATTATGAATCGTTTCCTTGCAACCGTTCGTGTGAACCAACGATTGAAATAAAGCTCATATTTTGTTTGATTATAGATTTTATAGATCTTAAAGGGCCGTAATACAAAACTATCGGCGCACTCTTTATGCACGTTGACACGCTCGTTGGCACAGCATTACAAAGCACTGCCTTCCGAGAAGGCTTAACCAATATCCGAGAATCAAAAGGGTTGCAGTTTTTAACATTTCCTGTTACAGAAGATATGTTAAATTTAATGTCAACAAAGTAAATGTATGGTCCCTAAAGAGAAGAAAAAAAAAGTAGACGCAGCAGCAGCAGTGATGAAAGTGACGCTGTATTCAGAGATATTTCTTACTTTCAGTGTAGAATATTATTTTGTATTTCGAATTTTAAAGCCCTGGAAATAAAAAATATTCTTAATTTTGACTCTCTCTTCAACAATTATTGTTTCAGCCTTTCAATTAGCGAGTTAAAAGAATTTAAAGTTGAAATTTGTAGAGGGCAATTGTAGGTGGGTGCAGGATAGGGGGAAGTTGGGTGTGTAGGGAAATTGCCACCGGAGCGTGTGCTCCATTGCAATTAAATAAAATAAATAAAAACATTCTGCTTCTATATACATGCACAGGTTTTAAGTTGAATTCATCTAGTGTATTGTGCGGAGCGGAAGTATGGAGATGCGTTCTAGTGGTAAGTCAGCGCGTGTTAAACAGCGTGGTGTCATCGAATATTTAACTGCTGAAAAAGTGACTCCTACTGAGATTCATCGTCATTTAAAGGCTGTTTCTGGTGACGATGTTGTTGATAAGTTTACTGTAAATCGATGGGCAGTAAAATTTCGTAATTCCGAGCCTGGAAAAACAGAATTGATGACGAACAACGCAGCGGACGTCCTGTCACTGCCACAGATGATAAACAGCGCCAATTCACCGAGTTTATGTGACCGATTTTCTGTATCAAGGGGCAACGGTAAATTCTTTTCAGTAGGCCCTACATACAGACTCTAACACACCTCCGACGTCGAGTTTGTCCTGGAAATGCAGAAACCAATCGGAAAAGTTATTATATTCAAAACAAACCAAGAGTCGTAATTAAAACACGAAATCTGACAGCCAATTAAATTAATCAGACGCGGTACAAAACAACAATCCAAGGACCTTTAACACGTAATACATAAGACGTAAAAGTTGACGAGGCTTCTTTCTAAAGACTGTTAATGGTAGTAAAACCTGTCCTTGACACAGACGTAAATCAAAATGTTTACACAGCATACAGATATATGTATACACTGTAGCAAAGAGAAGAATCACTCCTGTAACACCAGACAGATTCATTTATGGGTCAATGCGTAAAGCATACTCCAGTCTGGCCCTGGCCTTTAAATCGCACCCAGGTTCAAATGACCAACTTCGTGTACCGGGTAATATCAGGGGCGGATCCAGGGGGGGGGGGCTAGGGGGCTCAAGCCCCCCCCCCCAAACGTATCTAGGTCCACCCCTGACATTGTAGTTTTGAGACTTTTTTTTTTTTTTTTTTTTTTTAGCTCTACGGATTTGAGGCCCGAGGAGGCTATAAATACTACCTGTTTTACGACTCAAGCCCCCCCCCCCCCCAAAAAGCAAAAATCCACTGAACGCAAGCCCTCTGAACCAAAATTTACTCAAGCCAAGCCCCCCTCCCCCCAAAACAAAATCCTGGATCCGCCCCTGGGTAATATGATTGCGATCCAGGCAAATGGGACGGTGGCCAATTACAGATGTTAAAGGCTATAAACACGCTTTCACTACAGAAAATGTACTGAATGTATATTCAATTGGTGTCTGTTCTAAGTGAATTATGAACCATCGTCAAACTGCTATAAGAGAATTAAAAGTGCTTAGGCATCTGAAACGAAAAAAAAAAAAATCGGCTCTGCTCTCGGCAGGGGTTTGAAACAGCTCGTTATTTTGAAATACCCATGTCTAAAGTACGTATAAGGACAGTCAGGGATGCTGAAGTCGAATAGTTTCAGCGTAGTTCATTAAAGTTGATAGGAACTGACGTTTGGATAATCCTAAAATTAAACTCTTTCCCAGCGTGTTTAATTTTCAACCGTCGGGGTAAGATACACCACTCTTGTGACAGACTGGCCCTTGTAGATCCGAAGTCTGACCTTGTGGGGTATGTTTTTAAAACTGGGAGCAATAATTATCTGTAAGCCTACATATGAATTTCAGCTTTCTGTAGTCTTTGAGAATACATTATTTGTCCATTATGATTACACATTTCAAAGGAAAAAACTTTTGCTCACCAACAAACCTCGCGGAATAACTGACTTTCTATAAAGACCGAAGACAATCTATATTCTGGGTTTCAGTGCTCAATACTACCGCGCGTGAGGTCCTTAGGGAATTGGATTGCTTTTTGAGATTCTTTACCCAAACGGAAACTGCTGAAGCTCCACTATTTTTCAAAGTTCACAGAAAACCCGCATCGCTCAGTTAATCTCAGGGTCAACATTATTATTACGCGCACTGATTACGTATATTATTATTTCCTTGTTTATCCTAGGAATTATCTTCAACATCTGTATGCTGTAGAATTCTGGAGCATGTCCTTTGCTCAAATATTATGAAGTTTCTAGATGAGAACGAGTTACTACATCGTGTCAACACGGATTTCGGAAGAAGAGATCGTGTGAAACTCAATTGGCCTTATTTTACCATGACGTAATGAAAGTTATCGATGCAGGTTCGCAAGTTGTTGCGATATTCATGGATTTTCAAAAAGCTTTTGACTCTGTACCACACAACCGAATATTCGAGCATACGGTATATCGGATCAGATTTGCGAATTGATATGTGATTTTCTAACTGGTCGATCACAGTATGTCTTTGTTGACGGGGAAGCCTCTTCTAAGCTAGATGTTACTAGCTAGGCGTACCTCAAGGAAGTATAATAGGACCACTTCTTTTCTTAATTTTCTATAAACGATATAGATGACAACGTTAACTGCTGGTTGCGATTGTTTGCAGACGATGCAGTTATCTACAGGGAAATAAGATGCTCTGACGATTGTTTAGACATTCAGCGCGGTTTGGATGCTATTTCCGAATGGTGACGTAAATGGCAGCTTACACTCAATTGCAAAAAGAGCAAGACAATGCGAATAAGTAACAAAAAGAATCAGTTTGCTCACGAGTACAAAGTAAACAATTCAGTTGTTGACACGGTTTATTCCGTGAAGTATCTGCGGGTGATAGTACAAAGCAACATGAAATGGGACTTGCACATAACTTCCGTCGTAGGCAAAGCTAATTTTAAACTACGACTAATAGGCCGTATTCTGAGGAATTGTAATGCTCACACAAAGGAAATAGCGTATAAAACACTAGTGCGTCCGCATCTGGATTACTGTTGTAGAGTCTGGGATCCGTATCGCGAGGACCTGATTGACTCAGTGGGAGGGTACAGAGGAGAGTCGCTAGATTCGTAACTGGTTGTTACAGCCCTCATGAAAGCATCACAGAATTGATACATAGTTTGAGCTGGGTTAGTTTGGAAGACAGACGACGTAATTTACGTTTAAATTTATTGGAGAATATGCGAAATTCTATGACCTACGAGTGCACTGAGATACTTCTTCCACCAACCTATTTGGGTCGCAATGACCGAAGGGATAAGATTCGAGAAATAAGATGCCGTACTGATGTTTTTATGTATTCTTTCTTTCCTTGTGCTATTCGGGATTGGAATGCGCAGAATTAAGATTTGTGATTAGCACCCTCTGCCACCCACAATTTTTGTGAATTGCAGAGTATGGATGTAGATGATTGCAGCCAATTATTGCAAGCGTCAGCCTGTTATTGATTCCTACCATTTTCTAGTCTGTGTAATGCCACGTCACTATTATTGTAAGTTTATTCATTACATCATAATTTCATGTTTTTACGACCAATTAATGCTTATGAAACCTAACCAACGCTTTGAGTTTTCGATCAACCTTTCTTTTGCTGGGCTTCGTCCCGGGTTCGAATCCTGATTAGAACCGTTAAACCGAACGTTGTGTATTTAACTGCAACCATGTTGAGTTCCGGCTTATTATGCCATACTGCCAGCATTGGTGTTTTAATTAACGCTAACAGTATACTCTAATCTTCTGCTAGGTAAGTATCAGAGGACTTCAGGCAACATATTTTTTTACTACTAATTTTTAGAACATGGCAGAGTATGCAGTGCGCTTCAAGGTGATTTCAGCAGAAAGTACGCGGGTTTGACCCCTGGCCGACCATCCAGATTTCGGGATTCCATACGTTTTAGGAATTACTCCACGAAATTAGCTACACTGCTCATGCTGAGATTTGAATTTGAATACATAGTACTTCTATTGTGCCGTAATTTATATATCGTTCGCCACTTAATACTAAATGGTGCGCGCCAACGCATATCGTTCCGACACATACCTGGCTGCTGGTTAGAGGGCGTCGATAAACTACCTAGCTCCATTCTGGCCACCTCTCAACCCCCAACGCAGCCTGACGTGGTTTTTGCAGGGCCGGCGTTAGGTGGGGAGTAAGCGGGTCAAATGTACTGGGCCGCCCGGCTGATGGGGGCCCCGATCACCGGCTGCAGGGGTAGAGCTAAAAAAAAATTAAATAGGTCGCCCATTTGGATTTGGTTCGTGGGAGGGCCCTTACTGATGAATTCACCAAGGGCCCCAACTGGTTACGCCGGGCCCCAAAATCCTAGCGCCGGCCCTGGGCTTTTGCCTGTATACCCTCCTCCCTCCCGCGTGGCACGTAGCCTTTTTCCCTATTGATCCTAGAAGACATTTTATACTGTTTTCTCTTTTCTGTCTATCGTAAATTATATACGGAGATAATTAAATGACGGAAATTATTATTCACATGCTGTTGTATGTTCTGTAACTTATACTAACTGTGTCGAGAAATATGAATGAAAAGCTACGTGGCTTGGCTCCGAACCCTTCCCCCCCCTTCCTCCTCCCACGTAGTCTAACGTAGCTTTCTACACTACCCCCCCCCCACCCTCCAAAGATCGAGCCACCTATTTTATGGACGTTCCCTAACCACAGCGAAGTTTTTGTGGTGCCGTCTGTGTGAGAGATTGAGAGCTAGAAAGATACAAATGGATGGCTGGAAGAGGCCCGATCTACAGCCCAGTGACAAAACGAGGGAACTATTGTGGAGACGTTCTAATGATTTATGCCTTATTGCTTCCTCTCCAACTTCCACGTAACATATAGAAGCAATATATTTATACTGTCTAGTCTTCTCTCTACTCGCAAAACAAAACTGCCATTCGTTCACGTTACTATAGAACGTTCAAGTACAAACAAAATACAGTACTTTGTCAATCACCATTCAGATTCATAACAATTTAAAAAGGGTACATGATAATTTGTAATGTCTACAGTTGCTTGATATGTGGTAAGATGCTGCTGTAAAAAATTCCTATGTTCGATCATGACTCAACCCTCAAAAATATAAGACAAATATGATGCACATGTTGCTAGAAAGTAATGAAGGACTAATATACAGTGATTAATATTCTATACTGAAACAGGCTTTCAATACATGTAATGGAAACAAATTACAGTATTTGTTGATATTCCGAAACATTTTGGTAGCCAGAATAATTGAAACTTAACTGGTGCCAGGATCAGTTTTTTAGTGAAAGTTATAAACTCATGCGGTGGTACATAGCAAAGAAAGCAATTATCGCCAAAGACCGTGTGTAGATATTTATCAGGAGTTTTGTGCATTTTATAAGAACATTGAAGACATAACTAACACTTTGTTTACCGCGCACCCAATATACTTTAGGACGAAAGTATTGCTCTCATTCTGTGTCACTGCCAAATAACATAGATAGATGAAACTTAAACTATACGTAGAAAGAACTTCTAGAATCAAGTACAGTAGGCAAATGAAAGAAATACGCGGTGAGGCGAAGAGCAATGACACTTTTATAGAGTGACAGTAAGTTACATTGAAGTCGTTGATATTCATGTTGGTTCCCTAGACATTACAAAAAGGAGGGGCATGGTTCTAAAAGGGCGTGTAATTGACACAGACAGCGATACGTGCTCTGCAACGTACTACTATGCTGGCCACAAGGTTGTTAAGTTTTTCCATTCCTCCACCAGCGTCCTTCACAAGTGCTGGATGGTCATGTGAACGTGCTGCAATGCATCCCATACGTACTCGATGGGATTTAGTCTGGAGAACGAGCAGACCAGTCCATTCGCCGATTATCCTCTCGTTCCAGAGCTTCTCCACCTGCGCTGTTCGACGCAGTCGCCCTTTGTCGTACATAAGAATGAAGTACCTCCGCCCCTGAAAAGACGCAAATGGGAAAGGAGTACAGTGTCCCAATAAAGGCCCATTCACACTAGCGGTCAGCTCAGCTCAGGTCAAAAATCGCTATACACGTAATCCGCTCAGTTCAGGGCAAGGCAGGTCAAACTGAAGATCGTGCCGCCACCGATCAACAACGGTCAAGATCTGAGCTGAGCTGAGCTGACCGCAGGTGTGAACGAGCAACAGTCAGGTCAGGTCAGATCAAATGGGCGGCGAACGTCTGAAAACTATTCTCGTAAGCAATAAAAAATAGTAATAAATAAAAAATAAATATTTTAACAGTATGTTATTTCTGTTTATTATTAATTTAATATAAATTCAAATATTATTACCCATTTTAGTACTGCCAAAGTACAGATCCTGTTTCCGAATTAAAAAAAAAATTGTGAATTTATTTCTTGTTAGCACCCAAACAAAGAATATTTCTAAAATAAGGTTACTCTCGTTCATCCTGAAATTCACTTTCTACTTGGCATGAAATTTTATCCTTCCGTAAATAATTGTGCAAAATATATGTTGTTTAAATTATGTTATGAATTAACCCTGGAGCAGAATTAATTTTTCTAAAATAAATTCGAAATCTCTGAGCCCTAAAATATCAAAAGCATTTCCCACCACTCGTCTCGCACGGCATTGCCGGTAGTTAACATTCTTTTTTCTCTTGATCTGTTTGCGCTTGAAACTCTGGATGCACCAGAACCATCCTCTTTTTGATCTTGACGTATTTTTAGGCTCATGATCCGAAATCATTACGATTTAATTGACGTTGGGGTAAAAACAGGCATTGTTCACTATGAGCAACTGAAATGGAATCGCCTCGTCTACGACTTGATCAGACCTGACCTGACCTGAGCTGAGCTGACTGCTAGTGTGAATGGGCCTTAACACTGAGTGGAAGATTTGGAGGTCAGTTCACCCATGCAACCCACAATATAATACTTGAGATATCAGAACGATCATGTTCGACAATGTTCCTGTGTTTATTATGAGTTCCCACCACTTGCCAGATGAAGCTACGTCGAGAATCACGAGTCAGACTGAATCTACTCTCATCTGAGAAGCGCATGTGACCTCACTTCTAGTCGGTCCAATCCTGATGATCTTGGCATCATTGAAAACGGTGTCACCGATGTGCGGATGTCAACGGAACGCAATGTAATGGTCGTCGGCCCAAGAAACCAACCCCATACAGTCACCATACCACTGTGGAGCATTAAATTGCATGCCTAGCAGTGGTGTTAAATGTGGTTATAATTGCACCCGCTGTTTGATGTGGGTCCCTTTTTGCATGTTGCACAATGCTTCTCTGTGGCATATCTTTATTCCATATCAGGCTTTTAATGCTCCTCACAAACGCCTCTGCTTGTCTTCCTCTTTCACTTATCTCGCCATCATTTCCTCCAAATTCCTCTAATACTCTCCCCAAGTACTTGAACTTGCTTACCTTTTTTAATTTAATTTAATTTAATTTAATTGCAATGGAGCACAGGCTCCGGTGGCAATTTCCCTACACACCCATCTTCCCCCTATCCTGCACCTACCTACATTTGCCCTCTACAAATTTTATCTTTAAATTCTTTCAAAGTTTTCGGTAAATTATTCATCATATCTCTTGGTAACTCATTCCAATCCCTGACACCCTTACCTAAAAAAGAAAATCTTCCTACACCCTTGTGCCTGAAATCGAGTGCCAGCTTGTGGTCATGGTCATCTTTTCCCTTCCATGCACTACTTTTCATACCTATTGCAATATCTTTCCATGCCTCATCGCCAGTATATGCCCTGTACACTCCCATGACCCTCCTCATTCTCCTCCTGTCTTGCAATGAATCCCATTCCAGCTCCTTTATCATATCCGTCACTGATTGCATTCTGCGACAATTTCCAGAAACAAATCTAGCAGCCCTTTTTTGTACCCTCTCCAACTCCTGTATTTGATACGTAAAATGAGGGTCCCATACTACACTACCATATTCGAGCAATGGTCTGACCAAAGTTTTGTAACCCAATTCCTTGACTTCTCTCGTACATCCCCTCATCACTCTCTCCAACAAGTGCAGAACTTTGAAACCTTTTCCTACCACCTGTCCTATGTGTCCTGCCCAGTTAAGTTTGTTATCAAAAGTAATTCCAAGATATTTACATTTCAAGTCTTCAGCAAGCAATTCTTTCCCCACCTTATATCCATAATTAACCTTTTGTTTTTATTTGTGTATCTAATAAGCTGACTCTTCTTTGCATTTATCTTCATTCCATGTTTACCAACCCAATTAGATATCCTGTCCAGATCACCCTGCAACTGTTTACAAATCCTCTATCGTTTTGACCTTCTTTAGTTGTTCACCTGCCATTATAATTCCCTGGGTTATCCTATTCTACTTTCTGGTAGTTACCATGTACCCAAATTTCTTTACATCAATGAAGGTGCAATGCCTTTTCATCTCCTCCCCGGATCATCAGATCGTCCGCAAAAGCCATCACCTTTATATTTACCTCTCCCATCCTCACTGCCACCTTCTGAATTATATCATCCATGATTACAATAAAGAGTAGTGGTGAGAGAGCACTTCTAAGTTTTAGTCCATTCCTTTATTTCAGCCAATCTGTTCTTCCTTCCCCTATTTTCACATAGCTCACACTTCCTTGGTACAGATCTGTCACTCTCCTGATGGTTTCTTTGGGAACTCCTCTCTTCTCTAAGGCCTTCCATACCTTACTCCTGTGTACAAAATCACACGCTTTCTCAATATCGAGAAATACCAACAGTAGATCCTTTCCATGATCATAACGTTTTTCCTGCAGCTGTCGCATAGTAAGTATCAGGTCTATCGTCGATCTCCCTGATCTGAAACCGTACTGCTCTTCCCTTAGCCCTTTATCCACCCTGTCACGTATCCTTTTTTCAGTGATCTTCTCATACACTAATACATACATTAATAAATTTAATTTAATTTAACTGCGATGGAGCTCACGCTCCGGTGGTAATTTTCCTACACATCCATTTTACCCCTTTTCTGTACCCACCTACTTTTAATTATTCCTAGTTGTAATGATAAACAGATATACAAGCTGTCATAAGAAACTTCATTATATAGCGATTAGAAACAAAATTTAAACAAGCTGTCGTAAAGAAATTTCACGGTACAGAGTTTTTCAATTACACCACAATCAGTTTTAATTGCGGGGAACTCTTTCCGTCGCAAGCATTATACAGCGCAAATTCAAGTGCGTACAAAAGAAAAAAAGAGAAATTAAAAATTTTTAAAAAATGAATAAATTGTGAATCTTTTGTGGATGAGAGAAAAAATGGTATAAATTACACAACTTTTGTATAAATCCCTCAAAAAGAAATACATGTATTCTTTTGTTTTGGAGAAGGCTTTCTACACCTATGCCACGTCGTATCGGTACCTGCAAACACGTAGCTTAACCAAACTTCAAAGGTGTATTATCCTCAACACAGGTTTTTTTTGTAACTCTTGATATGTGGAAAGTGCGTATTCGGAAATGACATATAACGATATCACAGTTCGAATACCACTACGGCAAGTATCCAGTTTCTATAGTGATTCTGCTTACGGTTTCTGTTTATTGGATGTTTAGCAGCTATTAGTGGAAAGTAGGTTCTTTTAGTTTAAGTATACGATCGCTTCTTGTCTTACTTCAAAAAAAAAAGTATAGAAGCGATTCATTATTAGAAGATATGTAACTGTTTCTTTTTGTTGAAGTAACTTTAATTCAATTAAGTGTTTAACAGTCTTTTCCATCAACACTAGCACAATTAAATACAAATAAGCTAAGTTCGAACGTCGTTAACTTTCCCTAAGTCACAAGATTCTATTTGAAGGCGTATTAATGTTTCGCCTTTACAACAGTCATTCTTCAGCGAAGTAGCGAATATTCATTTATTTAAGTTTCCCATATGAGGACCAGTGATTTTCTTTGCTTTTACTTCTTGTATAAGCACTTTACGGAATTTTAAACGCACAAAAGGTAAAAGTAATACTATCATGCACGATACATGTGTTGATCAAACCCTTTTTTTTCTTTACTTCCCGAGAAATACAAAATTCCAAGGAGTTTACTCGAGCATACTTGGGAACAAGGAATAACCAATACTGGGCTCACCATACAAGGTATATGATCGTCCAATGTTAATGCCAGAATATTTGTTCTTTATAGGACTTCCTGACTGACTGATCTTTTTCTGTATACAACATTAGTGTTTCAACTATATGAGAAGAAATAGTGACATGACTTTGCTATTATTCAGTTAACTGCAATACAGTACACCTAATCAGTATTATCTGGACCTACGTAATGTTACCAGGTTTCACAATACCTTCTGCCACCCAAGAGAATTTTGATGAAAAATCTCCTAAAACTAGTTAGGATGGTGGGTTGGCTGGTGCTGTGATTTGAAATCTACGTATCTGCAGTGCGTACGTAGTGAAGACATGTGCTTTTGATGGTTAATTGTCTGTCGGATGGAAACGTTCCGCTAGATGTCACGACCGGTGGAACCAGCGGTACACAAAGAGGTAGGGATTATTTTGCTGTCAGTAGAGAAGCAATAACAGCAGAAGGGACAGTTAAGAAGAGCTCAGAGATTTCGAATGAGGGAAAGTCATTAGATGGTAACAAATCCATTAGGAACATTTCAAATCTTCTCAGTCTACGCAAGTAACATAATTTTATTGTAAAGTGTAACGTGAAGGAACAATCACAACTAAACCAAGACCAGGGAGACCTCATTTAATGACAGACAGGGATCGGCGAACATCGTTGGAAGGAATTACTCGTTAGTTCAAAGTGCCAACAGCAGTCCAGTCAGTACACTGACTGTGCGTCAAGAGAATGGGATACAGAGGTCAAGCTGTTGCTCATAAGCCAAACATTTCTATAGTTAATGATAAACGATGCTCGAGGCTGCGTGAAGGTCAAAGCTAATGGACTGTGGATGATTGGAATCGAGTTATTTGGAGTGATCAATCACGGTATACCCTGTGGCGATACGCTGGAAGAGTCTGGGTTTGTTGAATGCCTAGAGAACGTTACCTGTCACCTTGTATAGTGCCACTAGTTGCGGTTTCGGTGTTCTCCCTTGTTGGTCATAAGGAAACTCTAAATGCGGAAGGATGTGAACAGATATGAACACATTTAAAATTATTGTGTACTGCGTATGGTACAGGACCAGTTCAGAGTCGATGATTTGTTTTGTCAAAACATATAGCCCATCATAAAGGTACATCTGTGTGGCAATGGTTTGTGGACAATAACATTCCTTAAATGCCCAGAGTCTCGACCTGAACCCAAAAGAACACCTCTGGCATGAGTTAGAACGTCAACTTCGCTGCAGACCCTAACGTACAACATCACTATTTACACTGGTTTCAGCTCACGACGAAAAATGGGCTGTGATTCATACAGATAACACTTCACTGAAAGTTTCTCAAGCAGAGTTATGTCCTCATAAAGGCAAAGTTCTGTTCATCTGTCAGAACTTTGGGAACAAGTTTAGTATACACCAGATCTTCTGTCACTAACGTGAACACCGTAGTCTGACCCAATGCCAGTTCATTGGCAAGTAATCTAACACTAAGGCGATGGCCAGTGTTTAAAAGTTCATGCACTTTCACGAAATTTTCATGAGTTCGACTTGTTGAAGGTCTCCCAGCGTGGCGATCGTCTTAAACGTCCTCGCAACGTTCTTGTGCGAACTTCTTGTGCCACGTAAAAACAATTTCAAGTGAAATGATTTCTTCTTTATAGACCTCTTGATTCATGCCAAAAGTTTCTGGGATGGATTTGTTCAGTTTCGTCCAGAACATTATCGTAAATGACGCTGCATTTTCAACTCTCCAAGTTTTCGACTGGGGTCACTGACATCTTTCATGCCACTAGCGATCTGATCACTTTTTTTTACTTATGACTTTACGGCTCGTCGACGTCAAGGTAATTAGAGGCGGGAAGGAATTGGGGACAAGGAAGTGGGAGAAATTCGGCCATGGTCTTTTTGAAGGTAGCATCCCAGCATTCGCTTGAAGTGATTTGCGGAAACCATGGAAAACCCAAATCTGGATACCGAACGGAGATTCGAAGTGCCGTCCTCCCCAATGAGAGGCCAGAGCGTAAACCGTTCACTCACCACATTCGGTGATCTGCTACCTCCAGCGTCTCGGAAGCAACTGCTACCGGCGCAGTCACCTTCTCAGTGCTTCACCCTGTCAGTGGAACCGGTCTGCGCGCCATCCCCTACTCAGAAAAGATTCAGTCTTGAAACTTTTTGAACACACCCTGTATATCACTTGTTAATACCACATCAGTAATAATCCCACAGTACAGTTAACTGTAAAGTTATCTTTACCAGTTATAAAGCGGAGGCTGTGTAGCATGCACACTGTATGCCTCTCAGTTGTGTGTGTATTACCCTCTCGTTAGTTTGCGCATTGAACATCATACATCTTGCTCATGTCACAACAAGAACGTCATACAGTCAAACAGCAAAATCCGCTGCTTGAAGCTGGTAAAATGTTGCAGACATTATAGAAATTGTGAGATTTTTGTAAATTATTGTAAAGTGTGGGTTTTCAAAATCCTATATTGAAGAGGGTGGCAGTTATGGAAATAAGTCCATCGTTTGAATATGGTGGTATAGTATGGAACCTCTTCTGAGATAACTAAAACAGTTGCTGAATGTGATGCAAAGGAGGGCAGTGAGCTTTATGTTTGGAAATTACAGCAGACCACAGTAAGAATTTGATATAATATAGGAGCTGAGTTGTGGAGAGTTGAGTGAGTGCTGGCAGCTTGCAAGGCAAATTTTGGTGATGAGGCTAGGATAGATATTGGCAGAAAAATTAGGACTTATATGTGGAAGATACAAAACAAATATGACCACAAGCTGACACTTGATTTTAAGAATAATGCAGTGGGAAAATTGTTTGCTGTAGGTATGAGGGTGTGAATTACCGAAGTAAGTCAACAAAAATTTACCAAAACACCGGAATATTTTAATATTAAAATTTGTTAAATGCAGCAATAGGTGAGTGGCAAAATTGCACGAAAACAACTGATTACAAATAAAAGTTGGAAAATAGTTGTGTAGAGAAATCGCCATGGGGACATCTTTCTTTAAAAACCCTAAATATAAACTTAACTAACATCAGTAGGCTTACTGGTACCTGAAACATCTATGAGATGCCGTTAGAGCCGTTTCCGATATACTAGATACAAGAATTACTCGTTTTTGCAGGGAAGAAACCTATTTAGAAAAATTTGAAAAGCAAAACGTTATCTAAATATGAAATTTCATCCAAATTGTTATAGCCGTTTCCAAGATTCCATGTATATATTTATAAGAATTGCTCGTTTAAAGATATAAGCTGCCGTATACCGAGAAGATGGTACTTTTGTTAAATTTAATTTTACGAACTACATATGTTGTAACCAATGTATACCAAGAAGATTGTACTTTTGTGAAAAGTTAACGGATCTCCCATCGGCGGAGAATGTCAATCTGAAGCGAGGTTTCGGAGCTGCTCTCCAATTCTATCTTCTGGCGCCAGAAGATGGAGATGGAGGACGACTCCGAAACTTCGCTTCAGATTGATGCGTTCCCCAGGTGGGAGGCCCGAGAACTTTTCACGCAGCTGATAAACCGGGAAAGTCTTAATTCTTTCAAGATTGTACTTATATTGCTGTGACACGGGGCACTGTCATGATAAAGCATCCACTTGTCAGCAATGTCTGGTCTCACACGAATCTCTCTTTTCCTGAGCATATCAATGACATCTTTGTAAAACACTTGGTTGACAGTTTGTCCTGGAGGAACAAATTATTTATGCACGATACCCTTACTGTAAAAAAAAGCAAATCAGCACTGTTTTGATTTGCTCATTCGACATTTTTTCGGTCGAAGAGATGACGGTGTGTGCCTCTATTTGCTTTGCCGCTTTATGGTGGACGAGCGAACTTTTTTTTTCTGTCCGCCTTGCCACTCCCGAGAAGGAAATATAAACTGTGGGTAACCTCTAGTCATGTGAGCAATAGTACTTATAAATAAAACTCTCAGTAAGTATATGTACATATATATATATATACACTTTATTATATCAGTTCTGTACAATAAGACCTCTCCTAGCTCCCTCTATTCTTCCATAGACTCTCACTCCCAGCATGTTACTTTAATCATTGCCTTCTACACTACTTACGAATCACAGGATAGCTCCCACCTGTTTTACTGTCGGTGAAGTCGCCTCGCTACACCACTGCCCTCTGGCTGCATATCTACATAGGAAGCCTGACCAACTTCCTAGTCCTTCCCAAGTTCCAAACATTGAAGACCAATCTGACGTGACTTCCCTTGACTCCGTCTGCCTCCCAGTTTTGTGCGGCTCCCCCCTCTCTAGCATCCGTAGAGGGGAGTGCCTCTGGTCAATAGGGATAATTCTTTCCCTACCATCTGTCTCTCAAAGACGTCTTGCTATAGCTTAATTTTGGTGGCTATCTGATCCACTTTGATGTCGTTGCTGCTAGTATGCTTACATTCCAAAGCTTCTAACTGTTTTGAATATCTGTTGTAACTGTCCTGATTTCAACCGTTGCTACATGCAATCAACTTTTGCCCACTTTTAGTAACTGTAGCCCAAAGTTCCTTGACTGTCCACCACAGCTTTGTTTCAGCATCGTACTCCAATATCCAGGATTCATCTCCTGTGATCATTGTCAATCCTTTCAAGAGGATCAACGCACACTTTTCGTCGACGATTTGATATACGGTGAAAGTGTTCACTCATCATTCTTATTGTTAAACGACGGTCTGATAACACAAGCTCAACGTTTTCGTCAGTTCTTGAACTTGAAAGTCTCCATGAACGAGGTTGATCTTGGCCTTCCAAAAATGATTTGTGCCATCGGAAGACTTGTGCTCTTGATAAGAAATGTTCGCTATAATCCTGTTTCAACTTTTCAAATGTCACACTCAAGGATTCCCTAAGTTTAACACAAAACTTGATTGCACAACGTTACTCTAAATTCCGATGCACCATTTTCATAATACACAACAAAACCACAACTTCACTGACGGCACTGTCAAAAATAATGTGAGTTGAAACTTGTACTGAGCATGTGGAAGGGATGGACAAATCGGTCTAGCACAGACCTGTAGACACAGCGTTTCCAGATCGCTCGCAGTGTTACCAATCTCATTACTTTTCTCACAAACCTCATACTAAAATGCTTCGACAAAAAATGTGCTCCTATGGTGACGTCTTGCTCCGAGCTAATACCTTGCATGCAAATCGGGAGCACACAACCCTTCTGCTACAATAGCTCTCAACAACAAAATATCTTAATACTAATGACAGTGAATTACCTTGTATTACAGTTAATAACTTATGCTGTATCCAAACAGTACACACTACTGACTGTCGTTAGTAGACTCGGCTGACGCCTCATCGGTGCTATGATCCGTCATCGGGATATCCGAGATAACCATACCAAACACCCCTCACCACTCAAATACTTCCTCGCCAAGGAATTGGGCACAGAATCACCCGACATTACAGCAGGGGTAGTGAGACAAGGCGCATTTTCCCACCCATTCAGGGTGTCCACGGGGAGCAGCGTGGATGCAGCGCCCGCCACTAACCAGTCCGATGACCGTTCAAAAACCTGGCCGTAAAACATATGCATATCTATCATTCCTACGCGCACATTTGGCTCCATCCATCCCGCAGGGCAAGGCGTAGGCCACAGCGACCAAGCGCCGCTCTTGAGTGCTCCATTGCACATTCCATCACTCCAACTGACTGTGCACAGCGTCAGTGAATAACGCGGCTTCCCGCACGAGGGCGCGTTCCTAGTGCGTTTCATTGCACCCAACCGACACGGAAAGCGACACTGTATGGGCGCAGCTTCCCACGCACTCGTCCAAACTGCTCATAGCACCACCGTAGTGCATGATCCCGCTTCAGCGGTCCAAAGGTCCCTACAGCGCTCTCAAGGTGCTGCTGCCACACGCGGGTAGAAACCCAAACACTACTAGACCCCACCAGGACCTATTATGGCAGCATACCAGGGGCAGAGGACACCACTCTCTCTATCAACGACCCAGTTTATACAGGGTGCTTCCCGGCACCGTGTGGATACTACTGACATTGGGGCAGTAGCTCCAGTCTTCCTCACGGCTAGAGGTGCAGTCTCGATAGGTGTGCGGCCGTTCTGCAGGACACACCACACATCTCCCTGAACGCCACCCGACAAGTCGGGATAATCGAAGCATCGGCATAATATACATCCCGGCTTCAGGGTGCACTACTTCCCTGACTGTCACACACACAGTTTCCCTGGGATTGCCCCCGGTACCGTACCCGGACAATAGCATTCCTTCCTCACCAGCTAGTTGATGCAGTCTCCATACTCGCTGCCATCGCCCTTATCCAGGCCAACCTAAGGCATGCCCAGACCCCTGGGGGAAGAAACTACTGACTGTTGGATCTTGAGATACAATAAATCAAATAAAATACACTGATCAGCCAGAACATGATGATAAACGTACCTATTATTATTATTATTATTACTCCAAGATTCACTAAAAGTGTGTGGCTTAGGGTGCATTGTACCTATCCGAAAGGGTAATAGTTTGGAAGGGATATACAGGATATGGCAGGAGGCTTCCATGGGCTAATGTGAGAAACCATCCCAGCATTCGCCTGGGGTGATCCGGGAAAACCATGGAAAACCCAGATCAGGATGACCAGAGTGCTTAATCGAAAGCTACTCCTGTCGGATTTTAAGTTTACTCGTCCGGTAAGTCCTTTCTTTTCCATTCCCTAATCTCTCGAGGGAAAAATAAGTACAGAAATGAATCTGTTCTGGCCTTGATTTCTCTTATCTTATTTTCGTGGTCATTCCGAGATATGAATGTTGCTGGTAAGAATATTTGCTGGCTGTCATTCCGAAATATGTCTGTCGTGAATTTTTCAATTAGCTTCTGTCGAGAGCAACGCCTTCAGTGTTCCAGGTCTTCCTAACCTAACTTACCTTTCCCTCCAACTATATATACCTGTCACGAATCGGGCGGCTCTTCTTTGGATCTTTAGTGATGCCTCCATCAACCCCTTTTGATGGGGGCCCCATACAGAACAACAATATTCTAAGTGAGGACGCACTAGTGACTTGTATACAATCGATTTAACTTCCGGAGTGCATTGATTTAAATTCCGACCTCGAAATACGATTTTCTTTCCCAATTGCATTCTCGATATGCTCATTCCATGACAAATTATTACGAATTGTTACTCCTAGGTATTTAGCGGAATCTACCGTTCTAAGGACAGTACCATTAATTGTATATTCAGAGCTAAATGGTGTCACCTTTATACTTACACGCATGACTTGGCACTTTTTAGCGTTTAACTCCAACTTCCAATCTTTACACCATGCAATTATTTTCATAAAATCGTCTTGTAACAAAGCACAGTCGTCCTGGGTTTTGATTTCACGATAAATAATAGTATCATTGGCAAATAATCTTTTCCTCCCCTTATTATGTCGCACAAATCATTAATGTATATGAGAAACAACAGAACACCTATCAAGCTTCACTGGGGTACCCCGGACCTCACCTCGGTAAGTGATGAACGCTCACCGTCGAGAACTACAAACTGTGATCTGCCCTTCAGAAAGTCTGCAACCCAGTTGCATATTTGTCTAGATATGCCGTAACCACGAAGTTTCCTAAATAACCTAGTGTGAGGCACAGTGGCGAAAGCTTTTTTTTAATCTAATAGAACTAAATCAACCTGGGATTGCTCATCTATAATACGGCACAAGTCGTGAATTAGAAGCGCAAGTTGTGTTTCGCAGCATCGTCCTTTTCTGAATACATGTTGATTTGGATTTAAAAGCTCACCTTCATCCAAGAACCGCATGACATTTGAATAGATAATACGTTCTAAAATCCTGCAAAATATTGAGGTTAACGAGATCGGCCTATAATTTTGAGGATCATTGCCATTCCCATTTTAAAATACTGGACTTACGATAGCGGTCTTTCATTCGGCTGTTATTTTTCCTTGATCCAAGGAGACTGTATATAATTTCATCAAATACGACGCAATTTCCTTTGCCGGTGTGTCCGCCTTTGGCACGGATAAAAGCGGCGACGCATGTTGGCATGGAAGCAATGAGGCCTTGGTAGGTCGTTGGAGCAGTTGGCACCACATCTGCACACGCAAGTTACCTAATTCCCGTAAATTCCGGGGAGAGGGTTGACGAACTCTGACGCCACGTCCAATCACATACCAGATGTGTGTGATCGGTTTCAATTCTGGCGAGTTTGGGGGCCAGCACATCAATTGCAGCTCACCACTGTGTTCCTCGAACCACTCCATCATACGCCTGACCTTGTGACATGACCCATTATCTTGTTGAATAATGCCACGGTCATTGGGAAGCGTGGTCAACATGAAGGGGTGCACGTGGTCTACAACCAGCGTACAACGCTTATTGGCCGTCATGTTGCCTTGCACGAGCTCCACTGGACCCATGGATGCCCACGTGAATCTTCGCAAGAGTATATTTTAGCCGCTGCCAGCTTGTTTCCGTGCCGCAGTACATGCGTCAAGAAGCCGTTTCTCTGGAAAACGACTGATTCTCACCTTCCCATCAGCATGATGAAGAAGGTATCGGGATTCATCAGATCAAGCAACGCTCTTCCACTGCGCCAACGTCCAGTGATGATGATCACATGCCCATTTCAGTCTTAGTTGCCGATGTCGTGGTGTTAACATTGGCACAAGTGTAATTGCTCTTTTGTTATTGAGATCCGTTGCTTATGCTTCACCCAGTTGTAGCGTCCCACCTATTACTATTATGACCCGTTGCTTATTTGTCAGGATGGATAAGTTGTACTGGTCACTGTGGGCGTCAGCCAGGATTACTTACTTGGGGCGGGTAGGTGGTACTCCCGTCTTGGGTTACTAGTCTATGTACTTGAATCAGAATATCTCTGGCTTGCGTCAATGAAAGAGACTAAGTGCATACATAGATTTATTCTTTGCTAGGCGGGCTGTTACAGTCATCCAATGGCCACGAGCAGGATTCCAAGCACTTAGTTAATATAACAGACTGATGGACTTACATTGGTTACGAAGGCTGATCGGCTGACTAGCGGGCATGGCTGGCCTTCGATCCCCTCTCGGTGTTTAACACAGCATAGTGGCTGCGTAGTCCGACTTGCCTAAAATTTGACTTGACCCCCGAACCTCGGCGAGCTCGCGCTTATATCACAACAGTTTCGTAGCCTGTCCCCGTTCTGAGGGCAATCAACTGACAGCTAGCGTTTCTCGAACCTTCTTCACGAGCCTAGTTTCCATAGCTATTGCTCGCCGACCTGGATTTCTTGCTGACCAATCTTGCGACATCCCATGCCAGGCGCTCGCTGCCTGCGAGTGTCGCCGCTGGTACATTATCATTATTCATATTACCTTATTTCCCAAAATACACTGTGATTATTAAAACGGTCTGCTACACAAGCATGGGTCGTCGGCTGCGGAGGCTCATCGTTAGGAGTGTTCGCTGCACTGTGTGTTCAGACACATTTGTACTCTGCCCAGCATTAAAGTGTGATGTTAGTTCCACCACAGTTAACCGCTTGTCCTGATTTACCAGTCTGCCGAGCCTCCGACGTCCGGCATCTGTAATGAGGGGTGGCCGCTCAACCCCTCGACGTTAGGACGTAGTTTCACCTTGGTTTCGCAACTTGTTGAAGACACTCACCACAGCACTCCTCGAACACTCATACGATTTCCGAAATGCTCGTGCCGAACCTCCAGGCCATCGCAATCTGCCCTCAGTCAAACTTAGATACACTCCTGGAAATTGAAATAAGAACACCGTGAATTCATTGTCCCAGGAATGGGAAACTTTATATACACATTCCTGGGGTCAGATACAACACATGATCACACAACAGAACCATAGGCACATAGAAACAGGCAACAGAGCATGCACAATGTCGGCACTAGTACCGTGTATATCCTTTCACAGCAATGCAGGCTGCAATTCTCCCATGGAGACGATCGTAGAGGTGCTGGATGTAGTCCTGTGGAACGGCATGCCAAGCCATTTCCACCTGGCGCCTCAGCTGGACCAGCGTTCGTGCTGGACGTGCAGACCGAGTTAGACGATGTTTCATCCAGTCCCAAACATGCTCAATGGGGGACAGATCCGGAGATCTCGCTGGCCTGGGTAGTTGACTTACACCTTCTAGAGCACGTTGGGTGGCACGGGATACATGTGGACGTGCATTGTCCTGTTGGAACAGCATGTTCCCTTGCCGGTCTAGGAATGGTAGAACGATGGGTTCGATGACGGTTTGAATGTACCGTGCACTGTTCAGTGTCCCCTCGACGATCACCAGAGGTGTACGGCCAGTGTAGGAGATCGCTCCCCACACCATGATGCCGGGTGTTGGCCCTGTGTGCCTCGGTCGTATGCAGTCCTGATTGTGGCGCTCACCTGCACGGCGCCAAACACGCATACGACCATCATTGGCACCAAGGCAGAAGCGACTCTCAACACTGAAGACGACACGTCTCCATTAGTCCCTCCATACACGCCTGTCGCGACACCACTGGAGGCGGGCTGCACGATGTTGGGGCGTGAGCGGAAGACGACCTAACGGTGCGCGGGACCGTAGCCCAGCTTCATGGAGACGGTTGCGAATGGTCCTCTCTGATACCCCAGGAGCAACAGTGTCCCTAATTTGCCGGGAAGTGGCGGTGCGGTCCCCTACGGCACTGCGTAGGATGCGACGGTCTTGGCGTGCGTCCGTGCGTCGCTGCTGTCCGGACTCAGGTCGACGGGCACGTGCACCTTCCGCCGACCACTGGCGATAACATCGATGTACTGTGGAGATCTCGCGCCCCACATATTGAGCAATTCGGCGGTACGTCCACCCGGCCTCCCGCATGCCCACTCAAAGTCCGTCAACTGCACATACGGTTCACGTACACGCTGTCGCGGCATGCTATCAGTGTTAAAGACTGAGATGGAGCTCCGTATGCCACGGCAAACTGGCTGACACTGACTGCGGTGGTGCCCAACCGCTGCGCAGCTAGCGCCCTTCGACGGCCAACACTGCTGTTCCTGGTGTGTCCGCTGTGCCGTGCGTTTGAACATTGCTTGTACAGCCCTCTCGTAGTGTCTGGAGCAAGTATGGTTGGTCTTACACACCGGCGTCAATGTGTTCTTATATCAATTTCCAGGAGTGTAGATCGCGCGCCTTCCTCATTCTAAACACCAATAGCATGCTCACTGATACTACATGCACCGTGCGTGTGTCTGACAAGGAGTCATTCCTCGTCTGGTGACGCTGCTGTCGACGGATTTATATGGATAGTAGGTAGGTGGTCGTAATGTTCTGGCGGATCAGTGTACTTTAGTACATTTTTTCATAAATATATCAATTAATTAAACAAAATAATATGAATGGTTTAGTGTGGTATTGTCACAGACTCTTTACATTCTGAGAGAACTGGATTGTTGTGCTTTGCTAATATGTCCAAAATGAATTTAACGGAAAGCCAGTTTCGTCTGATACGGTGGGACGTCTCGATGCCATTACTAATAAAACATTAGTAGGTACTGGCGAATTTTATTTAGCTTGGAAAGTATATTTAAACTTGCGTTGTGACTTTTCTAGTTTCTTGAAAGTGTCAGATTTGTATATCTATAGACGACCAGTGGGATTAGCACCCCCTCGGTATATGTCCACCTGGATGGTTCTTTCATAAGGCCATTGTAGAATTCCTTCCCATTACTTTACCCCATTCCTTTACCACTTCTAATGACCACGACATTAGGTTTGTCTCTATAAGAAATAAATAATAAGATAAATAATTGTATGTCACAGAACGATTACTATTCAGACCTAAATTAAAGGACTTAAGTACTTCAGTGATATGGAGTGTCCAACTCAATTGGAGTCGATGAGTAATTCCAAAAATCGAACATTAGATCTTAACGATAACGAGTTATTTGCTGTACTGCTTATTCTAACCATTTTAGTTGTATCCGTTTCTTGTTCAAAATCTACTGAAGACTTCTTTGATGAAATTTTAAGTCCATTTCACTTCAGAAATTTGTTTGTTTCTGTCATGGTCGTGGATAGATTATTTAAAGAATCATTTATTAAAGAACATTCTTTTCAGTAGCAAGGTGCTCATGCTCAATATAAAATTCTCTGGTCTACCATATTTTTCAGTAAAATAGGAAATAAACAAGGCGGTATTTTTTTTCTTTTGAATGTATGTTGTTAAAGTAGCTATGCTGTCCGCTGTTTCTCTCCTTTTACGAAATTCAAAATGAGATTGAGGAAGCAAATTGTTAGTGTCCAGGCACCACTTACGTCGATGCTTAGTAGTTTCTCCAGGGTCTTCCACACACAAAATGACAAATCAACTAGTCCGTACGAGAGATGGTGCACAGAATTTTTACCTAATTTTAATGTCGGCGGTATTAACTACATTTGATCCAAATCACGATACAGCCGCGGAAGAAAGTAATCATTGATCAATGACCGCGACAAACTAAGCATCTATTTTTCTACAAATCTATAGTTAGAGTTGACAAAATTACTAAGATAATTAACAAAGCTATTCAGATCGTTTATTATTATTTATTATAATTGCGATGGAGCTAAAACTCCGTTGGCAATTCTCCCAATCATCCATTTACACCTTTTTATATACATATTTTTTTAATTTCTTTTATAATTGGAATGTTAAATTCGTCCCTCATTTACTATTCTGATTTACAAATTTCAATTTTAAATTCCTTAAGCGTTTTTGGAAAATTATTCATCACTACACTTGGTAATTTGTTCCAATCCCTGACAAGTTGATGACTTCAGTTATGAGAGTTGTATTTATTGATTCGTTGAGATTAAATTCATAATACGTAATGTACTGTCGTATATATGTGAGGAAAGCACTTAACTTTTAATACAATGTTGGATGTTTAAAATGAATCTCAGGGTTAACACTGTTCAGTCTCCCAGAATAATTAGTTGGGTTATTTTCGTTTAACATGATCGTCTCTCCAAGTCTACGGATTCGAGGCCCGTAGAGGCTATAAAGACTTCCCCATGGCCGACTCAAGCCCCCCCAAAAGGAAAATCCACTGAAGGCAAGCACTCTGAACCAAATTTCACTCACGCCAAGCCCCCCCCCCCCAAACCAAATTCCTGGATCCGCCCCTGGCTCTAAACATGTTATATGTTTTAAAAAAGAAAATACTACTTGCCAAGATTAGAGATTCGTTTTAACGTAAATTTCTTGTGTTAACCATAATCAAACAACATCGGGCTAAAATATAAAAATTAATAAGCAAACATTATAAACATGAATTGAAATGAAGCAACGTTGTGATAGTATAAATTGGAGAGAAGTATTTTCTAATTTTTAAGCTTAATGGCAGTTAATAATAATAATACAAAAACTGTGGAATGACATTTAGAAGGAGATATATACTGGTAGGCTTTTACTTAGAATTACTGCTTTGTATATCAGTTTCTTGAAACCAGCAGGCATATTTCGTTACTAGTTATTTTACGCAAGTTGTAACACACGAATACTTTGAAACCTATTTTCAATCCTAAATACTTCCTTCCGAACACACATTATCTCTGCTTCTGTATTTGAACGTTTCTTCCGTTTGTTACTTTGAGGATAGATCGCAAGTTGCAAGCAACAATCGATTTATCGAAGTCTGCTTCCGTTCAGAGCGGTCTCTGATTGGCTGTAGTTTATCGCCTACGCTTCTTATGTTCTCGTCAAATAACAATCAGGTTGGCTCCGCCATTTTAGAAGTTGTGCTATAGTAGTGAAGCCACAAATTAATATCTACACATAATAGAAACAGCTGCAGGTGTTACTCCACGACAAAGTACTTGAAAACAATTTCAAAATACAGTTCTGATGGCTGAATCGGATAAATTGAATATTGACAGTATTATAGCTCGATTGCTGGAAGGTAAATATTTTCTCTTCTTCTTCCTATATGCCTTAACTGATTGGATGTTATGAAGTCTATGCTTAGCTGTTTTAAATTATAATACTTTACCATAAAAGTGTGAAGGGGTGTCTGAAATGGTTGAGGTTTTGCTAAATTCTTGTGGTTTTAACTCTGTGGTTTTATGTTTGACATAAAGCATTCCAAGCAATTAAATGACATTTCAGACTTTGTTTTTATGAAAAAAACAAGCTTTTTAATTTTATTAATACATGGTATGTATATTTTTTTGACAAGCACGCAATCATTAAAGCTTAAGTTTGATTCAATAGTTTTCATATGTATGTTAAATGGTTTTAATGCTAATGCTTTGTAGAGAGAATTTCTTGTCATTCAGTGATTGATTCAGAACTAAATGTAGCCTTTTATTTATTGTAATGTGTGCACATTTTAATGCTGGAAAATAAATTGTTTGGTTTCTTTAAGGGTACTGGTTGTAATACTTTTGGTTTAATTCTAGATGGGGATACCACTACAGTCTCTTACCGCTTAGCGTAGTAAACGGTTCGAGCACAACGTCAGGGTCCCAAGAAGTAAATGTGCTATCGGTCTGAAATTTACTACACACGTTCCTAAATGCATATTATTTCATAAAACGGTGCATATGAAGCCGTCAAGGGAATGAAAAATGTATAAAGTTGTTTGAAATATGGGTAGCTCGTTACAAGTTATCAAGCAATAAATGTTATTACCACCCACGTTATTACATGTTGATATTTTTCTGCGTGTTTCTTACTTTTAACTATTGGTCCAGGCTGCATTTCAACCTAACCACAACTGCTATTATCACAAATTTAAACTAACTTAAATTCTCTGTATCCAACATCCGTTACGGTAGCGCCATGTTTTACCCTGGAAGGTAGGCTGCCATGCAATATATATCAGCATTGAAATCCAATATGTCGCCCCGCACATATGAATTGTAAATGTTAATGATTTTCTTTTTGTCAAGTGTAGGCAATTTGCAGGTGGAAAGCAGTTTTTATCCAATAATGAAGACTTAAGAACACGTGGAATAAATATTAACAGCTAATAACGTGCATTTATTGCGTGATTACTTCTAACGAGCTACCCATATTTCAAACAACTTTATACATTTTTCATACGCTTGACAGCTTCATATGCACCATTTTATGAAATAATAAGCATTTAGGAACGTGTGTAGTAAATTTCAGACCGATAGCATATTTACTTCTTGGGACCCTGGCGTTGCGCTCGAGCCTAGTAAACACACAGATCATGTGGTATAAATGACATTGTGACATATGATCCAGGCTGCATTACAACACAAACTCAAATGATTGCTGAGAAAATCATATATAATAGATACGCATTTCGGTCATAATGCAGCCTGGTCCAAAGTGAAATGTAACTGTAGCAGACAATATTGCAGGTACCCAATTTTCAAATCCATGTTACCTGCAGACTGAATACGTCACAATGACGTCATCTATACCACGTGATCTGTATATTTACTACAGGAGGCGGTAAAAGATTGCGGTATCCCCATCTAGAATCAAACTGTGTTTTCGTAATGTTATATGCTGATGCAATAAATATAAATAAATGCAGTAAGTCTAAGTTTCTTTCTTCAAAATAAGTGATACACAAAATAGTTCAATATTTAATTGAAAGCTGATATGATCGGTTTAATCCTAGACTGCGATTCCGCCACTGACCGGCGTTGACGTGACGTTGTTTTGACGTATTCGCTGTCGACTACCAACATAATTAGGTTTATTCCTTTTAGTGCTATTGTGACCGAGCGTAGCGAGGTCACAATAATTTAAAACTGTACAATTTCAACCTAAACTGATATCCTGAAGGTGAATCAGATGCAGGCCGCAGATGTCCGATAACACAACCAGATGTTCAGTGTTTGATGTGTTATCGGATTTCTGCGGCCGGTCACAATAACAAATTATGTTTATGTTGGTACATCGACAGCGAATACCTCAAAACGTCAATATGACGTCACATCAACGCCAGTCAGTGGCGGAATCACAGTCTAGGATTAAACCATATGATCTATGGGCCTATGATATTTGTATTATTATAAGTTTTATGTGAATAATGCTTCATTTGCAGTTTCTTTAAGTTGTCAAGAATACAGTGAATGTATAATTCTGTGTATTAATCCAGGTGTTCATACTGGAAGTGAATTATGAAAATTTATGCTATGTGATATAGTAAACCTGAGGCATATAACATTATTATTGGGAATATACTTTGTGAATCATTTCACGTGTTAATTTGATTTTGCTGTGGCATTATTAGCCGAGATTGTGGTTAGGTTAGAATGTTCATGTTTTAGAATAAAACACTAGGATTGTAGTAATTAGTATTAGTAATTCCATTAGTGCCTTGTTAGTGATGATGTAATCTACCCCCTTTAAGTCTCATGAACACTTGGAATTATTACATCATCCTAACAGTAGTATACTATTGCTCAGGCCATGTTGTGCATTAAGCGACGCCCACTTTTATAGTGGCAGTGTTATCTGACTGTACACTAACGTAGTTACTCTAAATGCCGGTAGGTAGCATAACCATCGACTGAATCATTGAGGAAGACATTATTTGCGTTATATTTTTAATGTAATGTGATTCATCAATTTGCGGGTAGTTTTGAAAGAATGTAGTTAAGTGCAGAATGTTAAATTTAAAAATGGTGGATGAAGTAGTTGTGTTAGAATTACTAATTAACCAGGTTGTGTGAATGCCGCTGTAAATCGCCCAATCTGTCATCGTTACTGTAGTCCAAGCTTCATTATTCCATAAATTGAAAAAAAAAAAATGGAATTTGCACAGTCATGTGTGAAGAATCAACCTTGGACCACAGTGCAACCTAAATGAATAATTTTTGGCTCCTTAAAAACCTTGCTACAAAAAGTAACCATTCCTTTTGGGTAGCAGTTTCCACACACACACACACACAAACTGATTGGAAGTCTATCCTTGTATTTAAGTTGACTGTGCCAAATGATTTCTCTCATGTGTGCTAGTCACATCATTTTGTCCTGTCAAGTCCATATAAATTTCATAATGCATTTATGTCTCTCACGGCTTCCTTGATTCAGTCGATGGTTATGAGTGGCATCCAGAGTAACTATGTTGGTGAACAGTCGTCACTATAAATGTGGACGTCGTTTAATACGCAACATAGTCATAAATGCTTGGTTTGTAGGAATTAGTATTTGTAATTTCATGAGTGCCTTTTTAGTGACAACTTATATCATGACGTAATCTACTCCCATTAGGTCTACTATGTAGGTGAACAATTGGAATTACTGCACCATCCCAACAGTAGTATACTATAGCTCGGTATCGACAGGTTTTGATGCATCATAAACTACATACTTTCAAACAAATGGGAGCTTTATTTATCTGATCTAGTGGTCATTATGTATGAGAGACTGCAACTATATGTGCGTAAGGTTTTACTCTTCTACTAGGTGGGGAGTGGATTCTAGTTTTTGTTATTTATGAGGCTGCTTTTGCTAAATCCCTCTTCTAAGTAAAATGCAGCAGTCCTAATTGTGACTCTGGTTGAAGTTCCGTGACATTTGTTGCCTGAAAGGATTGATATCTGCAGCTAAACTGCTATCGTCTTGCAGAATAGCTCGCGACTATTTTTACAGCGCCTGATGCAGACTAGTCTAGAGACAATACAATACTGTAGGTGGCTGTTAGAGGTGCAGTCACACCCTGCCATCAGTGGTATGTTTGAACTTGATCATGAAAATTGTGATTTTGACATAATAGGTAACCATGCCCTACTTTCATATACTGTCACTAATGCTGTAGTCAAGGCTGCATTACAACCTGAATTGAAACATTGTTTTATTATAGTTGTCAGAAGTTGGGACCAACTGTGATTAAAATGAGTCATCACGTGTGGAGAACGCATGCTGATACATAGTAAAACACAACTGTCACACAATTTGTGGATACCTTATTTTCATGTCCTTTGTCACTATTACTCTACACGACTGAAAGTGTCTAGTATTTCCAACTATTTGGATTGTTGTGCAGTATATTTTAAAGTAAAAAAGTATTAAACTTGTCAAATTACTAAATATGAATCTATACATGAGATAACAAAATATGTAATCGCTTTATCTTTTATTGAATTAAACTGTAACAACTAAAGAATGTTTCATTGGTCACAGCCATCTATATAACAAGTATAATATTGTTTCCTGAGTACAGTTAAGGTCAGCCGTCGGTAAACTGTTCTACAAGATAGACCAGCCACTATACAAGTTTTGGGTTCATTAATGGTTTGGGTGTACTGGAGATTGCAATCCGGCTATAACATCAGCATTGCTCGCCGGTAGTCAATCACAGAATGTGTGTTTGTGTGTTCTCCCCCCCCCCCCTCCCCCCAAGCAGTAATTAGGCTATAATACACCCTGGACCACTGGCTAGCACTGATTTGGCTAATAGTCCAAAGAATCCTCTTGTAGTGTCTTTATCATATTAGTTACTGATTGTGTTCTGCGATAATTTCCAGAAACAAATCTAGCAGCCCTTCTTTGCCTCCTGTATTTGAAACCCAAAATGTGGTGCCTTACTAAACCATCATATTCAAACAATGATCTAGCCAAGATTTTTAACCAGTTTCTTATTTGGTACATCTCATCACACGCTCCAAAAAGTGAAGGATTTTGAAACCTCTTTCTTAAAGCTGATGGACTTAAAGTCTGGTACCTGAGCACATGGTTAGTGTTCGTTATACAGGTTCTGGCGAGAAATAGTTTTTTGCTTATTGTTTAGATTTGAATGATTCCTGCATTGATAGCATTGTTGCAGTAGCTTCTTGCTATAATGAATAGTGCTATCTTGAGGTATACATCTGGTGTATTTTTTACAAAAGTGGTCATGGTTGGTGCTCCAGACAATACTGTAGTAGCTCGCTATCTAGGCAGCCATGGCCAAGTCACCCTGTATCTGTTTATTTCAACAAAAGATATTGCAGTTGATCATATGTTTATTTTTATTGCTTGAAAGGTTTAATTGTGTAGAGTAATACTGACATATAAGACATGAAAATAGGTCATCCGCAATTTGTATGTATAATCGAAACCCTATTTTTTTTCCATTTAGCTTGTAATGGAGCCTGGACCACAGTAATAGTGATAGGATATGAATACATTCACAATATCATGTGCTGTGCTTATCTTTTACTTTGGTCTGTTCTGCAGTCTACGTACATGATGCTTAAGTTTTTCTTCTTTCATTGCCAACATATTGCTAGTCTCCGATCTTTCCTAAATCGTATATGCTGCTGCTGCTTGTCTATGGAGTACAGTCTGGAATGACCAACATAAAAATGGACTGGACATATGCTACAAGAGGACCCTTTCTAGAATACCAGATTTTGCCCGCCATACTATAGTAGTGTCTACTGTTGTCACAGATATATAAGCATGACTCTTGATCAACCAGCAACTATTGTGTGACACTATTTCTAAGATATAAAAACATAAGTAACCCATTACTTGCCAAAGTTGAGGGC